>OY744571.1:2911683-3490483 GCA_963556235.1 Cryptophagus acutangulus
GGGAATTTCATTGTTTAATGTTTAATCACCTACTATGTTCTATCAAAGGCGTAACATTTTTATATGACTTATATTCATATAGAACAAAAAGATTGTGAATAAAATAGTATACAAACCTCCGTGTAAAGTTTAATTTGCCTTTACGAAACCACATTTAGTTTTTAATCTGGAACCTGAATCAGAATCGGTTTGTTCGTTTAGAAAATTAAAAAAACGCATTTTTGCTTAGTTATACCTAGTATTTAGTTGTCCATTAGTTATACCTAGTTTAGTTGCCCATGTCCTTTAAGATTTTAAAGATTTTTGTTAGTTTTACCTTCTTCTAGAAAATAAAAGTAAATTTGATTTGGATCGGATTTTGAGATAAATTCATCTCTCGACAGAAATAAAATACTTTCAACCTCGGTTTGTAATATAGGTACTATTTATACCCTTGGTTAATAATGAATAAATTTGTTTTTGATAATATGGTAGCAGTATTTAAGACGAAACTTTTATAGTTCGGTTTGGTATGATGTAGGTAATCTATCTAATGAAATTTGTACGTTCAGATTGTTGTTTAAATTTGTTTAATTAACATCTCACTGCTTTTCCGTATGTTTAAATGTCAAGTAGAATTGAATTCCAACATTTGTTGAATTTTTGGGCCTAAGAGTGCTAGTAGTGGAAAAAATAATATATAAAACACGGTTGTGAAGACTTTTCTAGCCCTCGTACTTTATATAATTGGGCTTGCGCTAGAAATTTGTCTTCACAACCTTGTTGTATAATATATACTATTATTCACAATCACATTAGTAATGTAGTTGGGCGGTTGGTCATTACTGACTGCTTTTACTTCCCAACCGGTCAGTAATATTCAATACTGACGAGTATTTTATCTAGTTTGATTTAAACTAAAAACTGAATAAAAGTGCCAATGTTTCTGCAAATGAAGTCTAAAATGTTTGTGCTGTAGCTGTTTAACTCCATTTCAGAGCCACTATCCGATATTTTCACTTTTAGTTCAATCAGTTAGGTATTTCATTGCTAAAAAGTAACGCTTGTCAGTTTGATTAATATAAAAGCAAATACAAATGCGAATTTCATTGTTTAATGTTTAATCAGCTACTATGTTCTATCAAAAGCGTAACATTTTTATATGATTTATATTTATATAGAACGAAAAGATTGTGAATAAAATAGTATACAAACCCCCGTGGAAAGTTTAATTTGCCTTTACAAAACCACATTTAGTTTTTAATCTGGAACGTGAATCAGAATCGGTTTGTTCGTTTAGAAAATTAAATAAACGCATTTTTGCTTGGTTTTAGTATTTAGTTCCCATGTCCTTTAAAATTTTAAAGATTTTTGTTAGTTTTACCATAGAATAACACCGTTTTACCTTCTTCTAGAAAATAAAAGTAAATTTGGTTTGGATCGGATTTTGAGATAAATTAGTTGGAAAACAGACAGACGTGAACGACCCACGCAAATTAGTATATGACTAGGGGTGAAGAGTGCCTCAATAGAGTACGTTTTTTGTATAGAGGCGGTTCCATTCCTACTTAAAGTTTATCCCTTCAAGGACACTCTGTATGCAATTAATTAAATGAGAAAAATGTATCATTGTACTTTTATACATAGATTAATTATGTGTGCAGCAAAAGGGTTTTATAACCCATATCATCTCATACATAAATAATATACTAATTAACTTTCATAATACTACTTGTAACATATTGAATTAGTATTTATGATAATTGTTTTAATGAATTAAATTTTGTCGGGTAAAAAGGCTATTAAACAATAACTAAAAGTAATAAATATAATTTTATTGCATGATATTATCATTATACACTATACTATGATATTTAAAACTAATTAAATTTTATATTTTTTGCAGCCGTTAAAATTAAAATACATACTACGTTTTTAATTATTAAATTCAAGGAAAAAATGGTCTGTAATTTAAGCATCTTGCATTTCTCCTAATAGAAAATCGATTAGGTTATTGGATCTATATTAATTTCAATTTAATTGCTTAATAATCTACCTGATGGTTCTAGTTTTATCGTTCCCAAAGGATTCTACTGGCGTTTAATTGATTTCATCAACAATATAGCTTATACATCACTGTCTCCTACTATTGGCCATTGTGGTCAATTAAATAGCTCTATTAATAGTCGATAAATGATAATCAAAGCTATTTGACTAAAGAGAATTCAAATTACTGTTCAGCACCTCGTATTGCGCTTTATTATTATGAACAAATATAGCTCTTGCTTAAGTGACAGTTTTTTTTATTCAGTTTTATGAAAGGGTATGAGTAATTTACGTTACAAGTCCAGTAGGTGACTTTTACAGTACGAGTTAGATGTTTTTTGGACGAGGCGACGCAGAAGCCGATTCTAGAATTTCTAAACGACAATGTTTTATATCATACTTTTTGCTCAAAAGATTCTGAGAATCTCAGAATCTAAAGATTCTGCAATATTGTTGCATAGCAACGGTGTGTGATTTTTCTTATTAATAGTAGGTTTTGATTAAGTAATCATGAATTCTTTGAAAAAGCAGTCTGGTAAAGTTCCTAGCAACACTTTACTGGCTCAGATACTATGTATAATATTGGATTTACTAGACTCAAATTTGATCTAGTAATAAGTGTATATCAGATAGTATGAAATAATTGCTATTTATGCAATAAGACAGTAAAGTGACTCTCTTGATCGTTTGCCTCGGCTCGCAATCCAAACTCGTTCGATAAAGACACTTTACTGTCGTGTTGCATACAAGACTTTATCGACTACCACCAGTGATTATAGAAATCTATAATCACTGCTACCACCAAAAGAACAACCTTATTCAACGAGATAAAGTGTCATTGTTAATGTTACTTTACTTACCTCGTCAGGTAATAGTATTAGTATATTACAACCGAGGTGGGAATGATATTTATTACAGCCGTGGGCTAATATCTGACCGAGACGCGAAGCCTCGAGGTCAGATATAAGCGCGAGGCTGTAATGAAATTCCCACCGAGGTTCACAATCGAACAATTTATTATCAGAAAAATAATTAAAAATGTATGAATAAAAACACATTTTCGACCGTGGTGGAAATGCACTTTTCGATCAGCAAATCTGGAGTGAAATTGCAGTTGTCAAAACTCCAGTTCAAAACAAAAATACAGTGTTGCGTGTTGTTTTTTACGATAGTTCATTAATTTGTTGTGCTGTTGGACTAGATTAATCTTTAAATGTAATTAAAAGTGTGGAAATAGCGAAATACATTAAATACTTGTGTAAATTCTACTGTTGCAAGTGTCAAACAATCATATTTATTATTTGACAGTATTACGAACCTAGGTATGTAATGTTCAACTTCCCGACCTCTAAATCGTTGGTAATCACAACATTACAATAACGATTGTGAATAAAATATATTACAAAGCGTAGAAAAGCCAAAATCGCTAAATTGCAAGCCTCGGCCGCAATTCTGGCTCAACACAAAAAGTATCATTATATGCTGAGTAATATATGCTATTTTTTCTTCAAGCTAAATAAAATGAAAAATATTTGTTTTGTTATTCAATAAAGTTTCGAATGACATGACTGTCAAAAATGGCCATCTAGTCATCTAGAAAATCGCAACATTATTATATTAGTATAAATATTTTCATTTTATTACTAATAAAACAAGGTTTAACTACTGCGTTGTGAATTTGGTAGCGAAATATAGATATTATTGTAAGCTTGAAAAAAAAAATTGAAAGTGATATTAGGTACCAATTTAAGCACGCGTCGGTATTTGACATTGCATAAATACCCACTAACCCCTATTAAAAATAAAAAGAATCATGCTAACTACACACAAATTAAAAAAAGGGAGAATTGTATAGTATTGTACAAAATTGCTTGTAATTTAAATTATTTTAGAGGTTTTTAAAAAATCATATTTTATTTTTCAAATAAATTTTCAAAAATTCAAATTTATATTTTAGCCAAATTCATAAAACTTTCGATACACGTTCGATTTTTCTAATTTGTAAAAAATAATTTAAACAATAATCCAAACATTTTTAATAATTCACAGATATATATATTGTTTTCCAAATTAACATCACCTTGCAGTTTCTAGAATCGGTCGTTCTTGACGGAGGCATTGTTGATAACGATTTCAACTCCTCCAAGTTTTGATATAGTTGCTTAAAAAGCTTCTACAATTATTTTTAGAATTTAAATTGGAAATTTTTTTTTTTTTAATATTTTAATTTTTACGTTCAAATGGTAGATAGTCGGTTACATCACATGGGCAGAAAATCACGCGGTCTTTAAATAATTTGAAAAGTTGATCAAGAACTTCTTCACCGGCATCTGCCTTAGTACCGCATAAGGATACTATCGCATATAGATATTAATAACTTATCTTTAGTAAGAAAATCAATCAGCAAAATTAGTCACAGATTCATCCATTGACACGGTTTTTTATTACATTAGTTTTTCAAATCTCATTCTAGAATAGAATCAACTTTTTTGCTGTAGTGAATAGAATGCCTTTATTGGTAATATAATATATAAAATTTTACTGAAATGGAGGTGAGACTCAAAGGATAATCCGATCCCGCACCGAGCTTAAGCCCAAGAAAATGAGAGGGTTGTCTTATACGTGTAAAGGCTAGTTGAGCATTATCACCCTATCAAAAACAGTAAAGATATGACCGCTACACGTATTGATCAAGAGTTTTTTGTTTTTGATTCACTTTTATATAACCGAGTTTGATTTAAGCTATACGTAATTGTATAAACGTCCTAAGTTAGTAGGAACTCTAACAGATATATATGTTATAAGGATAGTAACGCCAATCATTAATGATGCCAATAGTATAAAGACGACGAATTGTGTGGCTTTTAATTTTGGAGGCTTGTTCGCCGTACACTTGTTTATTCGTGGCTATTTAGTTATGAACTATGGTATCGAATTAGCTCAGACATACGCGTTCTATTGCTATCTTATGTCAGCGCATTATACTCTAATACTTTTTCCAGCGCTGCGACAAATGAAATCATTATGGTATTCAATCTCAAAATGCCAGTCATTATAATAAGAAAACTGGCATTTATACAGTTGTCTTTATGACAACTTTAGCTAACAGATAATAAAATTTTATTTCGTTGCATTGGATACAAATGCAGTAGGGGAAGAAATTAGAAAATAATCGTGCATTAGGGGAGCCCCGATGAAAGTAAACACACATTGTATTAGATTTTAATTTGTATTGAAGCGAATCCAATAATGTGGTTAATAATGTAATAGAAATTGTCTTACAACCCCCTTCAACTGTTATTTATTTGTTCCAAGGTTTGTTGTTGTCCGCACGCAGGGATGCAGAATAAGTCTCTCTATCATGTAACAGAGACCGAATTAATTTCAATTCTCCAGAGCCAAGCAAGTTTGTTGCATTTAATTTTTAAAAGTTAAAACAAATTTATAATAGTTGAAAATAACTTTTATCTATTGGGTAAATAAGTACAGTCACGAACAATACATAAATACTCCAACAGCATACGTGCAAGATATTTTTCCATGCATAAAATTATGAATGTCTGCACGCGTTTTCGACGTTTGTTTTCTAAGTAGATGTGACTTGGACTCCAAACTGGCAATATTTAATAACAATGCGATCGCAAACACCCACCCCATCAAAGTTATGGGACTAAATATATATTTTCTAACAAAAACACTTTTTATAATTTAAGGTGCTTCGTGTAACTTTGTGCAAGTATACCTACCTGCCTAATAAAAAAGACTGCTTATCAAAATTTAAACACTTTAAACACAAATTATAGCTAAGATTCAACTAATTGTGTGTTTTTCACTTTAGTAGTACATAGTAAATAACACATATTTAGTGCTCACGGAATAAAACTTTTTTTAGTCTTTCACACATTAAAAAATGCGTATCTTTTAGTCGGTTTACAATTTTTATTATTTAAATATTTCGAGTAGTTTAAATAATTGTAGTAACTCCTAGCTTCAACAATAAAACAAAGTTTAATAGAGTAGTTTAAGGACGGAGTTTTACTGTTGTATATATAGCCGTGAAACCGCGTCTATTTGCGCGAAACATGTATTAAATGCTCAGTGAGCTATTCTACTTTTTCCAAATCTTTATTATTATGCATTGTACAAGCAATTTAATGGTGTTTTTAGAAAGCTAACAAAGTTTTGAACCGATTGAACTATATGACGTTTTTAATCTATTTATATTAATTAGTTTAAAGATAGTAATGTTTAACAAATTTATAAAATAAAAAATTAAAAACCGTCATAGAGTTCAATCGGTTCAAAATTTTATTGGCTTTCTAAAAATACCACTAGATTGCTTGTAAATTGCTTATAATAATATAGATTTTGGAAAAGTTGCAATCGCTCACTGAGCATTTAATACATGTTTGAAGCAAATCCATGTAGTTTCACGGCTATATGTACAACAGTGAAACTCCGCTCTTAAAACAGCGTCTTTGTAACATTTTTTTTTGTTACAAAATTTACATAAATGTTTCACATTCTGCAACATACTTTTTTAATGAATTTTTGATACAGATAGAGATAATTGAAGAAAACATTTGAGATGCGTAATTACGTGAATTTTTGTATACCATTTTACCAGTTGGTTGATTATATAACTTTTAATGAGTTATAAAAATTTCTGTTAAATTGGATTATTACTTTACGATAAAGTGAATTTGGTGGCTTTTAATTCTTAATATCTTTTTGAATATTTAACGATTGCTTTCACAATCACCAGAATTTCCCCTAAGAAATCTTGCTTTAATTATTAAATTTCATATAATTTCAATTATCAGTACGCGTGATTTCAGGAATACCAAACTGTGACACAAGGCTGGATAGCAGAAAATATCTGTAAAATCCCCAATGCTTTTCCCTTTTATTGACCAATGCCATCTATTAGTTGGCAATTATCATTTTTGGTGTGATTTTAATAACATTTTGATCTTTTTGTTAAGATCTGCCAGTTTTGTCGGCGCCTGCCATTTTTTTAACATTATTTATTTTTAATTGGCATGAGTTATTTTCATTCAGCACTTGTTACCATTAATAGTTGACAATTAAAAAACATTTAAATTACTAATTTTTCAAAAAAACTCAATATATAACGGTAAATGTACAAATGTTTCAGGGATGCGCCTTCAGTATGATGTTCTGCAATGTATTCACAATTTTTGTGCAAAATTTGAATTGAATATTTTAATACTCTGAGAAATATGCGCTATAAATTATTAAGTTTTGTGTTTAATTTGACTGTTCATACTTTAATAAAAGTTAACAATAATCAAAATGTTTAGGTATTTTTGAAGCATTTACGTTTTTTGGGTAAACTCGCAGTCTACAAATTTTGGTTGAGATCGATTTGTAACTTTAGAAGAATAATGGATTCACCGACTTGTCTATTTTTGGCATGTTTTTCACTCGTAGTGGGCAGGTCTTAAAAAATTTGAAATATTTTTCTATGAAGATATTGTGCTTAGGTGACAAGATAAAAAGATCAAAACTTGGTTCATATCTGTGTGATAGTGTTATCGAGTAAAGTGATAAAATCAAAACCAACCGACAGACAGACCGACGGAAATTAGTGACTATCAATTTTGTGATCTACGCATTTTAAAATGTAAGAAACAATTAAAATTTGGATATGTAAAGGTATCACTAATACAATACTTTCTCCAGGAGTGAAGTTAATCTTTTGTTTTACGGTCCTTATTATGAACATAAAATACGAAGGTAAATACCAAATACCTACTTAATGAATATAGCAATAGATTGACAAGTTGATAACTTTTCTCATATTTATTTTATAATTTTGAATTTTTCATGCATGATTTTAATTTTTATTTGGCAAATTTTGTAAACCTAATTGATAATGTTCATTTGAAAGCAACTTTACAATTCTTGTTCACTCTAGGTCTGCATTAAGCTGAAGAATTAATGGATGCACTATTTCCATCAGGGTTCCGCAAATCAAACGAAGTGTAAATAGGTCAAAGGTCAATCTAAGTAAAACATCTCATACAGTCATTGAAAATTCATGACGCTTTTAAGGCTTCTGTTGAAAAGTTTACTTGTAATCTTGAAATATAAAACCGCTTTTTAAGCTTGCTTAAACATACAGGAGCATCTGCACCATGGAAAATTAAATTTTGTTATAAGTTTGTCAAGCTCCATTTATTTATTATGCAACTAGATTGAGTATCATATATATTTATTTCTACCGTAATGGAATTTTCGTCATTTACGAACGATTTATAAAATGATGTATGCTGAAATCGCGCGAAAAGACATTTGTCATACAAGATTTTTTTTAAAATAAACCAAAAAAACAAAACGATAAATAATTACAAAACAACCCCGACCTCAGCCAAATGGAAGTCACGTAAGTAAAAGTACTTAGTTGCAAAATCGGCCGCGAATCGAGAATTTAATGACATTATGAATTCCTATTAAAAATTAATTCTTTTTAATTTATTGCTTTGGAAAATATTTTTGAGGTGGGACTTTCACTGTTGTATATATAGCCGTAAAACCGTGTGGAATGGCGTGAAACAAGAATTAAATGTTCAGTGAGCTATTCTAACTTTTACAATATCTTTATTATTAAGCGATGTACTACAAGCAATCTATTAGTATTTTGAAAAAACCAACAAACATTTTGAACCGATTAAATTATACGACATTTTTTAACTTATTTGTATTACTTAGTAAGTTTAAAGATTTTTATGTTTAATAAATTTATAAAAAATATATTTAAAATCGTCATATAGTTCAAACGGTTCAAAATTTTGTAGACTTTCTAAAAATACCATTAGATTGCTTGTACCTTGCTTAATAATAAAGATTTTATAAAAGTTAAAATAGCTCACTGACCATTTAATACATGTTTCACGCAAATCTACGCGGTTTCACGGCTATATATCTACAACAGTAAAACTCCGCCCTTAAATCTTTTTTATATTTTTTATGCTCTGCACATACCAGATAAAAGTTTTTAAATGCACGTAATTGTTTATCCATACATACCATTTTTTACTTATACGACTTGTAAAAATGGCAATAAAAGTAGAAAATAATAACGGTAAATTTCCTGATGAATAAAGCATGCCAACGAGATAGGCTATCAGCTCAGTTTTATATACATATAAATATAGAAAGGCTTATCTGTTTAATTAATTTGCATACAAACTAGAAACCGCAACAAGCGTTTGCACACTCTAAAGGCCAAAAGGACTAGACAAAAATTAAGCACGTGTTTCTGTCAGTTTGCTGTTAAGTTTTAAATTAAAATAATAAGCAGTGAAAAATAACAAGAAGAAGGCAATAGAACGCATCAACAACCCTTCATCTTTGGCGCTCCGTTGTAATTTACTGCGAATAAGGGCTCATCCCGGTGCAAAAGGTCGTGTGTTGGTCGCAGTTTGCAACTAGTCGTTGTTCCCTCGGGGACATCTTCCCTCTTGCCTTCGCACAATGTCGCTGCACTCATTACTCTTCTGATTTATTCATTCTAATTTCATCTAATACTACTGCTATTAAGTTCTGCTTTATTAAAGCTATGACGATTCCCTAACTAATGAAGCTTTTATTACACAAGCTCCAGGTCGCTTTCCAAAGCACGTTGTTTGTGGATGTGCGTTTTATATTTCGAGCTAAAGAATGTTTGATCTATTTGCGTCGACCGTCGAACGTAACTATTTTGATATATCAGGTGAATTTGAATTTTTAATCTTTTCACTGAGGAATTTTATTTTGCATTATTTGAAAAATTCTTCAACAAAATACTTGTTTTTTGATAAGTGCAATATTCGTTTAGTTTTATATTAGATTTTTTTTGCAGCTATTGTTTATAAAAAAAAAATTCATCAATAATGAACGATCGTAAATTGGAATTTTTAGAAATAGTTGTTTACTCTTTCTAATTTGGCCACAATTAATCTGTTGAGGTACTGTATAGCTGAGATGAACCTTTTCAATAATCAATTTGCATGTATGTTAGTCGACAAAGCATTAGTTTATGTTTACAGTACAAATGTATTTACTATAAACATACATATGTTATGTATATATCTGATTACTAATACAAATTAAATGTGTAGATTATTTCTTGTTTGCCTATATATGTATATATTTATAGCCTTATAGGCAATACTGCATTTGAGCTGTAAACAATTTGTGAATTCAATAATTAAACAAACAAATAACATGCATGCGAGTTTAAAGCCCATTGCATTTTGAATTAAAATTGTCGATCAACATATTATGATCCACCTGACATCAGAGAGTAAAATATTATTACACATATATCTAATCTTGTGATTTTGTTATATCATAATATACATTAGTAATGCTCGAGTCTTTGTTTTTTCTCGAACCAGTTGCAATTTTCTAACTTTCACTCAAAAATCGCAATTTCACAAAAGCATTTCACTCAAAAGATCTTTTCGTACATCTCTATTCATTAAATACTCGATGGTCGTAATGCAGTACCCCTTCTTTTATGGGTGTCTTAATATTGGAATAAATTCTTTGTATTGAACGCATTTCTAAAACCTCAATAATACAATATAAACAAATAAATATGCGACAAGCCCTCAGAGCATTTATGAATGAATCGACAAAGAAGTTGCGTGCACGTATGTCTTGTCCCTCCTGTTGTGGTTCATTGTGGTTCGCTCAAATTATATAAAGGAACCCCCAAAAAAATCTATGAGCCTTGAATTGATTTCATTCAGTCATATTACATTGGTGTCGTATACCTCAAGATTAAATAGCCAGACAAGTGTGTTGAAAAATGTAGTCTACTTTATATAGAGTGTTTTTAAAAATACAATGAAACACTTGATTTTCATTTAAACTTATTATTTTTTACAAACAAACAAAACCAAGAAACAGCTCCGATTGGGTATAGACAATTTTATCCAGCATATAGCCACCTAAGGCATTGAATTATGCGGTCATTGAAGTTTTCGATGTTGAGCTCACTGACAGCTGGCTGAATGTTATTGATGATGTTTCGATTTCTACCTTCAATTGCGGGATTGTTTGTGGTTTTTTAACGTACACTTTCGATTTTACAAATCGGAATATAAAAGAATCACATGGGGTTACTGGCACAATATGGCAGGTCATTTTTGGTGGCCACGCAAAGAGATAAAAAAATGTTTAATCAGTAGAGCCACCGTTTTTTAAGAGGTGTGTTCGGTTGAAACCAGAGATCTTTAACTTCTATATCTTGCAAAGTAGGCCATGATTTTTTTAGAGCAACATTACATCCCTGACTCGCAGGCACATCGCGAATGATTGCCATAGATAGCACTTTCATTGTTATTGTAATGTATGTTACAATTCCGGTAGGGGACTTATTACAGTCGAGTTAGATGTTTATGGATGAGATGACGCCGGCTGCAGCGTCACCTCATCCATTACAGTACTCGTCGAAACGAGTACTGTAATATCACCTACCGGACATGTGACGTACAACCACAGATAAGTATAACAGATAGGCTGTCCAACGTTAATATTTATTTCGCTATCTATTCAGTTCCCCTCAACCCGCGTGTATTTTATATTGCCTACATCTAGGAGTATGCCTTTTATATTGCCTACATCATAGTTTATTTAATTTTGTTTTGAAAGAAAACTGTAATCACATTATAATTTAACGGATGGTTTTAGAAACTGTATCTGGACGTAAGGTTGCAACTGTTAAATTGTCTCGACGTGGGGTTGCAACTGTTGTAATTGTTGGTTGGGTGTGGTTTGGGCCATATGAAGATGATTTCTTATTACGTTATTAGAGTATTATATTATTTTGCAACGCCATCTACCATAGGATAGACATAACAGCGCCCCTCCGTGGCCGGCGTTATACTAAAAAAAGCCCTCTCTAGTCGGGCGTTGGCAATATAAAAATGCGAAACACTTTGCCCTATCCGATGGCACATCTGTATATAACCTTATCTGTGGTACAACGTTAAATTTCACACTTCTTGGTCAAAAGTAAAGTTTGCCCAAAATTTATTTTCCGAATTTGTTTTTTTTGGGGGGGGGGGGGGGGCAGCCGAGGCTTGCAATTTGGAGAAAAGCAATTTTTTACGGGCGCTATTGTTTATCTTGAACATTTTGTCATTTTAGATATGCTCCGTTTGATACGCATATGCGTATCACACGGAGCTTAATTCGTTACACTATGTTCTATAGTACTAAGGCAACACGAAGTGTTCACCACTATTTGTTCATCGTACCTAATGCGACAAGCTGTCATGCTATTCTTGTCAAAAATAAAATGAGTCTTTCATGTGAGTTTCTTTTCCTACGTCTCATCTAAAAGTTTGTTGATTCCTCGGTTAATTCCGTTGTTGCGCATGATCACTAATTTAATCTTACTCAAAACCATAGATTTTTATAAAAATCAAAGAAGTAAATAAGTTGCTAAATAAATTATGCTATCAAAAGGAATTATAAAAAATTGCAAAATTTTAACCCTTTTATAAGTACTTATCAACAAACAAATAAAAATTTCATGTATCATTACATTGAAAAAAAAAATGATTGAAAATCTCAATCTAAGACACTTTTTGATATGAACATTTCATGTAAATCTTGTTAATTGCTTCAAATTTGAGAAATAAAATAATAACTTAATTTTACTAGGGTTTTTTTTTTAGAAGTGTCTAACTTTGGATGAAAATATTTTAGGACAAAACTTAAATGAAAGACTTATTTTCTGGCACAAAATCGCCTTGAATTGTTTTGCAATAACACCTTGTGTTACTCAGATTTACTTATACCAAAAATGCCAAACTCGCCAAAAACGTCCCTGAAAAGTGCCAGAGGTGCCTTCTTGGTTGCTACGTGTGAGTAGTAGCTCTACTTTTAAGCTCGGGATTGTGTTTAACAGTAAGTCTCGAAAAGTGTTCGCCCATTTCCCAATATCGCCCTTCATAACAGCTTAAGCACACCTTCATTTGAAAAAATGCTTGGTCCAATAACTTTTTTTGATTTAAGTCACATCATATACTATTTATAAAGTATTTTAAAAGTATGTGTTTTGTCTCAAAAAAATTAAATTGACTGAAAATTTTAAAACGTAAGATCTATTTTGACCAATTAATAACGTATGCGTCACCCCACTAACAGCTCATTATTTTCATTTGATTTTTTTCCAATTATTCATTATCAAAAATGCATAGTTTACTACAATATTACCATGTAATTTTTTTTTTATAAATACAAGTCAAAATGTCTTGTAAATCAATAATTTTTTCATTTGTACAAATCCAAATTACATACAAAAATTAAATTGTGGACGAAAATGCAACTGCAACAGTTTCAGCAACAGAACGTCGATTTTACAAATTTTATAAGACGTAAAAACCTGACCATACAAATTCGCGTCTCCAACTTTTATAATTAATGGGATATTTAAAAATATTTAAAAAAAAAATACATACATATTGATCAGGAAATCCAAAATCAGCAACAATTTATTTGGTTCCAAGGTTCAAAATCTAAATTACGTACAACATCAATATAATATCGCAGTTCAATAAGTCAATATAAAGAAAAGTCGAACTTTTCTTGTGCTTGGATCAAATGGACTCGTCGCATCTCTTTATTTCTGATTTGCTGCTCAATTTCTTGCTTTAATGGTTCGTTCACCTCACGCACCACTTTATTTCCATTGAAATAAACCACCACCGCATCTTTGGTGAACACGACTGACTTGGAATTCTTCGGAGCATACTTAAAGTTGTACCTCTCATGCAATTGTTTACCTTTGGCCAGGATAGATGGTTCAGTCTCTTCAAGAACCGTCTTCATTTCCCCAGACAATTTGCGATTCAATTGCCTTCGTTCCTTTCTGGAGAGTTTGGTTGATCGTGCATGTGAGCTAGTCGGCATATCCATTGAAGAAAGATTTTTCGTGGCATCTTGTTGCTTCACAAATAAATTCTCTAAACTGCCGACCACAGCCGACAATAAACTGGATTCCAATAATCCATCGTCCGACGTTTTCAAATCCACATTAGAAGATGTCTCCCACGGTGTGACTTTGTGCACCAACCTTGGTTTAATATTTTTTCGTACTGGTGAATTAATGTTGTTCTCTGATTGACTGTGGTTGAATTTCCTGATTGCTTCTGGTTTTTTTTCGAGTTGTATTGGTGTTACGTGGAGTAGGTTGGAAAACGAAATGGATTGTTGGTCAATTACGCTTGGTGGATGAAAAGACATTTTGAAACTCAAATTTTGTGTCAATTATAGGATAAATAAATGACTGTCGGGATAAGCCTACTTTCGCAAATTTTATTAATATAAAGGGGATATTAATGATTTATACGTGGTAAACTAGACGTGACGAGTCAAAAACAGTTAGACTTGTTTTTATGTTCGCATATGAAGATGTCTTTTTTTTTCGGGGAGGGTACGCAACACAGATCACACATTCAGACTTATTTAATGTTTAATGCTATACAGTCAATAAATTCTGTAGAATTGCGGCAAGGGTGCATATTATACCGAGGGTGTAAAGTATTAGTCATCAGCTCTTCTAAACGGCGCCCGTAATATGCTAATTTGTTCACTTTATATATGAAGGATTCTGAACGCTCGAATTGGCTTTTGGAAGAGAAAATAGAAAATCGGATGGCGAATGAGTTCAAAATTCACTTGTTCATCTTCCGCAATGTTTCAAATGTATACGCTCGAAAGCGAAACAATAGTCTAAACACTTTCGTGGTTGCTATTGCGCTCTTTTGGCAAATATTCTCCCCACTTGTTACAGTTGTTTACATTTTCATTTCCTTTTTATATGAATATTAATTCGATGTATAACGCTTCTCAAACGCATTTAATCCCAATAAAAACATATTTTAAAAATAATTGAAAAATACAACGTGTATGTAATTCAGACAATTATTGTAGAGTGTAGTATATGTAAGCCAACAGAAATTGTTGGCTATACAAATTTTTGTCAAAAAGCACTTTTTTGTTATTTTTCCTATTTTTTTATCATGTGCAGTTATTGAATGGAAAACATGAAATCTAATTTTCAAATGAACTAAGAATTTTACCAAAAAATGAAATTTTAATATTTAAATCAATTATTGCAAATTATAATAACGATTATTTATTTCATGTGTGTTTACTGCGGGATGAGGTATGCGTTAGCTGGAATATCAGCGACTATTTTAATCGGTAGTAATATCCGATCACGTGACATTTTTAAATTTGAAGTAGGCGACGCGAATTTAATTTTGACAGTTTTACATGTTATAATTTTACTGCAAAAGCAATTGAAAAGCAATTGAGAAGCGATCAAAATTTTTATTCAATAATTAATCTTTCTAAATACCACTCGACCTTTACAATATCGGCTATTTTTTTTATAATTTATCTCAAATCTTGCATTTTTAAATAATTTAACTCGAACTTATCAAACATTAATAATCAAAGATTAAAGCCCTCGAGCTAAAGCTCTCGGGCTTTAATCAGATTATTAATGCTTGATAAGTTCTCGTTTAAATTATTAAAATGCAAGCTTTCTTGATAAATTAATGAAAAAAAAATAGCCGGCTATTGCAAAGGTCTTGTGGTATTACTGTTGACAATTTTACTCATGTATATATTATGACATATGAGTCAATGTTTTTCTCGGTTTTTGTCGATGTATGAGCGGATAAAATGAAACAAAATTTTTAGTGGATATTTAGTGGATATTGTAATGTGATACCTCGTTATCTGCGTGACTACATGCACATAAAACTTAAAAATTAAAGTAGTCTGACAATACTTGTCAAATATTATTAATTAACATAAAATACAAAATGAGTCGATTGATTTCGATTTGTTCATTCGCAAAATTGTCTGGTTAAATTGCACTTGAACTTGTTTTTGATATCGGATATTTTTTGATTTTATTACTCAAACGAGGTTTCCTTTTGGCAATTTGCCTTATCAAGCTGCCATGATAAAAACATGGCAGCTTGATCCGTCAAATTTCCAGGCAACCTCGTTTTCGTATAAACTAAAAAAATATCCGATAAAAAACAAGTTCTTGTGCAATTGCATACGATAACAATAAGGATTAATTACAGGTTATAAATAACCGGTTTGAATTTTCCAATGGCGTTACCCGGCCTTTAATTTTCAATTAACCACTTTTATTTGGCAATATCCAGTTGTAAATATAGTTTTTTTCTCCGAATAACTGGTTAATGTTAGATTTTTGGTAGCCGGTAAAGGACAAGCCGGATTTTTGGTAGCCGGTCCTTTACCGGCTACCAAAATGTAACATATTGACTTCAAGGACGCTATTTGCAACTATAATAACTGGTTAATAATAATTTATTTATTTTTCGATAACCGGTTATTAATTTCCAATAACCGGTTTTTATTTTTTATTACATTGTTGTCTATTCCGTTATCTATTCCGTTGTCCATTAATAACTGATTTATATTTTTCAATAGCCGGTTATTAATAACCAGTTTTGTTTTTTCAAGATACGATTATTAATAACTGGTTCTTATTTTTTAATAATCGGTTCTTATTTTCCAGTAACCAGTTTAAACCGGTTATTTTAAAATATGTTGTTAAATATAAAACATAAATATTTTGTTGTGGCTCAAATCTGAAACTACGCATAGTTGCTTAAACATGCCTCATTCAGTGGCGTATTTTTTTTCTTATCACGCCATAGGTTTACTGGCCGCCGTTACTGTCCGCTCTATATTTTGGATTAAAAAAAAATTATATTATACCCCCGGTACCAAAACAAACAAAATGACTAATTTTTTGGTATAACTTGGTTTGAAATGACTAATTTTAAGGTGCAAATTGTCAGACAACTGCAGAACGATTTCTGTACTTTTCTATGGATTACCTCATTACCTGTTTGCCACTTAATTAAAATTCGCTATAGCTCGACGCGAATTTATAGAAATTATTTCATTGAACAACGGGGAATTTATAAGCACATCACTGGAATTTAATTTCCTTGTTCTTCGCTCTTCGCAAAGCCTATACATGAACGATGGTCATTGTTTTTATCTTGGTACCAGGATCTAGTAGGTACTAATTAAAAGTGATAGGATATTGTAATTTTATATAATATATTTTATCCACTTTAATTGAATATTGACTACTTTTGGCCACCAAAATGAGTGAGTAAAGTACTAGTTTTAATCACTCAGTGATTAGAATAAAAAATATTAGAGTTAGAGTTAAAAAATATTTAATCACGTTTTGACGTTTGACATAGTATCTACCAATCTATTCCCAATGACATTAATTATTTAAATTACAACTTAAAAGCATTCACTAGCATATTAAAGTGCAATTGCAAATATTTTAAATCTATTACACTGACATATATATTTAAAACAAAGGCTAAAAAGGCGTACTCCGATTACATCTAGTCAGTACAGCACTCCGTTAAATCGGAATCGAAAAGATTTTGGTCGTTCATTAATACCAAAAAGAAAACTACCAGCATTCCAAATGTAATGCACCATGGTGATAGGTCAATGATTGGTTCAAAAAATATTGTACAAACTTTTGCTAATTATTTTAGTAGCGTTTACGATAACTGCGCTAATGTTAACTTAGAATTTCCAGTAGACCTGAACACTGTCAGCATCAGCTTACCAGTTTTTAAGGAGTCAGATATTACTAATATTGCCAAAAAATTGAAACCAAAACAATCGACAGGTGACGATGGAATCCCTGCTTTTCTTGTGGAGGATTGCATAAATATTCTAGCAGTACCGTTGTGTAAAATTTTTAATAACAGCATTAGGTCCGCAACATTTCCAACTCGTTGGAAAATTGCAAAGGTTTGCCCGATTTTTAAGAGTGGGGAAAAGTCAGATATACGTAACTATAGGCCTTTTTTTTTTATAGAGGGGTTTAGGAATCTGCTTCTTAGACCTAACCGGCACTTGATGTTCTAGCGCGCCGGGTTGTAACTATAGGCCTATTTCGTTATTGTGTACCTTCTCTAAGTTATTTGAAATGTTAATTTATGATTTTGTATACTTTCACACCAAATCTCTAATCTCGCCAAAACAACACGGATTTATGTCAGGTAGGTCAACAACGACCAATTTAGCGTTGTTTTCGCAGTTTGTAAATGATGCCTTATGTAATGGGCAACAAGTCGACGTTATTTACACAGACTTTTCGAAGGCTTTCGATAAAATTGATCATGGCATTGTCCTGCAAAAAATTAGTAGCATAGGCTTTAATGATAATCTTGTAAAATTCTTCTCATCTTATCTTAGCAATCGATCTCAGTATGTGCAACATAACGGCTTTAAATCTAGTAGCTACGCTGCCCCAACTGGAGTACCTCAGGGCTCAAACTTAGGTCCTTATATTTTTCTAATTTTTATCGGGG
Organism: Cryptophagus acutangulus; assembly: GCA_963556235.1. Taxonomy (NCBI): domain Eukaryota; kingdom Metazoa; phylum Arthropoda; class Insecta; order Coleoptera; family Cryptophagidae; genus Cryptophagus; species Cryptophagus acutangulus. The sequence goes on from OY744571.1 coordinate 2,930,139, forward strand.
GTAAATACATAAGAGGTTCAATTTTCACCGGATAATTTTATTTTAATACGAAAGATTTGTTGCTATGGAAATATCTCGAACAGAAAAGAAATGAGAAAATCGCGACAGCGCAGCTGGAGCGATTTTCTCATGTCTTTTCTGCGAGAGATATTTCCAAATAGCAACAAATTTTGAGTAAATTTAAAATAAAATTATCCTGATGAAAATTGAATCTCGAATGTATTTTAGGGAGATAAATACATGATTGAGGCTAATGTCTTATTAATTGCATCTTGAATTGTCTTATTAATTGCATCTTCAATATTTAGAAGTGAACAGTTACCGAAACGTTCTTGAGCCTGCATTTTTCAATTTTGTAACATTAATTTGACATTAATAGCAAAAAATAGCAAAGCATACTAGATAATTGTCATGGCAACCCCTATTAAATAGTAATACGGGTTTTTATCGTTTTTTCCACCTATTGATAGCGGTTTTTATCACTTAATAACGAACGTGATTGGTTCAGATTTGAAAATATTGGACTTTTGATTGGCTTCTCATATAAGAATGTATTTATCAACAATATAACTAAAAATTTTGATGTCGAATGTCAGTTATATGCAGATGACTTAAAATTGTATCATCAAATCGGACCTACCGATTGTCACTTCCTGCAGAATAATATCACTAAATTACACACCTGGTGCACTGAGAATGGACTTTCACTTAACTTAGAGAAATGCAAGATTATGACATACTCGCGCAGAATAGCTATTTGTGTATTAAGAGCGCAAAGTGATACTTTGTCGCGCGAGCCAGAATGTTGTCGTGGGACGCGATAGCGGATCACGACAATCTGGCGAGAGCGACAAAGACACTTTGCGCTCGAAATACACACAAGATTTTTCCTACAATCGATTTTAAATTGAATTTTTGTTGCAAAAATGTAAAATTAATATTTTGACAACAAATAAAAACGTGATTATATCATCGGTAACCAAGAAACGCTCATTTCTAAAAACAAAAACTATTGTTTTACTGCATTGTTTTGATTTAGCGAGCGGGAAAATCAGCAAAAAGATCTAGAGCGGGAAAGTGACAACTCGTCGGAAAACGCCAACTTTTCGTTGTCAAATGGAAGCACAAAGGCTTACTTTTATATGCGATTGTAGGAAAAAAATATTATTGCATGTAATTACTTCGTCGGTAACCTTGAGTTGAAACGCTGCAACTTCATTAAAGATCTAGGTGTGTTGTTTGACGAAAACTTGTCATATAACTTACACATAAACAACATTGTTGCTCATGCTGCCAAAATGACGGGCTTTATTATTCGTAATACCAAAGACTTTACAGACACAGAAGCATTGAAACAATTATATATCGCCTTGTGTCGATCTAAACTGGAATACTGCAGTGTTATTTGGGGTCCTATTTACATCAAGTACTGGCAGTCAAATTGAACGTGTGCAGAGAGTTTTTCTCAAATTTTTGTACAGTAAACAAGTTGGTACTTATCCGCCTCAAGGATTCAATAATACTACTCTACTCAACATGTTTGATATTGATAGCTTAGCAAATAGGAGATTTCTGCATATTTGTGTGTTTGGTTATAAGATCCTAAACTACAAGATTGATTGCGCTCTTCTGCTGAACAAATTAATGTTTGTAGTTCCAAGACGTTCGGCAAGAAGTAGCCGATTTTTGCACGCACCATTATCTAACAAAAATATTGGGAATTTGTCAGTGATATATAAAATTTGTGATAACTTAAATCAAATAAATGGCTCTATTGATATAGTGGGCATTGGTATTGATAAGTTTGTTAAATATGTGATCAACTACATTACAATATGATTTTCCTTTTACTTTTCTTATTTTCTCTTTTTGCATGTCGCTAGGATGTACTTTTGTTAAGTAATGATATATTATAATTTATAATTTATAATATTATGTTAATAATTGTTATTTGTTATGGTAGTTCGCTATGTTATGTTATACATTTATTGTAATTTTTCAGCCGTTTTATTGGATGTATTCTGTTGGGCTTTGTGGTTAATAAATAAATAAATAAATATATTTTAATTAATTTTAATTGGTATATAACTTATATGGTGCAAAACCTATAAAAAATTGTAATAGTTTAATTAGATAAAACCTATATTTTGGCAGAAATGAGCTAATAATTTTCTTAATGTTAATTAGCATTGTGCTAAAAAAATATTATCTACTTATTGTAATATATTATAATATATTACTGTATTTTCATTGCAATATCTAATTTGCAATATTACTGTATTTCCATTGCAATATTAATTAATTAAAGAATTTTGTTAATATGTATGGTTTTATTTTCTACAAAAGTGGATAAAATCAGGTTTAGCACACGAGAGCAAAGTCATTTAATCACACGTCTGATTGGGGCCGTCGCCTAGGGCTCAGGCGCCCAACATTCAGACTAGTGATTAAATGACGCACTTTACTCCCTTGTACTAAAAATAGCTATTATCCACTTTCGTTGAATATTGACTACTTTTGGGCACCAAAATGAGTGAGTAAAGTACTACTTTTAATCACTGTGATTAAAAAATATTTAATCACTCATGCATTTGACGTATGACATAGTATCTACCAATCTATTCCCAATTACATTAAATATTTCACTTACAACTTAAAAGCATACACTACAATATTAAAGTGCAATTGCAAATATTTTAAATCTATTACAGTGACATATATTTTCATTAATTAAAAAAAAAAAACAATATATAAATATTTTTAAATACAAAAATATATAATATTTTTTTATTTGTTTGACATAGTATTTTATTTTTAATCATAAATCATAAAAACAATGTATTTGAAATAATAATTATACAAGGTGGCAGATTGTTTTAAGAACCAGTTAACCACTTGCATAGAGGATTAAATAACGAGGGGAAAACATTCAATAAATTTTCATCTTCGAGCTTTTCTAATGGAAATATACACTCTTAAGCCATGTACTAAGGCTTGCAAAAAAAGTACAAGCAAAATTTACCCAATGTAAGTCATGGTTTTTTAGTTCTGAAATATAAAAATAGATGGCAATATATGTAAAATTTGTTATTTTACTTACTCTTAATTATAACATTCTATTTTTTAAGGTGAGTTTTTCGGGATTTATTGGACGAAAAACTCACCTTAAAAATTATTATTTCTGGACGAAAATTCAAATTCAAATAACATTCTATATTATTAGTTTTTATATCTATATCATTCTATATCAAACAAAATCGGCTTGACTAGTTTCTGAAAGTGAATTTCAATATGCAAGGAACACGCGTATTGTAATTACATTTTTACCATAACCTAAAAATATTATAAAAACTGTCGTTTTTCTTCTTCTTCAATGTTGTATTTTTATAACAAACTAATGCTACAGAAGATTTAATTATGAGATATTCAAAAATAAATTTTACATACATTGCCATCTTTACATATAACCCGATTTTTTCAAACTAAAAGAGCTTGACTTACTATTAGTTATAAAATTAGGTTGTACAACTTACAAGAAGAAATTGTACAATGTAAACTAAGTTACTTTTGTTTAAAAATAGAAAAATAGTTCAATAGGTGACAATACAATTCAATTTTAATTTTATTTATTTATTTATAAATATTCCTTTTTATAAATGTAATTGTTAAAATAAGAAATTTTAATACTAATTAATTCTTGTTATAAGTTGTTATTAATTGTATCTCAATAAAAATAGTAATTATAATAAAATTAGTTAAGTTAGCCAACTTCGATTTGTCACTGTTAGTTTTGCTTCATTTAATCAAGTTCACACCACTAAGTTTTTTAAAATAGGTATGCATATAAATATATATTTGTATGGCCTAATTTTGTTATTAATAGTACATTGGGCAAATTTGGCTTGTACGAGTTTTTTCTGCAATCCATAGTATTATCAGCGGCATAATTATATCGTACAAGTGTGGTACAAGTAAAAATAACAATTTACTTAAAACTATCACATTGTTAATGCGAAGTTCAATCGGTTTCGCACCAAATTAAAATAATCAAAAAGGAGAAAACGGCGAATAGCGAAAATGCACTTACCTTGGCTCGGTGGCTGTTGTCGGTGGGCTCGATGGTGATCCTCGTCCTGGAGGTACAATAAACGAAAAGCGAAGCTAGGATGCGAAAGCGAAGCGAAAGAGGAAAATGTAAGGAAATTTTGAGAGGAGAGGTAGCCTCGAAAAATGCAGCAAATTGCACAAAAGCGAAAAAGTGGCGAGTAAAAATACGGCGCGCAAACGAGATACCAACGCGAACTGCGGAACGTTTACGGTCAAAGCGGGAGAGCGGCTCCGTTGGCCACGATCGTGAACGCTCGAACGCCAAAAACAGTGCAAAAACACAAAATTCGCCGCTTCTCGAAACTAGGAATGTTAAGCAGAAAATCTATCTCTCTCTATCTCTTTACACAATAAAACAATTAAAACGAAACTAAAACGAACGTACAGAACATACCGCCTACCTAAAACAGGGAACGGTTTTAAACAATCGAAGGATTAGGCAGTGGGCACAACTTGACCACTGGGCGCTTCAGTTCGCATTAACGGTTTTTACCGTTACAACCCAAACAATACCCTCTGGACCTGGATGAGTTGCGACAAAACGAGCCAGATTCCAATCCCTCGGTGGAACTAAATTGTCCTTGACCAACACTAACGTGCCAGGTTCAATCGGAGTCGAAGGGATCGTCCATTTGCTCCGTTGTTGTAGCGTATGCAGATACTCTAAATGCCAACGCGACCAAATATCTTGGTGGAGACGCTGAAGCAACTGCCACCGACTTAAGCGATTTAGAGCGAGGTGCGTAACATCTGGATCCGGCACGGCAAAACCGAAAGATCGTTCGGATCATTACTCAACGAACAAAGAGGTCTCGAATTCAACAGTGATTTGATCTGGACCGTAGACAGTTCTTCAAATGTTAAAACTTGGTCGCCGATAACGCGATACAAATGGGTCTTGACCAATTTAATTCCGGCTTCCCACAAGCCTCCGAAATAAGGAGCAGACGGAGGATTAAAATGCCATTCAAAACTTTCCTTGACAGCAGCATCCTGAATAAATTGCACAATCAACTTATTGGCTCCAACAAAGTTTGTGCCGCAATCAGAAAAAACATACCAACAACGGCCACGGCGCGCAACAAAACGGCGAAAAGCGGCTAGAAAGCAATCGGACAACAAATCTGACGCGAGTTCAATATGCAAGGCCTTAGTTGGGAAACAAACGAATAAGCAGATATAAGTCTTTGTGCTCTTTATCCCTCTACTCTTTCCAAGGGTAACGTTGAAAGGACCGCCATAGTCAACACCTACGCACAAAAACGGTTCTAGTTGGGACAAGCGTAGAGTCGGCAAGTCGCCCATCGGGGGTTGGACTACGGAAGGATTCAGGCGCCAGCAAAGAATGCACTTAGAGACGATATGAGAGATAACGCGCTTAGCAGACAAAATGCAGAATTGTTGTCGTAACAGACAGTGAAGCGTCTGGGAACCGGGATGCAAGTAACGAAGATGGAAATGCTCAATCACCATCTCAGTCAAACGATGAGAAGCAGGAAGTAGTATTGGATGTTTGGCGTCAAAAGATAGCGAAAAGTTGCGAATCCGTCCGTCCATCCTGAGAACATCGGCTGTGTCCAAGAACGCAGATAATTTCCGGAACGGATTATTACGAGGACCAACATGTAACGAAGCGATCTGATCACGAAAGACGTCTTGTTGTACGTGCCTTACGAGGATTCTGAGGGAATGGTCGAGTTTTTGGTCTGACAGCGAAGCGGAATTACAAATCTTTGATTTGCAGTTTGTTATAAATCGACGGCCATAGGCGACAATACCCTGAATCTTTCGCAACGAAGAAACACGATTCAATAAGTCGTCCCACGGAATCGACTCATCTTTTGCGACTGCGACTGTCAACATCATTGTTTTCTTCTCCTCGAGAGAATCCTCAGGCCCTTGTTTGTGTGAAGCGACAAGTACGGAATCGAGACTCTGCAGAAATTTGGGCCCCGCCCACCAAAGCAAAAACAAAACTAAATCAGAAGGCGATAAACCGCGAGATGCACAATCTTCAGGATTGTCTTCCGAACGAACATGGAGCCAAATAACCGAAGGTGCAATTTGTTGGATCTGCGTGACGCGGTTTGCCACAAAAGTTTTCCAACGATGAGGAGAAAAGTTGATCCAAGCGAGCGCTACTGTCGAGTCCGACCAACCAAAGCAATGGTCAAAGTTAATCAAATTTTCGTAAGTTTTGACGGTGAAATCCAATAATTTGGCGAGCAACAGCGCTGCACATAGTTCAAGGCGAGGAACGGAGATTCGCTTAAGCGGCGCAACCTTAGATCTGGCACAAAGTAAATGAACATTAACTTGGCCAACCGCATCAGTAAATTTAACGTAAACTACCGGGGCGTATCCCGACTCAGACGCGTCGCAAAATCCATGGAGAACGCAAGACGTAAAAATCGAAGCAAAAAAACAAAGGCGCGGTATTTTGATATTGGCTAATAGAGGTAATTGCAATTTATAATTTGACCATTGATCAACGATCTCAGAAGGAGGTTGTTCATCCCAACTTAAATTCAAACCCACAAGCGCTGTATTAGAACCTTTGCACAGAACGTGAGAGGAGCGAGAAATCCAATAGGATCAAAAATACGAGCGATTTCTGACAAAAGAGTTCGTTTGGTACAGGGGCGATCTAAAGGCTGCACTTTGTATGTGAAACAATCTAGATTTGAATTCCACTGCAAACCTAAAATTTTAACTACTTGTTGAAATCAAAACCCGCTTTCGACCAATAATGCCCGTTTTCATCACACAGTGATGCGGAATGTAATATAAGAATGGAGTGTCATCCGATTCAACAAGCAGGTGCATATGGCCAGAGTCACGATAGTCTTCCATAAAATCGTGATATTGCTGTTTAATCGAAGGTTCCTTATTTAACCGTTTTTCCAACGCAATTAATCGACGTTGGGCAATAATCTTTGGACCTAAAAAAGCAGGATTGTTTGCGAAGATTGTCTCAGCGCAAACTTCGTCTGGACAAGCGGGTGGTGGCAGCGCGATCTCTTCTATTTCCCAAAATTTCTTAACAACCGAATCAAGCGAAGGTTACGATACTAACGAACAAAAGGTATTTATAGATGGCGAAGCAGAGTTATAGTGGAGATTAATTTTTCCCATGAGAATCGATCCGAAGGTCGTGTTCCAGGCAATTGGTTCCTCCCTTTTACCCTTCAATCGGTCGTCTATCATAATATGCGCAAAAAGTTCAACCCCTATCAACATGTCGATGGTTCGTGAAACGTGATACTCAGGTTCAGCTAAGTTAATATTTGACAAATGCGGCCACGGCGGCGGAGAAAACGACATATTGGGCATATCCCCCCAAATCTTGGGAATAACAACGGCCTCTAGACAACATTCCCGACGCGGCGCATACCGAGAGCGATAAGTACAAGTTACTCCAGACGAAGATTTGGAACTCATTTGATCTAATCTACTGATGCCAAACGAGAGCGAATATTTCGATAAACCTAAACGAGAAACGCAACTTTCGGAAATGAAATTTGCCTGACTAGCATTATCCAACAGTACACGCACAGGCTCAAAGACTCCCTTGGTATTCCGTATTTCGACAACAGCGGTCGACAAGAAAACTGTAGACTTGGCAGGAATCATCGTAGTAAACGAAGTAACCTGGTGAGAATTTGAAGGATGGTCCGAAGACGGCGCGGAACTAGTGGAAGGAAGCGAAATATCAGGTTGATCGGTCTGGAAATGCAACAACGTGTGATGTCGTTGAGAACATATCCGACATCCAGACGTAGACTTACAGTCTTTTGATTGATGTTTTGACCCTAAACAATTCAAATACCACTTCTGCTGTTTGGCCACACTATAGCGATCTTGCGGAGTTTTGGCGAGAAATGCATTGCATTTGTAGACTAAATGATCTGAGTTACAAAGCGAACAAGAATTGCTAGTTTTCACAAAAAACGAAGAACCGCGTTTTGGCAAACCGGAACGAGAAACCGAAGAGAAACGTTGCGAACCACATTAGAAGGTTTGCGAATCGAAGGTGTAGCGGCATCATTCACATTCTCAAATGCGCTGCATTGTTGTGAGACGAAGGCCGATTAGCGAAGCAAACGTCGGCACTTCCGAAGAACTAACACTAGAACTAATTGTGAGTTCGAAACGTGTGATAGTTTCTGTGTCAAATCGTTTCATCAACATTTGGAACATGATAAAGTCCTATTGATCGCAAGCAAAATCGAGATTTTTCAGAGCTGCTAAGTTCTCCAAAAAAATATTTACAAGCGCACGAAGCGACTGAGCGGAAGCCTGGCAATTCGAAAGAGTTGGTGCGCTATCTATGGCTTTCCAATGCGACGAGGCTAATAATCGTTTATTATCAAACCTTTTCAACAGGGTATCAAACGCGATCGGATAATTATCGTGCGATTTGGAAATGCATTCCACCAACGACAGTGGAGCATCTTCAAAACATGAAGTTAGGAAGTTGAATTTTTCGACATTTGACAGCGCGGCGTTTTCATGAATAGTAGCGGTATACATATTGACAAAAGGTTTCCATTTACGGAGATCCCCATTAAACTTAGGTAATTCTAAGCGCGGCAGCCTCACCTGACTCTTAACCAACGTACCGTCTGGCGTACTCACTTGGGCCGAAGTCCCGTCAAATAAATCACTATACACGGCCTTAATTCGATAGTACGAATCAGAAAACAATTCCCGAACTTTCATTTGCTCCTTCAAATCGCCACCCTCAATGGTAGACATGGCAGTCAAAATGGTCCCCTGGAGTTGAGTAAACTCGTCAAACATGCTTTCGATGTAGACATATCTGGTTTTGAACTCAAGGTACAAAAATTCATACGATTCTTCCTCGCTGTGGGCTTGTTCCGCAACGCGTTTTAGCTCCGATAAACGCGAGATGACATCTTCACGCAGCGCAATCGCTTGTTTCAATTTAGCAGCGGCGACGGCCATAGTAATCAACAAGTCGACACAAAAAAATAAATTGAAAGTCGAAGAACGAAAGCGTAAAAAACGAAAGCGAGTTTTCGAAAAGCGAGACAGAAAAGCAAAAAATCAAAACGAATGCGTAAAAAACGAAAGCGAATTTTCGAAAAGCGACAGAGAAAAGCCAAAATATCAAAATCAACGCGTCTAAACGAAAGCGAATTTCAAATAGATGACAGAGAAAAGCAAAATCAAAACGAATGCGGATAAAACGACAGAGAAATTGCGAAAATTAAAAACGAAAGCGAATTCTAACTCAACGAGAGAGACAGTTAATAAATCGAAAGAGACAGAAATAAATTCTAGGCAAAAATTGACGGAATAGATACAGGTCAGAAACCGACACACAGTGCGAGCAACAAAAAATTGCTGTAAAGCGACGCAAAAAAACCGGCACCAGAATAAGTGCGTAAAACAACCGAAAACAAAATGGACTTTTGATAAAGTCAAGCGAAATTTTTTTAATTCAATTAAAATCGACAGAGAGAGAGAAAAATGGTACGAAAACGATAGAACCGCCAGTACTGGAAAATCCGGCTCGAAGGACCAAAGTGTTAATGCGAAGTTCAATCGGTTTCGCACCAAATTAAAATAATCAAAAAGGAGAAAATGGCGAATAGCGAAAATGCACTTACTGGAGGTATGATAAACGAAAAGCGAAGCTAGGATGCGAAAGCGAAGCAAAAAAGAAAGGAAAAAGCGAAAGAGGAAAATGTAAGGAAATTTCGAAAGGAGAGAGGTAGCCTCGAAAAATACAGCGGATTGCACAAAAGCGAAAGTGTGGCGAGTAAAAATACGGCGCGCAAACGAGATAGCAAAAGCGAACTGCGGAACGTTTACGGTCAAAGCGGGAGAGCGGCTCCGCTGGCCACGATCGTGAACGCTCGAACGCCAAAAACAGTGCAAAAACACAAAATTCGCCGCTTCTCGAAACTAGGAATGTTAAGCAAAAAATCTATCTCTCGCTATCTCGTTACACAATAAAACAATTAAAACGAAACGAAAACGAACGTACAGAACACACATCATTGATTTGATTTACTGATCCAAAGCCTTGCAACGCAAAAGAAACTAACTGTCCGGATCCGGACATTTCCGGTTTACTTAGTATTTGCCATCGAATTATATGAACTTTCGTGTCATCGTAGTACTGTTAGATTATCTTGACGTCAATCAGTTAATTATTTAATTTGCAGAGCACTTATATCAACAAATGTGCCTGCTATTTTAAAACCATCTACTTTATCTAGAACATATGGTAAACGAGCACACAGCCTAACACAGGTACCGTGGGAAAGTGCAAGATGTTCTTTGAGACTTCACATGCCCTGATTCAATTACTCCGATCAATTTTGAAAAATCTGCTAAAGAAGCTGGTAAATCTGCAAAAGGTGCTGAATCAAATAAATCCAAAAATTGTATTTATTTATTTGGTGCAAAGATGTAGTCATGCAATTGGTGCAAAGATGACTTCATCTTTGCACCAATTGCAATTGAAACGCTTAGGCCATAGGACCTTCAGGCCAGAAGTTCCTCAAAACATTGTTCTATAGGTTAAGAGAAAATTCTGGAGATGGTAGAGCTAGTTCATTTTTGTTACGTTTGCAAATAGCAATTTAGAGAGAAAACGCAATTTTGATAATGAGAACGTTTCAAAAGAAAGAAAATGAAAATTTTTGTATTTGAGGCAAAATCCTATAATGCAATATATAATTTAATATATTGCATTATAGGATTTTGCCTCTCTGGGGCAAGGCGATTGGCTTTCGCCTTTTAGCCCGTACACATACAAACATTTCACTTTTTCTCCATTTAACTGTACTCCTCTCGCGTAACGCTCTTGCTCTTCACCGGGATTTGAACCCGGGACCAACAGATTGCGAGTCGGTGTCGCACCTCCACTGTGGTCGGCTATATTGCATTTTAGTTAATATTATAACTATTTCTTTATATATTAAATCACACAAAAGATATTTAAAATTGTATTTCAAATTTAAAGTTTAAACTATGAGGGTCGTTCAATAAGTCCCTGAAAAATGGAAGAAGAAATTTTTTTTTGGACGATAAAGATTCTGCAAAAATAAGATTCAAGGAAATGGAGAAGCCGAAAACCGCCCTAGTATGAAGGTGCCTCTTCAAAATATCACACTGATTGTAGAAACGGAGCTGCTACCACTAGGACTAACAGACACGAGAACCCGACTTTAAGGGAATCATAGGCTCCAACTTGAAAACCTTAGTAGTGCCTAAGGAAATCATGCTCGCTGAGATTAACTTGCAACATAGCAAGGCGGCATTTTTTTTATGGGGCGCCAAATAGCTAAACTACTAGAGTACCTCTACACAGGCGATTTAAACCTGCTAAGCCTTGATAACTCATTAACATTTGTTACCGGGAGTAGACCGGAAACGAATGAAGTCACACTAGCTTCTGACAACCTTGTCAGAAAGTTTTCAATTAGCATGTGTCTAGCGAGCCCAGATATAACATCTTGAGGCTGGCTGCTGAGACTACCAAGATAGTTATAATAAGGATCGCAACCCTAGACAGAGAAACTGGGACAAATATAGAGAGTCCCTGAAAATAAAGCAAAGCCCTTCCTCCTGCACCACGTAAACTATGCGAATAGGAAATTTTTGCAAATCTTGTTAAGGAAGCAGTTCTATCTGCTTAGAGGACAACTACCCACTAAAGACCGAAAAACTGGGTAGAAGGGTAACCTGCTAGAACCCCCAATTCCAATCAATGCTAATTAAAAGACGCAAACTACTGAAGACAGCCCTGCGTATCAGATATCCGTCGGATTGGAATCAGGGCAAAAATACGCAAAGCAACTACAAAGACGTCATACATAGGTGTAAACGGGAAAGCTGGAGAATTTTCTGTAATTGAATTTTTTTGAAATATAAAATTTTTCAGAAGCCTTAAGGTCAAAGAAGATTATTTCTAAAATCTGAAACGCAAAACTGATGGGCTCTTAGGCTACATTCGGGTAAACCGAATGGAGCCTAAGAACTTATTGTTTTAAGAGCTTTTTCCTTTACGGGATATGGTAAGCTGTTATTTCACTGAAGCTTAAGCATATTGTGCCCCCATAGCTTTTCTACCATGTTAGTTCTGTGTCCTCAGTGAGTTTGAGGACATGTCCTGCAGATGTTCCTTTAATTATCTCCGGTTCAATGACTGTTGAGATTAAAAATCTTCGGCTTGTTATAGGCAGGCATTCACATAGTATGTGGTGAGAGGTTTCCTCTTCTTCGCCACACTTTTTGCAATCAAGATTCTTTTTTACACCAATGTTGGTGAGGTGTTTCATCAGTGAGCAATGTCCTGTTAGGAGTCCCACTGTCCACCGCAGCTGATTTATGCTCAGCTGTACTAATTCTTTTGTTTTTTCCTTGGATGGTCCGTTTGTAAACAATCGAGATTGTCTCAGTCCAAATAGATATTTTTATAAGGGCTCCTTTTCATTTCAGCAAATGAAAAGGAGCGTCACAGGCACAGGCGGTTATTGCCGTAATTTTAGCCTAGAAGACAATGTAAGGTTTTCCAGGGTTATGCTAAAGCCAATCCCCTTACCCCATACCGCTGCTCCAGTACTAACTTTGGTCTTGGAGCTGTGTGTGTACCAGACGATTCCTTTTATTTGCATCAGATCCTTTAATATACCCTCCGTTCCCTTTGCGATACGATCACCCGGAAAGGTTTATGAAGGTTCAGGATTGTGCTAGTCATATCTGTATGCATGCTTAGTATACGGTTATTTCTTAGTTGCTAAACTATTTCAGTATGGTACCCTCTCCTTGGAGTTTCGGTCCCATACCTATTTTTCACTAGTCTGTAAGATGCTATCAGAGCTTCTGATTCCACCACTAAGTGCAGTGAAAGAAGATCCAGCAGTGCTTCCATAGCCGCGGTAGGCGTTGTAGACGTGACTCTCAGACAGCCTTTGCAGACTGCCTAGCTTTTTGATTGACTTCTTTTACTGGGCTTGTTGCCACCAGATTGAAGAGCAGTATGTTACTATAGGAACTATCACTTTGAAGTAAACCCAGAGTTCCATTTCTGGTCTCAATTTCTATGTTTTCCCCATCTTTTTGAAGGCCCATAGGGCGTTACTGACCTATCTGGTGATTCTTTTCAGATGAGAGTTGAAGTTGAATTTGGTCTCTAAAATGAATCCCAAATATTAAACTTTGCCGCTCATTGGAAGTTCCCGTCCCCACAATTTAAGTCTCTTCATGTCTAGCAGATTTCTTTTCCTCGTGAAAGCCACCACTAAAGTTTTACTCAGATTTACCGGTAAGTCTTCGGCGGTGCACCAACATTCCACTATGGTAAAGGCTTGTTGCGTGAGATTAGCTTAGACCACCCTTCCAAACTTGCCTCTTACCAGGATCGTTATGTCATCGATCTGCTATAGAGATTTGCGCGTGTACTCTATTCTGTTCCAGTCCCTCGATTTTTAACAGCTCTTGTGATTGATTGAAATGAGGTGGTATCAAAAGCTCCATCGCTATCAAAAAAGTCTCCTAATGCAATGTCTTTGCTGTCTAGAGCCTGCTCGATCCTGTGCGTAAGTTGGTGTATACTCAGCTCACAAGACTTTCCTGATTGATAGGCATATTGGTATCGATGCAGAGTGATTGCACCCAATGGTTCGTCCCTTATATGTCGGTCAATCATTTTTTCTAGTGTCTTGAGCATGAAACCAGCTCTCTGCTTGGAACCAGCTCTCTGTTGGAGCTGGTTCCTTCTGTTATGTATAGCTCGGTTTACTACCCAGAAAGTATGTTTCTAGTAACAAATTTAGCGTCTCCTCTTCAGACCACGTAGAAGTTTCGTTAGTTCTTTGGAGCACATTCTGAGATTTTTAGTCTCTCTTATGGCACTTTAGTATTTATTCCGAGAGTTCTTGTATTCCTCCCAGGTTGCCGGTTATTTTTGCCGGTTGAACTAGCTATGAGCTTTCCTCCTCAGCTATGACCTTTCCTCCTCATTGTTTATGGCTGATGTGTTGATGTCATTTATCAGTTCTACTTCCATGGGTTTGGATAATTTAGATGGACATTAATCCAGGCCCTGCCTAAGTATCTCTTGGTAAAATCCCCAGTTGCAGGTCCGTAGATTTCTGATAATCTTTACCCTCTCTTATGGTGAATGATATTCAACTTTTAGTTTAATGCTGATAAATTCTAAGAGTCTGGACGCCACAAACAACTTTTTCAACAGCGGATTCTCATGGAACTCATATATGATTATAAAGAGAAAAGGGTTATCGATAAATCAGAATTTTCGTTTATATCTTGATCATAAAATTTGGTTATAAAGAACACTGAAAAAACGTAGTTTTACTTTAAAATAAAATTACATTTTTTGCTAATTAATAAAAAAATATTAACGAAAATCATTGCATTAAATTATACGTCTATCTTTACTATTTCCAAAAGTATCATCAAACTATTTGTAGTGTTGGAAAAAAATATGACTAAAACGAAACCCATATACCGGGTGTTTGATAAAAACCGCCGCACGCTATATTTTTGTTATTAATGGACTAATTTAGTTGAATAAAAAAATGTATGCAATGATTGTTTCTGAACTACAAAATGGATTTATTTTTCATTTTTTTTGCAATTGATTTCATGGTAAACGGATGGACAACTTTTTATTTAAGATAGAAAAGTAATTTTTTTATTTTATTTCATGTTGAAAAATATTTTTCTGGATTCAAAAATGTATCACAACTTGCTTTTTTTCTAGAACTAATCAGAAAAAAATAAATTCAAAGAACTTTTTTCTTAAGTTTTTCTCAGATCAATATTGCTTTGCAATATTATTCTGATTGCAAAAAAAAATTGACAAAAATCAAATTACAATTTACGTAAATGTCACTGTCATCGTATTTTTCACTGATTGTGTATGAATTTGTATCAATATGAATATATGAATACAACCGTACAGCTGCACCAGAATTTTTACGGCACTCAAGATACACTTGCATCATATCAGTCATGTGTTGGTAATTCATATTGGTACAAATTCATACACAATCAGTAAAAAATACGATGACAGTGACATTTACGTAAATTTTAATTTGATTTTTGTCAATTTTTTTTTGCAATCAGAATAATATTGCAAAGCAATATTGATCTGAGAAAATTAAGAAAAAAATTCTTTGAATGTACTTTTTTCTGATTAGTACTAGAAAAAAAGTAAGTTGTGATACATTTTTGAATCCAGAAAAATATTTTTCAACATAAAATAAAATAAAAAAATTACTTTTCTATCTTAAATAAAAAGTTGTCCATCCGTTTACCATGAAATCAATTGCAAAAAAATTCAAAAATAAATCCATTTTGTAGTTCAGAAACAATCATTGCATAATTTTTTTTATTCGACTAAATTAGTCCATTAATAAGAAAAATATAGCGTGCGGCGGTTTTTATCAAACACCCGGTATACCATTAAAAAATACAGTGCGAATATTGTGATGTTAGCACTTACCATCGTATTGAGTTCGGGGAATACCTGATCTACCAAATCCGTCCTTTTAGGCGTGTATATTAGTTCGCTCTAGTATTTACACTAGTAGTTCGCGTGAAGAATCACAATAGCTATTTGTGTATTAAGAGCGCAAAGTGATACTTTGTCGCGCGAGCCAGAATGTTGTCGTGCGACGCGATAGCGGAGCACGACAATCTGGCGAGAGCGACAAATCACTTTGCGCTCGAAATACACACAAGATTTTTCCTACAATCGATTTTAAATTAAATTTTTGTTGCAAAAATGTAAAATTAATATTTTGACAACAAATAAAAATGTGATTATATCATCGGTAACCAAGAAACGCTCATTTCTAAAAACAAAAACTATTGTTTTACTGCATTGTTTTGATTTAGCGAGCGGGAAAATCAGCAAAAAGATCTAGAGCGGGAAAGTGACAACTCCTCGGAAAACGCCAACTTTTCGTTGTCAAATGGAAGCACAAAGGCTTACTTTTATATGCGATTGTAGGAAAACATATTTATTATCTTTGGTAGCGATCAATTTAAACTGTTTAGTAGATTAATTAATAAAAATATACTTATTTAGAAATAAAAAAGATTCGAAAACTTTAAGATCATATTTATTGTTTGAAAGTTTGCGAGTATCCTAGAGTGCCATACCTAATTTTTTTATTATATTAATATTTATTTTAATATATTAATATATTCATTTAAGGTATTCTCGCAGCCCAGGCATTTTTTTTCCCAATTGCGTGCAATGTCACTGCGTTTATAACGTAAGTTATACTTATAAACCGAACCTTGCCCAGTTAAGGCTTTTTCTTCTACCATAGCAACTTCATCCAAAAATGCGTTTCTCGTTCCACTCATACTTCGAGTCATATCTGTTACCATGGACTTCGGTTCATATGTGGATGTTGTTCTATCAAAAACTTTCTACAAAATTTATGTTTAGAACAAATTATATTATTTATTGGAGTTTTATACCACCAATTCGGCATCGCTGACTTAGTTTCCTTTGTTCCCGGCATCACTGCTATCAACCACATGCGGAGGTTCAGTATTCTTAGAACCAGATAAAAATGGTTTGATTAAAAGAAAGTGTGAACCAAATGGAGCAAGTATAGTAAAAATAAATAGGTGGTCTTATCAGTGTAATTTCTTCAAATCCGCTTCTGCCAATTTATTTAATCAAAAAAATTTAATTAAAAAGGTATTCCTAAGTCTCGAATCAAGTTTCTATTACTAATTTTAACTAGTTTGCTCACAATAAACAGATAACGGAACGTGGATACCATCCGTATTATACCAAGACAAAATGTCTACTGACTCATACTGTGACCTCTTCTGTTGTTACCGGTGTTCTGTTGTACCATAATAGGCAGTGTGCATTGGCATCGCAGTAGAGCACTAGTTGGGTGTTTCCAACTTCCCATTCCAAACCAGTTCTCTGACCTCCAAGCTTGGTGGTAGTCCTGGTTGGTCCAATAGGAGGTATGCTGATCGGATAGCAAAATCCCTCAGCGTTTGTCCCATTTTTACTTCTCTCGTAGAGGAAGTATTGTAATCATAAAAATTTTACTTTTTGAGATTTTTAGTATTCTGGATAGCTCAGACAACGTAGATTACCAAAACTATAGCCACTAATTTCCGTCGGTCTGTCTGTCTGTCTGTTGGTTTTGATTTAACCACTATATCTCAAAAACTACTCAGCCGAACAAAACCAAATTTGCATCCTTTTTTGTTGTCGTTAGGCGAACCTAATAGTTAAAAAAAATTCAATTTTTAAAAGACATGCGCACTAGAGGCTAAAAACTAGCTAAAAAGTGACAAAAAAAGTGAGTATATGTATTCTTTTGGACCGCCATACCGATTACGACCAAACTTTGCACAGTGATTACGTACACCCTGAAGTTGTAAACGCTGCAAAAAAAGTTGGATTTTTTTGAAGGGGTGGTGTTTTATTAAAGGTTGAAGGGAGAAAAATTAAAAAAAATTGTTATTTTGTATCGCATATATATTCAATATTCAAGATGCATCCTCCAAATTTTGCACTCCTATTAAAAATAAATTGAAAATTATTGTGGTGAAAGCAAGAAGACTAGAAAAGACAGGAGCATTAACTCTGACATAATGAACACGTTTAGACGGTCCCATATAGGGCACCCCCAGAGGGCGCTGCCTATTGCTATCCAGTTGGAGTCTCCAATCTATATCAGAAATTTTTAAAGAGAGGCAAGATGCGACAGACATATAATGACATTTATTTTTAAATTTTAAACGTCACTTGCGTGTACTCTGTCAAAAGATGTTTTAGCAATTTTAAAAGTTTGTAAGTGAAAATGCCAGTGTGCTGCATACTCAATTGTGGTGTTGCAAGACCTAGTAGCGAGCCCCGCCAATACACTTTTTTTGGACTTCCAAAGGTATGTATAATACATCGAAAATAAAGTATATGAGGATATGATGTGAAATGAGTAAATTAATAATATTTTTTTTGTAGGATTTGGATATAAAGCAGAAGTGGTTGGAAGCAATTGGACCGCATCTCAGGAAAATGAAAACAATCAAATCCAAAATAACTAGATTGTTCATATGCGAATTCCACTTCAAGACTGAAGATATCGAACGAGTTTTTGAAACTCGCTTGAGTGATGGATCTATTCATCGATTGGTACAAGAGAGTATTAACTTGAAGAATGCAAGTATCATCCCTTGTATTTTTGCTAAGGTAGTGATTTATTTAAGACTGCGTTTAAAATTGGCTGATTACGATACGATTTTGCTGCAAGTGAGTTAAATAAATAATTGTTGAAGACCATCTGAAAATGTGTATTACCGGATTTAAAAGTTAAAATAAATGATTTTGTATTACTGTTGTTTTTGATTTTGAAGTTGGATATATAATTAGATTAGATTAATATATATAATTAGCTGATTTATTTTAATACAATAATTTAGAACATTATGAATTAGAACTGAAAATACCCACAGTAGTTGCAAATTTTTGTCTTTCAAGTTTTTCAAGAACTTATATTTTAGCATAGATGGTGTGATGGATATTTTGGCACAGTAGCATAAGACATTTTCGGGGTAGAAATATGAACATTATTTAAACCCTATATTTCTACTTTAATTAGTTTGACATTAATGACGTTTATGACGAGCGATATATTTTGTTTTCAGACGTCACACACAACTGTACAACGATCCGTAGCGCCACCTGGTATTCCCGTATACAGTCCCATCCCTAGAATTGAGTTAAGGCTCCTTTTTCTAGTCTTCTTGGGTGAAAGTTTCATTCCTTAAAATTTAACCCTTATGGCTTTTTTACCTTTTTAATTTACGTCAAAAATTTGAGTTTATATTAACCGGTATTTGAAAGCTTATTCAACCATTTTCTGTTAGTAATTTTAGTATTATTCAAAAATAGTCCTAAAAATGTTAAAAGTCAAAATTGACAGCTGTTACCAAATTTTGACAAACATCAAATATTAGACCAAAAAGTGGCAAATATTAATAGAATTAATTAAATTTCACCAATAATAACTAAATATGTCAAACTTTGCCACAAACTGACATTTCTCAACTAAAAATGACAAATATCGATAAAATCAATTGAATTTGACGGATGTAAACTAATAATGAAATATGACACATACACACATACAAGTAAAATCAATCTGACAAATAATAATAAATATTAAATTTTGGAAAAAATGACATCACAAAAAAGTAACAAATGTCAATAATTTTTTTCATTTTATTTGGTTTGTTCCTTATGCTATTTGGTCCGCGGTGACTATTTTAAAATTAAAATAGCATAATATATAGCGAGAGAAGTACTGCGGAAATGCATTTCCAGATATTTATCTTTAACTTGGTTACCACGCTGTCTTATGGTAACCTTATAATAACCTTTGTACTTGGTACAATGCCCCGCATGATAACCAAGTTAAGTGTAGTCTTTGCTGATTACCTGCTAGTCGATTCCCATTCTTATTCCTCCAATTCTTCCGCCATAGATATAAGGTTTCTGAATTAGTATAATATCAATATTGTTTTACCTTACATAGTTTTGGAGGGCAGCCAAAGCCGCTTTACAGTGATAGATAGCAGATTTAATTTAGGGCGGTGAACGTACCCACTCAGTTATTGTTCGTGTCCACATCATTCTGCTGCATTTTTTCTTGCACTTTGCATTACACTTAAGTACCGACCCAACTGCCTCGATTTGTTTACGTTTGAACTGTCAACTGTATGCACCGGTCGTTTCACGAGTCAGCTGTTGTGTTTAAACTACCCGTTAATCGACCGAACCCGAATCGTTTTTTAATTAATTGCTGTAATTAAACCAACTTGCTAATATTGCATCGGTTTATCCGTTTGTTTTGGCTGAAGCAAGTTCTGGCCAAGTCAATTAGAACTTCTTCAATTCATAATGTGGTTTGGAAAAACATCCTGACGTACGTGCATCGCAGACGTTAATGGATTTGTTTCCAACCTGTGCTACCGCTGATGTGCAGTTTAATAGTGCATCGTGGGTAATTTTATGTTTAAATGTGCGTCAGTGTCGGTTGTGTTAGTTCGCACGGAAATTCGAATTGCCTTCGAATTTGAGGTAACAGATTCGGCACCAGAAGTTTGGGATCAGTTTCTCCTTCTCATCCACCGAAGAACAATGAGTTTTTGCATGTGTTTTATTCAATAAATAGGTCAGGAGGTCATTAATTCGCTTTCTTTTCCTGTGCCACTGAAGCGAAGTAGAAGTGTTAGCAGTGCCAGTATATTTGAAACCGTTTTTTGCTCCCATCGTTAGAATTATGCAGTAAGTCTTTGTTCAATTTATTTCGGTGCAACTCTCTTGTTTGTTTTCATTCCGGTACCGCAGTTTTCTGCACAAAGGAGATTGGATCGAGTTGGAGATTGGATCGAGTTTTTCTGGAGATTGGATCGAGTTGAAACCGGCAATCTTCCGTCGACCTCGTGAGTCCGGCTTAGCGTGTCACGTAATTGGTGGCTGGGTTCTACGGGACAGGTTCTGGTCGTTTGGCTCGAGTGCAAACCGCCAAATCTTCTAACAAACCCGTGTCCGACGAATCCCAGCTATATCTGGTTCGCGCCGCCGTTTTGTTAAATAGCGACAATAGTCAGAATTAAAGACCACGCTTCTACCGAAGTAAAATAGCCGTTTGTTTTTGTTAAATGGTTCGCGAGTTAAAATTTATCCGTCACTATAAAAACCTGGAAAGTATACGATAGAGCAAGCTTTTGGTAGAAGCTTACTCCAGCAGTAGGTCACAGGCACTATTGGCACTGTGGAAGCACCAGTTACGCAACGCAGTTGAACTTCTAATAGGACACTGCATTCTTGACAGACATCTACACACAATGAGTCTCATACAATACTATATTTAACTCCGTTATTTGACTGAAATAATAGAGCCCGAGCCACATCACCTGCCATCCCCTTGAATGGAATTCTCACATTGTTTGTTCTCACAGTGTTTCCTCGACTATTGACCCAATAAAATCTATCTCAAATGTTTGCCAACCTTTTCTTAATTCCAAAATGACCGTCTCATATACCCCCATGCACTTCTTCTAAAATCCTATCAACCTGATTCCTTGGAGCAACCAGTTGCATGGTAAAGGATGCCCGTGAGCGCTTTCCTAGTTTCTCGTTAAAAAATCGTTTTCCCATTTCAACACGTCCCTTTATGCCCATATCGTCTTCAATTTTAGTGATTTGCAGATATACTTTGCGGTTTAAGTGGAGTTCCTTCTTCATTCCACAGTAAGATTGTTCCTTCGTGTTGGACTTCCAATTGGTCTGTTTTGAACTGAGTAATGGTCCACGATGCATCTTCTGCAACTGTGATTCGTTTGCTTGTATTTTTTTGGAAGTGTTTGGTATATTTTGGTTGTTCGGTTGTATTTTCACATTCAGTTCTTTTATTTCGCCGTTCCATTCTTCTGCAAATTCTTGTAATTTACCAATCACTTGTTCCAAACGACTTGCAATCCATTCGTGCTTTTCTAGTCGTTAATTTTTTCGGTGTTGTTTTTCTCTTCCTGTTGAAGTTTTCTTGCTTCAATTTTTTTTCTGTTTCATACTTATCTTCCGTCATCTATCTGCTTATTCCTTGTTTTCTTGACGCTATCTTTCTTCCCGTTCGTTTTGCTCGATATCTTAATTACACACAACTGAGTTGAAATTGATTCATTTCATTCTAGTTACAAGAACCAAAAATCTAACTTTAAGATAAGCGAGGCGTCAATTATAGTAGCGGGTGGAATAATAAAGCAGAAAGCCGCTCATAATTACAGTATGCAATCTATAAGTAAAGTTTTGTTAGAATATAACTAGTCATTTTTCAAAAGATTGTAACTATACCATATGTATTTATTAATATTAAAAACAAATTTTAAGTTTTCGAAAAAGTGATCTTTGGTACTTAAAGTGAAATTGAATTTTCCAAGAGTTGGGACACTAAAAGTCGATTTTCACCATGCCAAAGGTTCTTTATTTATTTAACGCAACATGTTTCGCAGATCAGCTGTCTGCATCCACTGGCTTGAGCACTTCATATGTGTGAAAAATTATAATTATAAATTTTTGTTCTAAAGTGCAAAACTTTTTTTTTAGGGTAAAATACTTCATTGAAGAATCGATGAAAATCATCGATTTATAGTTAAGATTTTTAGTATTCCAACTCTTGGATTAAAGACAAAATCTGGTAGATATTACCAATCGTATGACAAATATAAATATTGTGAACATTTAAAAAAACAATGGTTTTGAAACAAGCCACCCAAAGTTTTTCTATAGTTAAGAATTTAAACATTAAATTTATTACAAATGAACTATAAATTTGGACCAGTTGTTTAACACTAATATAGTTTAGTTTAACACTTATATACATCGAACTCTACTAACACGATCAGAATTCACTTCTATAAAAATTCTTATTCCTATTGCGCCGACCAGCAGTGCATTCCAGGTGTCGCCTAGAATCCTTGCGACGCGTTATCTGTTTACGGGTATTACTGTTTAGCTGGAACATTCTGGATAAGAACATAGGCGTATTGCATAATTCGTTACAGTATGTTTTCAAGATTGTGAAGCCCGATGTGAAGCTGTTTCTCAACAGCGTATATGGGCTCAATTCAATATTCATCAAATGCATCCTCTATAAATGTTTAGAAGTATTTTCATTAAACAGAACTGTTGACCAAGACTAAATTTTCATCGCCTATATTGAAGTTCTATTTAGACAGCTCATCAAACTCAAAAGCATATTAAAATCAAGTTTTAAAGAACTTTTTTATTTTATATTTTGTACTGTTAAAAATGAATAAAAAAATGATCATTGTTGAATGACTATATATATTGTAAATTTTCAAGGTTTAAGTGTGTTTCTAAAATTTATTTGTATTGAAAATTGGTTTTTCATTATGAAAATGTTGTGTGTGTGTTGTTGTTGTTGAAAAGCAGTAGAATGTAAGATGTTTTATTATTATTGTTTGCTTTAACCAAGATTTAAGGCCAATTCCCACAGAGCAGGGCAGCAGCAGCGCGGCGCGGTAGCAGCCGATTTTTGATTTTTGTGAATGAGAACCTTTCATATATGGAATTGAAATAAATGGAATTGGGTATTAGTTTTCTCAAATAATTTATATTTTATTGAAATTATAATTTAAGTAAAATCCGTGTTTGAATATTTTGTTTAGTAATTCAATTGCAACTTTTTTGCCTGTAGTAAACTGGAGATTGCCTGTAGTAAACATTAGCATATGCACTTAGTTTAAGCGATCAGTTTGTTGCAAAGAATCAAAATTAGTGCCCAAAACAACATCTCAAAAAAAAAATAGGTGCTGCATTCATAAAAGTTTTGGATAAAAGAATGGCTGATAAAACGTCAAACAACGAAATGAATGAATTGTTAAATTTTTCAATTTTTTTTAAAATTAATATAGGAAGTTTGGGACCTTTGCTTTAAATGTGGTTGCAGTTTCATAGATTATTGTTTTTTCACCCAAAGCAATTGTATCTAATATATGAATTATTTTACAGCCACTCAAAATTTCACAATTTTTTGAAAAAGCTTCTACAACTTGATCAAATTGCAAACAAAATTCTTTAGAAAAAACAATAATGCGTTTTACGAGTTCTGGTAGCATTTTTAAAAACAATTAATAACAAATATTATTATAATAATACTTATTTCTAATACTATTTTAGAATAATAACATTATTGAACTAAGTTTAATTTGAGAATGTACTCATTCTGCAACAAGTGCAAGAATATTCATTCTTATACAAGTGATAGAATGACCACATGTTGCGCCATCTAATGGAAGTTGACGCAATATTAAGTTATTGTATTTTGATTAGTAAATTATTTATTTAACTTACTAATTGTTGATATTAGTAGGTAATTTTATAACTATATCGACTAAATCATTCATGTTTAGAACATTCTTTATGACATTTTATAACTAATTTTGTTTATTAATACATGTATTATAGCGGCGACATCTGTGAACTAATGACCAAAAGCAACTAATTGCCTAAAAACGTAAAAACTGACGTATTTTAATTGACGATAGTATTAGAAAAAGTATAGTCTAAAACTCGTCGGAATGAATATTCAGCCCTCGTGGAACCGTCACACCCGCCTTCGGCTCGTGTGACAAATTTCCACTCGGGCTGAATATTCTCATTCCGCACTCGTTGCAGAATATACTATTATTTACGTATATGGTGCATTCTATTAAAATATTTCAGAACTAATAGAGCTTGACTTACATTGTGGCGAATTTTGCTTGTACGAGTTTTTTTGCAATCCACAGGATACTTTTTTTTTGTAATCATGTTAAAGATACAATGAAGAACATCATGGTGAAAATCGCTTAAATTAAAATGTAGTCACTTTATTCGAGTTGTCCTTTGGGTTTATTGTCAAAAACCACACGTATAATTCTGCTCATTATTTGTCAAAAAAATTAAGGTAAGGTAAATGAATGTAGCTATTTTTAGTACAAGTGAATAAAGTGTGTTATTTAATCATTAGTCTGAATTTTGGGCGCGCGAGCCCTAGGCGAGTGTACAATCAGAAGAATGATTAAATAACAATACTCACGAGTGCTAAACTTGATTTTATCCAATTTCATAATAGACAAAACACTACTCGAAATTATAAAAAATCAGATATGTAACGCATTGTAAAATCATTCTTTTAGGCACTTCATGGGTTGAAACTTCCCGTCGCCTGTCTAGCACAATATTATTTTGCAACTAAATGCATAAATAGCTATTATCCAATTACAATAAATAAGTGTTCTTTTATCCATTAAAATGAGTGAGTAAAGAACATAATTTACTTACTAGTGATTAAGTGGACTATATCTGTCTCTCTCATTTAATGACAACGTTTATTTGGTACATTTTATTGCAATATATGTTTATATTACAACTGGAACATTTTTATTACGGTCTTAACATATTTTAACAATTCATAGCTTCTGGAAATTAATTGAAATTTAAAATGTAAAGAACTGCAGTTTATATTGAAATATGCATTACTTTTTGGCAAAGTCTACTGTAACCTTGGCTATTGACAGACTAGTTTTCACAATGATTGTGACAAACAAACTATTAATATTTATCATTTATGTCAATTACCAAACTGTAGTGTTTTGCCTATTATGAAATTGGAAAAAACCAGGTTTAGCACACGTGAGTATTGCCATTTAATCATTCGTGTAATATACTATTTTTTACAATCGTTTATAATATTAACATTTCTCAATTCCAAAGAGTGAGCAAAGTAAACTATATAAATTGTGAATTTTTGTCAATGTATCCCTAACATTGACAAAATTTTGTTTTGGTCAACTCTTAAAAAGTTTTATTCTTTAAAATTTAAAGTTTTAGTGCTTTATTCATAAAAATTATAAAGGGTTTATAGAGCTGTTGTAAATTGTAAAGTCACGTGCTACATGTCAAAGTAATTTGAGAAATTTATACATTTGCTCAGAATGTGAATTTATAATTTACAACAGCTTTATAAACCCTTCGTAATTTTTATGAATAAAGCACTTAGTTTTTAAAATTAAGCCTTTGTAGAGTGTTTGTCTTTTAGATTAATGGCTAAAAATTAAATGTGTCAAGATTGGCTAGTAAAGCCAAAATCGCGAAAACTTTGAACCGATTGAAGTTTCGGATTTTATTACTATTTATTTTAAGTTAAAAGAGTTAAATTTTTTAATACTTTTTTTTTGTGGAATGAAGAATTGAATTTATACTAATAAAAAAATAAATAATAAAAAAATCTAAAATAAAATTTAAAATTTGGTTAGCATTTTTAAAATAGTTGTGTCGCATATTCAGTGTTCCACACGAAAGCTTTAGACAAATTCTACATGATTATTTGAGCTGTTTCACGCTAATTTGCGATTCCCGAAGATTCAATTATATTTTATATTATTATATATAATATATCCATTATTTTTTATTGAAAAAAATGTCCAGTCGCTCTAACTTGCTTGAATACAGTAGGTACGTTGGTAGCATCAGGCTTTATTTCCGAACTCTAAATTCAACATTTGAAAAACTTTCCTGTTTTTAGTCATATAAAAATGGAATATAGACATCATATTATAGCTACAATATATTTTAATTGCTAATGAAAATTAAATATAATTTGTTCATTTAAGTGGACGATGTGTCTACAGAGATAGTAGAATTCAAAATGAATTATAGTTGGATTTAGATAAGTGTGGACAGGTGCGCTTAATTATGCACAGTTTTAACATGAGTTGAACGATTTACGTGACGTGACAGCATTTCAAGTTGGTAAACATAAAAACAGCAACACATATAATAATAACAATGCAGTTAGTTAAATTTTCAATTTTTGACTGATTACTGTTCCACAACCTGTGATTAGAGTGTGCCTTATCAAAGCTAGCCTTTTCATCAATACAACCTCCTATACACGTATTTTGCTGGTCGGAAAATACATCGCGTGTTGATTTCCAGCCCCTTTAAAAATGCAATAATGCGACGACTGCGGCCTTAAGCAACGTCTAATTGATTTACAATTGTGATTGGGGGTTTGTGGTAAACCGCCCCAGTCACACGCACATATACTAAACAACGGGGGTAGTTTCGCTTTCGCCACCGCCAGAACAATTTACAGCCGCCGGGGGATGCGTCACTAGCACTTTGACTATGTCACTTGGTTTAGAACGGATATCAGAAACACGCGAGATTTCAATCAGCAAACTCAAATCAAGTATCAGCAAGAGCGATGAGACTTTGATCTTTGTGCGGACCGACCTGGGCGAAAAATTACACCGGATTCAAATAATGCTCGCTATAGCTGCTCGCCTATAAGGGTTTTGATGCTCTTGATTAACGGATGTTCAATGGAGATTTAGAGCAAATATACATTGGTCTGTGACACAGCCAGTCTTTGTATTATTTGTTAGACTCGAACTAGCTCTCTTCTATTTTTACACAGGATTAATTAAGTTTAACTTTCCTTATTATAATGAATTCTATATTACATAGGTATCTAGTCAATATTCAAATAAGGAAATTGTGTTTGCGTACTGACTAAAACTATTTCAATTATATGAAATACTCGTAAGTTAAATGTTTTAGAAAATTATGGTTCTTCTTTTGATGCCCTTCTGGTATTTGAGTTAGAATAATTCTGCAAAGGATTATTGCCAAATTTGTCAATTTTATCTAGACAATTTGTATGATTTGAATTTGCTGCGCAGGAAATTTAATCCAAAAAAATCCAGTCCTCGAATTTCTCGAGAAATATCTATCTTATCTCTCGACAGAAATGAAACACTTTCCACGTCGGTTTGTAATATACTATTACGTCTTTAATGAATCTATTACGACACTACTTTTGGTGCTGTAATAACTTCATTATGACGTAAAATAGATAAAATAGTATAAAGAATGTGTTTCATATAAGTCCAATTATTGCACCCGTCCTTTAAAACGCTCCCCTTCGGGTCGCGTTTTAAACTTAAACTCGTGCAATAAAATTGGTCTTATGAAACATGTTCTTTAATATACTATTATCTATTTCACGCCTTTTTTACTTTTAATGCATAAATTGCAATTTTAAAACTTAGGGAATTTTATGTTGGTTGGTTTGATGAACCAAGTGACAGTTTATTATAAGTTGCCGAAAACACCTAGTTTTTTGACAGATTAAATTATTGTATACTCGCTATCAACATTACAAAAATAAATAACCCTACGGCTGTTAAAGCACTTCTTTTTCTATTTCGACACTACTTTTGTTAGTGCTGTTATAGCTTCATTTAAGACTATAGACGAATAGATAAAAATTATTACGAAATTTTGTAACTATTTTTAGAAACCTTTAATAGTATTCAAATTAGAAGCAATTTCACCAAATTGCTTTTTATTTAGTAAGAACTACGTTATAATTAGAACCAGTTAGGTTAGCGCATTTCAATATTATAGCTCGACCAGTGAGCGAAGGCATTATCAAATTGTGACGTTATGTCAGTTTAAATTTGAAAGTTCAACCCCCTCAGCCCCAAAACAAACAACCAAAATTGTATTCGTATGTGATTTTTTATACTAAAAATTAAATAAAATATGTGATTCGACAGCTCCATTATGTGGACCGCACGATTGTGAGATATAATACGCGTTAGACTAGAACGCATAGCTATCCGATACCGATATACTGTATATACGTAGGTATACTTCTGGCTTCTACATCAATTTCAATTATTTCACCGTTCTATTTGCTATTTAATAGTCAAGTGCGAACAAAGTACTCAACTCGCATTTAATGCCTATTATTCATACAGTCGTACATATCTCCCTCTCGTGTGAATAATTGCTATCATTATATGCTCGTTGGCTATCATTGTATATTATTTATCGTAACATATTTATATATTGGTATCATTATAAATAGTTCAATAAACTTGGATTTTCATTTATGATAATTTTGTCAAGTTTACATAGCTGAATTTTTGGTGTTTTTATAAATAAACTTTGTGGCATTATCATTTTCCGTTACCAGATTTCTATTACCATTAAATAGAATTAACATGAACCGTACTTATAGTTTCAAAATGATATTATTTTTCTTTAACAAGTCCCTGGGCTTGCTAGGATAATTCGCATAAATCACATCACCGAGTTATAATTACAATATAATATAAACAGAGAACTAATTTGAATTGAGAGCAATTGTAATGCAGAGCCAAAATCTAAATCAATTATTATGTGCAACACAAATAGGAGAGCGATTAATTAAAATATCACTTTAAATCTGATTAACGCAAACCAGAGCCCTTTATAATCTAATTCGATTAGCTTAAACAGGCACTAGTAATTGAAATGAAATGACGGCACCATGAATTTATTTTGCATATTTAATGGTATTTTAAAACACTTTCAATAATTAATACTTTTGGTGATGAAACATTTTCGCGTTGTCCTTTTGCTCCACCGTGCTTGTAATAATAATCTCATTCTCGTGTTGGCTTAAATGCTCTCCGCATATAAATTTCCAACCTGATGACCGTTTATCATTTTCTGATTATCACTCTGTCCGAGAAGCTACTCGAGCTTTCGTGGCTTGCTGTGCCCACGAGGCTGAAACTCGCATCAGTCAGAGAAAGGGGAAGCTTGGACTCTTGACAGATTGCTGTTGAAACTAAGAGATGATCCCTTTTCTTTTTGCATTTTCCTACAAAAATAAATCATTTATAAATATTTAAGTGAGTTTTGATTTATGATCACTTTGTCAACATTATATCGCCGAATTATTGATGTTTTTTTACATAAACCTTGTTGCATTAAATTGTTAAGTTAAATAAGGTGCTTTTGGAACTTGCTTTGGAACGCATGTGACATACTATTTCCAAGTGTCTAAAGATATAAAAAAACCATGTATCATAATTATCTGATGGCATTTTAACATGAACTGCGTAAAGTAAGCGTATAAGTACACATATACGAGTACAATATAAATAATACTCTATTCTATATGTATATATTATTTTTTCTTGTAACACGAATATTTTTTCTGTTTATTGTTGTTGATATAGTCAATTAATATTCCAACACAACTATCGATTTAACAAACATTTTTAAATCGGAGTGTTTTTTATCACAGTAACACTGTAAATCATTGAAATATAATGAATACATTTATAATATAATTATTGGGTAGAACCACATAATTGTAATTATTGTAGAGATTTGGTATCAGTAAGTGGATTGCACGGTCTTTCCTGTATACATAGTATACTAGTAGGATGACACGACATCAATCAGTTAATGAAATATTTCGAGGAGCTTTTGAATCATCAGCAAATATTCCTGATATTTTAGAACCAGTTGGGTTATCAAAAACCGACGGAAACCGCCTAGATGGCCTTAACCAAATTTTTTGAAAATAAGGAAAATGTCTGGTGTGGGACTTTGCTTATCCAGATACCGTTGCTTCTAGCAATATTGAAAGCTCTTCTAAAGAGCTGAAAAACGGCTGAACAAACTCCAATTCCAACAGAGTCTAATTAATCAATAAAATGCTTGCTGTAGAAACCTTTGGTTCAAGTTCATTAGGTCCATCTGGTCAGATTTTCATTAATTCATTGTGTCATTTGCGTAAATATTCGAAAGATCCTGGACCAAGTTCATATCTAAACGCCATGGGAACTTTCAAGAAAAAAGAAGATACAGATTTTTCGGTTTTTAACGTTTTATTTACTCGTCATTATTTTCTATGTATTTTTCATTTTAATGTACTTTATGAATGCAACTTGGAAAGATACATCACAAACATATTAAGGCTGCGTTAAAATAGGGCTTAGCTGAGAGCTGAGCTTTATAGTGAATAACACGAATACCAGTAATATTTGTTTTTCGTTTTTTGAAGATTCTGATCAATTATTATTTTTTATTTTGTACGGTAAAATTTCATGTTATCACGGAGAACGGTAATGCGAAAAGTGACCGGCCTACTTCTGTATGCAGAGCTGGGCTGGACACATGTATACGAAACTCGGTTATATGGAAAAATAGCATTTTTGAATTGTCATAGCGACGTAACTACAAGTCCAATTGCAATGAAATTTATTATGATATCTTATACTAGGGCCTTCTTTACTACGCCAACTTTTTAGATCTCTACCTATCCTTGGTCCTGAGATCCAGAGAACCAGCCCTTTTAGATCCCGCTAATCTTACAGGGCTGTAGCGCCTTAAATATGAAATTAAAATGATAAAAAACTTAAAAAGGTAAATTGTTGTTAATTAAATGCTCTATAAGAAAAATATCGACACTTTTTTTCCATGGGATTAACCAAAAGCAAGATATTTGTTCTATAAACTTTTCAACCCTTAACTTTTCAACTATTTAACATATAACTTGCGCAATATTGGTCCCACTGAAAAAAAGTATTGCTTACAAAATGTACATAATTTTATTACAAACCCAGCTGGTTAAACGTTTTCTTTTTTTCTAAATACACTATTTTACACATCGTACATCAACCCAGATTTGTTCAATTTGTATAGGTATTGCTCGGATTTCATTCAAATTTGATTTCTAGTTAAAATTTTACTTATTATTACAAAAAGTTTGTATAAAAATAATGTATAACCGTAAGTACCCTTTCTCAACCCTTAAAATAATCCTGATGATTTTATGCTAAGATTTTAGATAAATTTGGTTTGTAACTGTAATTTTAATTGTTCTCAGGATAATTGTCAAAAAAAAATAATTAAATATCTCAAAAGTGAATTAATAATGTCACATGTAAAGTAAATGTGACAGATGTAAACTGAATATGTCAAAAGTAAACTAATAATTAAATAAATATATATTAAATAGAAACTAGATATCAACTAAATAAGATAATATGTCAATTACATATGTCAAATGTCTAAAAATTACATTTAATAACTAAACGTAACATATGTCAATTAAATATGTCAAAAACGAACTAAAAATTTAAAATGTTAACCAAAAGTGACAGATGTCCTAAATATGTCAAATGTGACTAAATATGTCAAATGTTAACAAAAAAATGGCAAATATCAACTAAATATGTCATAAATAATCGAAAAAAGTTAAATGTCAACATAAAGCGACAAATGTCACTGATTGTGTTGAAAGAGAACCAAACTGACAGATATAAACTAAATATGCCAAAAGTGAACTAAAAATGTCAAATGTTAACTAATAGTGACGAATCTCAATCAAATATCTAAAATGTAGCCAAATGTAACAGATGTCATCTACATATAGGCCTGTCCAAGATCACGCGATTGAGTGACAGATGTCAACTGAATATGTCAAATGTTAACAAAAATCGACAGATACAAGTTAGTTTTCAAGTTTCAAGAATTTTAGTTAGTTTTATTGATTGTATTTTGTTAAATTTTAAATTGTATACAAATGTAAAATTATTCCTTACAAAAACACTGATATCTTCTCAAAAACTCCTGTCGTCGTAAGTTGTGAGTGACGCTGTAGAAATAAAGGCTGAATATAAAAAGATGTGATATAATACACATAGACGCGACGACGATGGATAAATTGTGGACATTTGCAAATAATTTTAGTAAATCGTTTACACAATGTTTTCAATACGTTTACCCCTCGCGCGGCACTGTATCAATGTAAATGAAAAATCTTTTATATATTTAGTAAAATATTTAGTAAAATATATAATAACACTTTTAAATAAAAAATACAAAAACCTTTTAAATGTTACTACTCCAGAATAATCTACATTGTTTTTTTACTTTACTTTACTTTACTAAAAAATAAGTGGCATCTAAATCGAATCTATCACGAGACCGTCGAAAACTATTATAGTATTGTCAAACCTTAAAATTATTACTCGTTACTAGAACTTTTTAGTTAGTAGTAACTCATTTTATTTTAGTAAAAAGAGTGAAATAATTAATTTAATAATAATCATTGTGTATACGGTTTCAAGTTTTGTTCAGTATTTTTTAAATTTCAAATTTTGTTCAGTTTTTGTTCAGTATAACTGGATTTGTGTCGAGATTTGTTAATAATAAATAAACCAATAAACCAACCAAAACGAGTTCCAATAATAAAAATAATTGGATCTTAAAAGTCTTTAGCATCATTATGAAATTTTATTCACTAAATTTTGAAACCAAGTTTTGAATTCTGTTTAAATGGTGTAAAGTAAACGTATTGGGAAAATTGTGTACAATAGAGTTATTAAAATTATTTGCAAATGTTCACAATTTATCCATCGTCGTCGCGTCTATGTGTATTATATCACATCTTTTTATATTGAGCCTTTATTTCTGCAGCGTCACTCACATTTTGCTCTAAAAAAATCGAACAAAAAAATCAGCTATAACGAATCTTTTTTTTTTTTAAAATGTAGATATGTATGGTTTTCGTGTTATTCTCATTTTGCCCAGCTCATTTTTAACGCAGCCTTAAGAATGCGTAACTTAAAGTGTTTATACTCTAGGTGACTTTTAGTTTGATTTTTCATTTGAGAACATTTTAATACAATTAATATATTATGCATTTTTAAGAATGAGTTTTTAATTAAAAGATTTGAGAATTTTTTGAGATTGACTTTAAAAATGACTTTCAAAAAACTTTTGTACCTACAACTTTTTTTTATTTTTTTTTTACAAAATATCGCAATAGAACCAATAGGGTTCAATAAACGAAGGTTTTTAATAAAAGTCATAAGCAAATTAAAATAAAAAATCAAATAGTATATTCAAATACACACTTTTAGATTTGCATTCAAGTTTTTCACATTTTCGAAATTTTCACTTAGAAGTTGAATTAAAACAGTGACTAAACATGAAAATAAAGATGTCTCAGATAGCTAGTCTCGATCAAACTTGAAACTGACCAGGATCTTATTAAAATCTATGGTCTGAAAGAAGATAATAGGAGACTAAACTAATGAAAGTTAAGGGAGTAGGAACAATCTTGGGCGAAACTTCTCAGCGAATGAAGTGAATGAAAATGAAATTCTTCATCAGGACTATGCAAAAGACCTATAGATTATATTCAGTGCACTAAAGCCATTTGTTTGACACGCTAGTAAATTATAGGATCTAAATTTGTTAATTATTTTGTAAAAGTTGAAATGAACTGCCATAAAACATTCCACCCTTTTTCTAAACAAAAGCTTAGGGCTAAAATGACGACATATAATCTGTATTATATAAGAAAAGTATTTTGTTGTGCATTGTGTGTGGGTTGTGCGTCTTCTAATCTACCTTTAACAGCAGGTTATAAAAGAACAAAGATAGGAAGTGATTGTTTTAAGTTAATTACATCAAGTCTTTCGCACCTCTATAATGATGTGTAAGACATCGTAAAGTAAATACGATTATGACTAAACTGTTATTTTGCTCATATCCGGCTTGCTTACCACCTAAATAACAAATCGATACCAGAATCGTTCAAGTCTTTTCATTCAAAATATATGAAGTCGCTAATCGCAGAATGAGGCATATTCATAAAAGCAATTTCATAACAACAAGCAATTATAGAATCGATTTGGAATTTGGTTCATCATTGCAGTATTGGAATAAATAATGGTTCACGTATTAGAATACAGCTTGAACTATTTCCCTGAAAAAGAATTATAAACAGCAAAAGAAATCTATGAAACCACCATGCTAAACATAACAAAACTATGGCGTCAAGAAAGAGACCGTGAGATGAAACCGAACATAACATTCCCTAGAAGACATTCCGACATTCCCTAGAAGTTCTCAAAATTGGCCAATATTCTATGAACTCTATGAGAAAATAATTCACAACAAAACATTAACAGGAGTTGTCACATTGCAGTATCTCAATACCAACTTAAAAGGCAAACTTAGCAAAATTGTACAACATTTGTAGGAGACCGAGCAAGCTACGGAGTGCTTAAAAAACGGAATATGGGTAGGCCTTGGCAAAAAATCGTATGTTGTAGATAAAGTCAAACCGTTTTCGTTCTGAGCTGTGTGTTCCCAGCTGATTGCGCCTGCACCAAATCAATTGAAGGCTATGTAAAAATTTTACCAGTAGCGTAGAATATCTTCCAAGCAGCAGCGACACGCCAGTACAAAAATAAACGATTATATTCATACGACGCTACTGAACGAAAACAAGACGAAAGGCATACGTGCATGTAACTTCTTTGTCATTCACATTGATTGTATTCATAAAATCTGGGAAGTCATGTCGCAGCGCTGGCAGACATACGTTCCTGTTATTGTTAGCATATACTGTAATGCGCTGGCACAGCGTAGCAATAAAAAAACTACGTCCAGCGCATTCGATACCAGGGAGAGCAGAACGCAAGCAAGTCGACTATAGATTAATTTAAATTATTTGCCTTTAGAACTAACTGACAAACAACTTAAATGAATCAATCTCCGACACACTATTTTTTTCTAAGATCAACACTGATTGTTAATTCACACGTCAATTTGTTTTGTAAGAACAAATTCAGCGCGAACAGACCTTCAATACTAATTAAAATATCAAAGGTGAAATTTTGGATTTAAAAAGGAAATTAGAAGATCTGCACTTAACAACACTTTATTTACAGAATATACAATTTTTGCGATGTATAATTAACTTGGTTGAGAGACTGATTTGATACACGAAGATAATTCTACAAGTAAACAATTTGGTTACACATCTGTTAAGACCCGGTCAATACATTTTTTATTGGGATTTTTAGTACATGAATTTTTCTTAGTATCTGAAATCTTAGTAGAAATAGAAGCAATAAACTTAAAATATAAGAGAAAACACTAGCAATAAATGAAAATGGGTAAAAACTCTTAAATTGATCTTAAATCAACTGGTCTGCACATGTTAACATACTCCCCTCGTTGAGAGAATGGAGTTTGATCAATAAGATTACAATTACAACTAAATCTAAAAGGATAGCAAACAACTATTTAGCACAAACAAAAATAATTTTTCAGGCGGACACGTGATTTTAGTAAGCACTATTCACCTGTAACTATTCACTGATTGTTGGTTAAATTAGTAAGGGTGCCAATTTTCTGACGTTGCGTTTAAAGCTGCTAGTGGGTGTTTACTGTGACTGTTCTGATAACACCATCTGTACCTGGATGACACTGAACCACTCTGCCCAAGTCCCACTGTAAGGGTGGAAGATTATCGTCCTTAAGAAGGATTGCACCTTCTTTGATGTTGGGCTTTTCCTGGTTCCATTTTCCACAAACTGTGAGTTCATTCAGATACTCATGCTTCCAACGTTTCTAAAAGTGATGTTTTACTTTTTGGATATCTTGCCATGTAGATAGCCGATTATTGGAAAAATTGCTTAGGTCTTGTTCAAGAAGAATTGTTAGAGAATCGCCAATAATAAAGTGACCAGGTGTAAGGAGAATGGGATTATTTGGATCAGTAGAGATTGGAGTTAGAGGAAGAGAATTGAGGATAGCTTCGATTTCAATGGCCAACGTGTTGAACTCTTCAAACGTGAATAGCAGTTCTATACCAGCTCTATACCAGCTACTCGTTTTAAGTAGAATTTGAAAGATTTCACTGCTGCTTCCCATAAACCTCCGAAATGAGGTATAAAATGCCACGATATTTGTTTGAAGTTTAAATAAGCGTGCACCATCTCCTTATCATTTGGATGTTTTAATGATTCGACTATTTCTCGGAGTTCATTGTTAGCACCAACAAAGTTTTTTCCATTGTCTGAATAGATATTTGTGCAAAAGCCTCGTCGCCCAATAAATCTTCGAAGAGCAGCGACAAAAACCTTCACTTGTCAAGTCACTCACTACCTCGAGATGAACTGCTTTGGTCGATAGGCAGATGAATACAGGAACGTAACTTTTAATTTTGTTCCAATTTCGATGCAATTTTTTCCTTTAGTAAAAAAGGACCACAGTAATCGATGCCAACATGAGTAAATGGCTTTGCTTCAGTTACTCTAGGAGAAGGTATATTTCCCATAAGGTAGTCACCTGAAGGTGGATTCGCCTTGTTGCACTGAAGACATGGTTTAATAGTTTTCCAGACTTGGCTAGGACCGTCTAATGGCCAATATCGTCGACGAACTGCATACAAAGTTGCTAGTGTTCCAGCATGAACACAAGCAACTCACTGAGGATGATTAGGTTGGTAATGTGGTGGTTTTTGGGAAGGATTATGGAATGCTTAGCTGAATATGGTAGATAAGAATGTTGGAGTCGTCCACCGACTCGCAAAATACCACACTTATCAACAAATGGATTTAGACGAGCCAATTTGTTGGTAAATTTCATTGATCTCCTATCAGTGATATTTTTTATTTCTGCTGCAAACGTATATTGCTGGGTCAACCAGATGATGCATTGAAGTGCAGCTCTGGGTTCAGAAACAGTAAGAAAACCTTTTGTTTTGGATTTACCTCCCAAACGAAAACATTATGCAACTATTCTCTGT
This sequence comes from Cryptophagus acutangulus, assembly GCA_963556235.1. NCBI lineage: Eukaryota > Metazoa > Arthropoda > Insecta > Coleoptera > Cryptophagidae > Cryptophagus > Cryptophagus acutangulus. The sequence continues at coordinate 2,967,272 of OY744571.1, forward strand.
AGTTTAGTGAGAGATGAATAGCGATACAATATTTCGGAGTCCAAAGAGTCATTTGTTGCAAAACAAACACCTGACTTTTGCTCTGGAATTTCAGACAGATGCGGAAGCTCTGTAACTGGCCAATCTTGTTCCTCGAGAGCAAGCCAAACCGGACCGTGTTGCCAGTTTGGAGTTTATAGAAATTCTGCTGGCGATACTTCTCACGACATGACGTCATATGTGCTGATTGGTGTTCTGTTGTATTTCGGACACTCTATTTGCTACGAACAACAAAATGTTTGGTCTATACTTAGTTGAAGTTCCGTTTGCACTTTAGTTAATAGAGTTACAAGCAAAAGCGCACCACATAGTTCTAGTCGCGGAATAGTCATTGATTTTAATGGCACAACCCGTGATTTCACGCACAATAATTCCACCTTGACACTGTTGTCTTTGTTTTTATTTCTTAGATAGATGCACGCTCCATAGGCCTTCTCACTTGCGTCACTAAATCCATGGAGTTGAACATTTGTTGGATTCATGCAAGTGACAAATCTTTGGAAGGAGAAATTGTCTAAGAGACTGAGTTGCTGATAGTAGTTGGTCCATTCAGTGTGCAAATCCATTGGCAAAGATTCATCTCATTCTAGTTTCGCACTCCAAAGTTTTTGCATTATAATTTTGGCAGTGACAATAATTGGAGCTAAAAGCTCTAGTGGATCGAAAAATTTTGCGGTTTTGGATAGGATAAATCGTGTGGTTATCTTGACTGACGTTAAAGTGGGATTGACACTGTATGTCATAGTGTCGGCTAATGAGTTCCAGCAAACACCTAGAGTTTTAAGAGTGGTTGATTCGCCTAGTGATAATCAAAGATTTATGTTTTCCTTAGGAACTTGTTCTAGAACCTTTGGATCGTTTGATGCTCATTGGCGAATAGTAAATCCGCCACTTTTTTAAAGTTGCGTAAGATTGTTTTTGATTTTGATAGCTTCTGACTGCGACGATGCACCTGTACATCATTCACATAAAAATCTTGTTGGAGAATTCTAGCTGCTTGTGGCCAGGTATGCGGTTCATCATTGGCTAGTTGATGAAGCGTTTAAATAGCTAGATATGGGGCTGGTGTTAAACCAAAGGTGACAGTATTTAACTCGTACGTCTGAACTGGCCCTGCGGATGTTCGCCATAAAATTCGTTGAAATTGTTGATCTTCAGGACGCATCTTCTTGTCTTAAATCGAAATCTGGTGATTTTGTTGTGAAATGGCAAGCAGCGCTTAGCCCTTGTTGACTGGGTGGATTTCCGCCAATGATCCAACCTAATCTTGTTTTTTGTAGATACAAGTCAGGTCCAGCAAGTGGAGGTAATTTGATTTGCCCGACACAGAGAAGAGAGAAAGTGGTACCAGCTTTAATGACCAGATCGATTTTTGATGGTTGGTGGAAATTTGGATCAGTTAAGTTAACATTCTATACAGTCACTAGTTGTTGACTTGATAGAAACCGTTACAGAGTATTTTGAAAAGGTTGTAAGACCGTCAACTGCGCCAATAGGTATAGAATAGTTAGTTGAGTTTTAAGGTGTTCGCGAGATCCTCGGTTATTAAATTTATTGTGGAACACGTATCTAATAAACCTCTATACTTGACACGTTGATTAAATGAATTTACTGCGTTTACTTTTGCTGAAGCCATAATGTCACTAGTTGCAGAGTTTACTAAAATAGTTGACACTCGAGGATTGTACACTGGCGCGGATGATGATAATGGTGAAGCCACTTGGTCTGGCGTCTGACTGCTAAACGCTTGCACTGTTTCGTTTTGATGACTTCGATTGGACGATGATTGATGGAGAAATGTGTGGTGTCGTGAGCAACAGAAGCGACACGATCCGCCCTTGCAGTTTTTCACGAGATGTCCACGACCCAGGCAATTATCGCAAAGAGATTTTGCTTTAATTTCCTTGTGTTTGTCTTCGATGGACAATTGTTTGAATTTTTGACAATTGTATATGCGATGATGTTCATCACATATAGGGCAGGAATTTGATACAGGATTTGTGGTAGAAAAGCTTTGTGCTGGTGGTACTTCTCGAATTAATTTTCTCGCTTGATGTGGTTTGCTTAGTTGGCTGGTTGAGTGTGAATTGTAAATGGAACAGTTTGCACGTTTTTCGAAAAAATTTAATAAATCTTTGTAAGTTGTAAGTGCGTCATCTTGCAATTTTAGTTCCCATTGACATGCCGTGTTTTGACTAACCTTGGAAAGAATTAGTTGTACGATCGGAATGTCCCATTTGTCGACTGGTGCCTTAAGTTTTTCTAACGCTTGAGTGTGCTGATGCACTGTGTCAATTAACCTAGTTAATGCTGATGACGTATCCCTTGTTAAACGAGGATAATCTATGAGATGGTTCCAATGTTGCCAAAGCGGACGACAAACACATTCGAATTTTTTCTTTAAAATGTTAAGTGCTACGTCATAATTTTGGGTCGTTGTCTCCAATGATTCGATTGCGACGGCGGCTCGACCCGTTAGACAAAGACGAAGATATTGTAATTTACGAACTGAACTTAGGTTTTCATTAGAATCAATCTGGGATGAGAACAAATCATAAAATTGTGTCCAACCGTCTGCAGAACCGTCAAATTTGGGTAGCGATATAGGAGGCAAAGTTACTGGTATTGACATCTGGATTTGTAAACTAGGAGTTGATGTTCAAGTTAGAACATTTGAAATTGAGTTAGAGTGTTTGCGTAAGAGTTTTCTGGCTTCACCAACAATATTATTAAACTCTCATATCTCATATCTTGTCTTTTACTATTTTCTTCCAATTTTAGTTCTTCTAGTTGATCTTGTATATCATCAAATGTTTGAAATTTCGCTTGTAGTGATTCAAGACAAGTTTGAAGGTACTCAGGAGAGCGTGTTTTGACATTGACTTTCCAGTCAGCAGAGTTTTAATAAATTGCGTCATACAAGCGTGGATATTACCACGTTTGCGGCGGTAAAGCTGAAGTAGAGTTGCAGAATTTGGGAGTTGATTCATAGAACTTGACTTTTTCAATTCGGCTCGAAGGACCATTTATTAATTCACACGTCAATTTGTTTGGTAAGAACAAATTCAGCGCGAACAGACTTTGAATATTAATTAAAATATGAAAGGTGAAATTTTGGATTTAAAAAGGAAATTAGAATATCTGCAATTAACAACACTTTATTTACAGAATATACAATTTTTGCGATGTCCAAGTAACTTGGTTGAGAGACTGTTGATAACTGATTTCATATACGAAGTTAATTTTACAAGTAAACAATTTGGTTACACATCTGTTAAGACCCAGTCAATACATTTTTTATTGAGATTTTTAGTACACGAGATATTCTGAGTATCTGAAGTACACATCTGTTAAGACCCGGTCAATACATTTTTTATTGGGATTTTTAGATAATGAATTTTTCTGAGTATCTGAAATCTTAGTAGAAATAGGGGCAATAAACTTTAAATATAAGAAAGAACACAATAAATGAAAATACAAGAATTACCGCACATGTTAACACTGATTCTGTTTTTATTTGATCAATTTCTACTATTCATCTTAGGTAATATTAAATAACGGAATACTTTGCAACAACCTAATGGGAAATAGTGGAACGTTTGGACAAATGGAAAAAAAAACTGAAGGTCACCGCAGCCACCAATTTTGCATTGTATGCAGATTGACGGATCGCCTGCGCACTAGTGCACTTGTATGTAAACGTCAATTCACACATAGAAGGTTTTCGGTGACAAACCCGGTTCAGCGTTTTTTTTTACCGTTTTAAACCGTAACGTTTTTGTGACGTTATTGACGTAATGAAACACTCCAGTTTTGCTAGTTGTATTTTTTGAATTGGAGACTTTATTTGCAAACCAAATTGCGGTCGTCTCTAACGTCTTTAAAACAATTATTGTTGTGTCCTATATTGGGTTATTATCTTATCATTTAATATGAAAACTTGTTCTGTGTTGTTTTGAAAATCCACATCTGCAAATAAAAATATTCGCTTTCATAAGCTGCCTTCGAAAAACCGGCCTGTTAAAGTGTCTATTAATGGATGTGAGTGCAGAATGAACTTAATCCATGCCTGCAAACTAAAAATTGGCTTATTGAACATCGCCCAAAAGTCCATTGATATTTGTTCTTTGCATTTCACAGACAATGACTACTGCTCATTATGTAAATATAAAATTAATTCTTAAATATTAATGAAAATAAATAATTGTATTTATAGTTCAGATTCGAGACCACGCCTAATGCTCAAATATGCAGTGCCTTCATTAAAACTGCCTCAGCAAAAAGTGGATTTGAAAGCAGTGCAAGTGAAAGAGGAATCAGAAGAAGAATTAGAAGTAGCAGAAACACATGAAGATCGGAAAGTGGAAGCCGCAGAAACCGACTCCACAAATTAACTGTGCAAGAAGAAATCGTTCTAACCTTTATTAAATTAAAGCATGATGTTAGTTAAGTATTTCTTTCGCTTTTGTTTGGTAACATAACCACATGCAAAACACTATTTTACAATATTGTAATATGTGCTTGTAAAGTAATGGTACCGGTTTTGCGAGTGCCACCAAAGGATGAAATTTTGGAGCAGATGCCCAAATGCTTTGATTCATTTAAAAAAGTTCGTGTTGTTTTGGATTGTATCAAAATCCGCGTTCAAAGAAGTTCCTGTTTATGTTGCCGAATAAAAACGTATTTGCACTACAAGGGTGGCCATACTGTCAAATATTTAGTAGGTGTAAGTCCTGGTGGAATAATCACATTTGTTAGTGATGGTTATGGTGGTAGGGCTTCGGACAAAGCTGTTTTCGAACATAGTAGACTTGTAAATCAATTAATTGGTCATATTGACGAAGTTATGGTCGATAAAGGATTTTTAATAGACAAAATTGGCGAAGATCATTTAATAACATTAGTTCGACCGCCATTTATGCGTAACAAAAAACAGTTCTCTACGAGTGAAGCAAAGGTAAATGTTTGCAATGCAAGAAGTAGAGTGCACATTGAAAGGATGAATGCGCGTATTAAACAATTTAAGATCTTGAGCAATACATTGCTTTGGTCTCTTATTGATCTAATTGACAATATTTTTTATGTAATATGTAATTTGTGGGACTTGTGATTTATTATCTGCTATATTAGCAGAAGACAAATTTTAGTATTATCAGTTATCTAATATGTTAATTTTGGTTAACTTTACTATTGTCAATTTTGTCACTTTTCTTTTTTTGTTGTTTTTCTTTTGTTTGTTTGTGAACTTTTTGTTTGTACTTTTTTTTTCTAAGTCAGCTCTTTTGAGTGACATTGCTATCCAGCACCAAGTTTTTCTGTAAAACTGAAATTTTGATTGATTTAAATCATACTTACCAATCGTATTTAGCAAGATAATTCCATAAATAAAGTTTTCCTACAATCGCATATAAAAGTAAGCCTTTGTGCTTCCATTTGACAACGAAAAGTTGGCGTTTTCCGAGGAGTTGTCACTTTCCCGCTCTACATAGATCTTTTTGCTGATTTTCCCGCTCGCTAAATCAAAACAATGCAGTAAAACAATAGTTTTTGTTTTTAGAAATGAGCGATTCTTGGTTACCGATGATATAATCACATTTTTATTTGTTGTCAAAATATTAATTTTACATTTTTGCAACAAAAATTTAATTTAAAATCGATTGTAGGAAAAATCTTGTGTGTATTTCGAGCGCAAAGTGTTTTTGTCGCTCTCGCCAGATTGTCATTGACAACATTCTGGCTCGCGCGACAAAGTATCACTTTGCGCTCTTAATACACAAATAGCTATTGTTTGTTACATTTATAAAAGAATTGATTGGTAAATATGTAATTAAATTTTATGACATTGATATTCTAATAATTGTATTGCACTAACTTAGTATTCTAGCACTAAAATTATTATTGTATCAGTATTTTTATCACTAACAATAAGAGTTGATTAATGTTTGTAACAATTTATAAATAAACAATATAAATTTATATTGTTTAAATATAAATAATATAAATTAACTTGTACATACTTTAAATCTGGTACCCAAAATACCCCAAATCTTGTTGAAGAGTGAGGTTATTTATGGCGTCCGCAACAAATCATTGTTGTGTGCATAAATAAAAAAAAAAACTAAATGTTTAAATAAACTACTTTGACCTTCGCTGTCTTAATGTACAATTGTCTGGCGATATTTTCAAACCGTATGCCATGAGAAGTATATTTAGATGAAAAATCTTTAGATCAAAAATAGTTAGTTGTTTTTCGCTCCCAATTTTTTAAGTGATATGTAAGAATACCATAGCACCTCGATCCAGTTATTCTGAACTGTCGACTTTCGGCTCAAATTTGCTTATTTGAAATTGTGTCAAGACGCAATTGCTCAAAACAATTGATCTGCTGCAAAACTTTGTAACTAGCTTTGCAACAGCTTCTTAATGAGTCCAAATCCAATTGAAGAAGAATCATTATACTTGAACTAGCAGAATTCTTAAATAACGCAGCAATTTTGGTTTGTTGTTCGGACGAACGTTCAATCGCCGGTATTTTAGAAAATATCGTTAATTTCGCGCATTTGAAAGTCGATGGAATCGGATTGGTTGCAGATGCCGAACAGGAAGTACTAGACGAAGCAGTGGATTCTGATGTTGCCAATGGTCGGGTTTGCAAACAAAATGCTGTCGGTTCCTTCAGTAGGACACCAGTGATATGTTTGCAACTTCCCATTCAAGCTTTGCATGAGCAAACCATCAAAAAAATATCCACTTGCTTTTTGGTTATTTTAAGGACCGCCTTAAATTCATTCGAATCGTGTGAAAGCTTGGAAGTTTGCAAACATAGAGCCAAAATTTCCACGGTTGAATCTAAAGAATAAAGTAAAAATGCAGATACTACTTTAATATTACTTTGAAAATAACTTACCTGTAGAGTTTGTTATCCCACATGAAATTATATGGCCCGCATTTAATAGTTCTTCTCCTTCACGAAATGTTCGAGAAGTCGGCAAAGCATTCACAAAACTCAAAATATCACAAAATTTTAAGAAGGGCATTGCACGAATTGTATTCACAAATGTAACACTAAACAAAGGTAACACTAAACGAACGAAATAAATGAATTATTCTATGCACTAATAATAAGCTAGAGCATCAATAATCAAGTGTTGCTGTAAGTTCAAATCTACTCAGCGTACATACGCAGGCGTAAACGCATGTGCTCAAGCTAGTAATGCGCAAGCGTCTCTACCCTCTGGGTCTGAACGGCGCGAAAACACTTAATTTGAGTTCTCTATACAAGCTAAAAATGCTTCATGGCATCACGTTGGAATGTCTAGAAGCAGTTCAAAACATGTGAATTCGAACCAACAAATGAGGTCCAATAATGGGTCTCATAGTCTCGGGAAAATTGGACGCATAAACCGGCAGATTCTACAGGACCGCAAGTTTTAATATCTCCTAGCCTAATTGTAATAAAAATGTACTTTTTGGTATTTCATAAAGCCAATTTATAGGTTTCACTAGATAGATCTTTAGTGACTTTAAAGTAGTCCACATTGCTGGTAAGATTTGAGTTGCAGGAATTTTTATGTTCTGCATGAAAACCTTGGAATGAAAATCTCGGCAACAACGATTAGTTCATAATTGCATGGTACGTTGACATTTACTGCATTATTATATCTATGGCTTTTGGAAAATTGGATTTGGTTTTGTTGGCACATCCGTCATCACTTTTCTTCTTCCAGTTTTTAGTATATATTTTCTTTCTAGAGTTTCGACGATGTACATTGCCGTGGATGTGCGGCACGACATGACAGTTATTGCTTAACTTTTTTACTATAGATCCAAAAAAAATAGTTTTTTCGTACATTGGTCTATGAATGGAGTCGCTATAAATCATGGGCATAAAGTAGATATTATCGTAGTAGGGACGAAGTTGGTAAAGAAACCATGTTCACAAGTTCAAACAACTTTCAGTGTAAAAACCTTCGAGTAGTTGATATTTGTATCTGAATCGGCAAATTTTCTCCCGTGTATGCGAAGAAGTTGTTAATAGCTACTGATGTTCTCGATTACGACCACTAATTAGAATCGGTTTCAAATCGCGACGTACAAAATTCCAGGCGGAAGTTGAATATTTAATTATTCCCGAAATTAGTGGGACATTACCCCAATTTGAGATAAACACAACTTCGTGGAATCTTCCAACTTTGCTTAACCACAAAAAATTGAATTGCTACTAAGCGCGGGAATTTTTTGGAAACTTATAAAGCATGGTCAAATTAACGTGGGGGATAGATGGCCGGTGGCGCAAAATATCGAATTAGGCTGAGTCATATCTGGTTCCATAGTTCAGCAAGCAAATGCGTTCGCACATTCGGTAAGAAGCAATTTTAAAAACTATCATGAAATCCATAATGAATTTGAAAGATTTTGGGAAATAGAAAATAAGTTGACACGCCTCGCTCAAAAGAAGAAATTTATTAAACACACTTCCTTAAAAATTGCACGCGCAAAAATGATGGATGATTTGTTGTGGCCATTTAATAAACCAACGTAATTATTAAGTGTTTCAAAACATGGCGCACTGATAAAAAAATTTATCGTTGAAAAAAAGAATGCAGGCAAACCCACGAATGGGTGAAATGTATCGTTTCTTTTTGATCGAGTATAAAGCTTTGCGCCATATGACTTTACTTAGCAATGAGGACACATCAAACATCCAATATTTTATACCGCATCACGGTGTCATAAATGAGTATTTTTCCTCGAGTAGTTAGATCTTGTGACAAATAAAACTTCGAAAACAACGCGCAAATTAGTGGTAGAGCTCTGACCACTAAGTTGCGCGTTGTTTTCGATGCTTTATTTGTCACAAAATTTAATCACTCGAGGAAAAATCTTGAATGCGTAGGGCTTGTAATACAAAGTGATTTGTTGAGTATACTATTGCAATTTCGGCAGCGGGCAGTTGCAATATCGGTGTGGTTTCAGTGTAGAGTTGTCGGCCTACCATCTGGCGCGTCCCCGGGTGGCGAATAGGGGATTGCCTCCCAGATATGGGTGGTAGCGGGGTGGTAACCGACAAACCCGCAGCGTCTGCCCCGGATCGGGCAGCTGCAAAGGGCAGGAAAGGCTCCGTAGCTTTGGATGAAAGCTCTCCTAGGAAGAAAATAACCCCCGCACAAAAAAGTTTGCCTCTCTCGGTGGCGCGGAAAGAGAATAGGCAAGCTAATACATAACCAATATGCAGCATGACAAAGATGATGAAACGATTAGAGTGTAGGGGGCCGGATCCCCCAGTACAAACTTGGGAAAGTGTATGAGAGAGTGCATACCCGGGTCTCAAAGCGACCTCTATGCAGCTGAAGTAAGCTACCAGGCGCAGCTACTGGTTAATGTTACTGGAAACCAAACAACATTAAATCAGGACGCCAGACGGAGCGAAAACTATGTGAGAAATCTGCTAGCAGTAGTAAGCACCGATAAAAGTGACCTACCAATATTGCAGAGACAGAAACATGGCACTACGACTGTGAAATAATCAAAGACGACAAGCAATAACCACCGACCCACAGTAGGAACGTAGGCCAACGTACAGAATACTACTGGGGGTAACGTGAGGAAGCAGCCAAAAAATGCTAAAACCAAACAGAAAAATGATTCTGCCAAAAAAATGTCCGAGGCACAAGGATGCAGAGCAGATTAAACATCCAGAGTGTCTTCCAAAGCTATGCTTCACTAAACCTAAAAAAGAGAACGGTGAACGGTAGTGCTTGGGGAAGTTTTGCCGACTCGAGTCCCGTTGCATATTCTGCCACCAACATTCTCGTTTCAGGGCCCGCCATGTCTTGTGGACATCAAAATGACCCAGTGTCTGGTGAAAAACGGTCGCAAATTTAGACACCAATGCGGCCGGAATACACACATGAATGCTCATCCACACCACGACGGTGAAGAAAACTCCATTGTCGCTCCCACTGGAGCGACTGCCTAAATTCTTGCAACTTTGGATCTGCCATCTGTGTGTCCTCAAAGTTTGAAATATCTGACAAAAAAGATTTTGGGAGAGAAAGCACAGCTAACACTTTAAACACCTTGTCGGACGGGGTAGGCAGTCTGCCCCCAGGATGACGCGAGAGTACGTCCGGGACAAGGTTAAAACGATCCGGAATATATTTGATTTTGAAGTCAAACTCTTGCAGAGACACACCGCGTAATCTGGGCGGACAGTAACCTACACGACGACAAGTACGACAAGCTACGGTGGTCGGTGCGCACCACAAAAACCTTACCGATTAGGTATACCCGCCCCTTTTGTAATGTCCAAACAACAGCAAGTGCTTCCCTTTCAAGGATGCTATAATTGCGCAACTTCGGTCGCGAAACTTTCACTGAGTCCGATCGAAGTTGCAAAAGCCTAAAAACGCTTGAACTTGTTTTACGTTTTTAGGCACCGGAAAGTACCGAATGAAATAAGGATCCGGCCTGATGCCGTTAGAGCTAACTACATACCCAAGAAAGTGAATTTTGATTCTAAAGAATTTACACTTCTTCAATCGGAGGATAAAACCCGCCTTGCATAGCCGACTTAATCACGACTTAATACACGACGCAACCGGTCTAAGTGTTTCGTAAATGTAGATGAGCAAATTTAAGGTATAACGAAAGAACGGAGTTCCGGTTCTAGCACAAGATCCATGCAACGCGTGAACAACGCCACTGCCGTTTTCAAGCCAAACCCGAAACTGGTAGGGTTTATTGTCATGGAAAAAACCTGTATATTTTATGTCCGTTTCCCGTATGTGTACTTGATAATTCGAATTCGTTAAGTCCAACAAGCTCATATACGGCGTGTTATGTAGACTGCGTATGATATCCTCAACAGATCGGAGCTGCTCCATATCATTGCACATTACCCGATTCAATGCCCGCGCATTTAAACAAACCCAAATAGTGAAATCCTTTTTGACCGCCATGACCAACGGCAAGCAATATGAAGTATTGGCTCTATCAATAATCCTATTGTCTAACATTGCATCGACTTCTGCCTACACGGCCGCGCAATGTGCGAACGGTACCGGATACGGTGTATGTTGGAACGGCTTATCGTCCAACAACTGGATTTCATGAACATACTCGTGGGTTAAGCCGGGTTTATCTTAAAATATACTACAATACGCACAAAGAACACTTTCCAACACCTTACTCTCTATAGAAGTCAAATCCGATCGATTAGCAATCTCCGCAAAGTCTAACTCGACCAATTCTGGTTTGGTTTCAAAACATTTAGTTTGCGTATGGTGGTTAACCGCCATAGTGCAAAAACACTGTGGCGGTTGGAGGTTCTGGAGCCGCAAACAAACAATTAATTGGCTGGATAAATGAACGGCCTGCCACACGTTTTGGACCCGCATATGTCGGATCTTCTGGGCTAAATCAATTTTAGCACTAGCGGTTTGTGTTAATGTGGCAAAGTTCGATTGATTTCGCTACCAAATTAAAGGAAAATAAACGAAAAAAAAAGCGGCGAATAATGAATCAAAGCACTTACCTTGACGTTCTATCGCTGCATCAGAAATGCAGCGATTTGCAAACGCGAGAGAGTTGCGAACAGTACAACGAGCGAACAGAACATACCGCCCACCTAAAACGCGGAACGGTGTTCTAAACAACTGAAGTATTAGGCAGGGGGCACAACTTGACAACTGGGCAATTCAGTTCGCCATTAGCAGTTTTTAGCGTTAAAACCCGAACAATATCATCTGGTCCTGGATGAACTGCGATGACACGAGCCAGATTCTTTTCCCTCGGTGGGACTAAATTGTTTTTAACTAACACGAACGTGCCAGGCTCAATCGGTGTAGAAGGGACCGTCCATTTGCTCCGTTGTTGCAGCGTATGCAGATATTCTATATGCCAACGCGACCAAAAATCTTGGTGGAGACGCTGAAGCAACTGCCACCGACTTAGAGCGAGGTGTGTAACATCAGGGTCCGGCACGGTAGAAATTGGATCAAGAGACAAGAAGTTACCGGGACTGAGAACCGAAAGATCGTTCGGATCATTACTTAAAGGACAAAGTGGTCTCGAATTCAAAAGTGATTCGATCTGGACAAGTACCGTAGACAATTCCTCGAAAGTCGAAACTTGGTTGCCGACAACGCGATACAAATGGGTTTTTACTGATTTAATTCCAGCTTCCCACAAGCCTCCAAAATGAAGAGCAGATGGACGATTAAAATGCCATCCTCCTGGCTCCAAATGCCACCCTCCTTAACGGCAGCTTCTTGCATAAATTTCACAATCAACTTATTCGCTCCAACAAACGGTTTTAATTAAGACGAACGTGCAGTCGGCAAGTTGCATCAATCGGGGGTTGAACTACGCAGGGATTCAGACGCTAGCCACGAATGCATTTAAATACTATACGTGAGAAAACGCGCAAAAAAAATCACCATCTCAGTCAATCGATGAGACGCAGGAAGTAGCTTAGGATGTTTTGCGTGAAAAGAAAACGACGAGTTGCTAATCCGTTCGCCCACCCTGAGAACATCAGCTGCGTTCAAAAAGGCGGATTTTTAAAAAAGACGTTTTGTACGTGCTTTACGAGGATTCTGAGAGAATGGTTGAGCTCTTGCTCCGACAGCGGGGCGGAATTACGAATCGCTGACTTGCAGTTATTTATAAACCGACGGCAATAGGCGACAATACCCTGAATTTTTTCCTGAATATTTACCCTGAATATAACCACAAACGTAAATTTGTGGTTATATACTTGTGGTTATATAAGATAGAAAATAACCAGGTTAATAATAGTTCTGGGAGAGATTATTTATTTATTTATAACGGGACTAGTCCAAATACATGTTCAAAGAAACATAGAAAACAAACCCATTGTTAATGCGAAGTTCAATCGGTTTCGCACCAAATTAAAATAAGCAAAAAGAGAAAACGGCGAATAGCGAAAATGCACTTACCTGTGGCTCGGTGGCTGTTGTCGGTGGACTCGATGGTGATTCTCGTCCTGGAGGAACGATAGACGAAAAGCGAAGCTAGGATGCGAAAAGCGAAAGCAAAAAGGGAAGGTAAAAGCGAAAGAGGAAAATGTAAAGAAATTTCGAGAGGAGAGAGGTAGCCTCGTGGTAAAATGCAACGAATTGCAAAAAATCGAAAAGAGTAGCGAGTAAGAATACGGCGCGCAAACGAATAGCAAAAGCGAACTGCGGAACGTTAACGGTCGAAGCGGGAGAGCGGCTCCGCTGGCCACGATCGTGAACGCTCGAACGCCAAAAACAGTGCAAAAACACAAAATTCGCCGCTTCTCGAAACTAGGAATGTTAAGCAAAAAATCTATCTCTTTCTGTCTCTTTACAATAAAACAATTAAAACGAAACGAAAACGAACGTACAGAACATACCGCCCACCTAAAACGCGGAACGGTTTTAAACAATCGAAGGATTAGGCAGTGGGCACAACTTGACCACTGGGCGCTTCAGTTCGCCAATAGCGGTTTTTACCGTTACAACCCGAACAATTCCATCTGAACCCGGATGAGTTGTGACAACACGAGCCAGCTTCCAATCCCTCGGTGGAACTAAATTGTTCTTAATCAACACTAACGTGCCAGGTTCAATCGGAGTCGAAGGGATCGTCCATTTGCTCCGTTGTTGTAGCGTATGCAGATACTCTAAATGCCAACGCGACCAAAAATCTTGGTGGAGACGCTGAAGCAACTGCCACCGACTTAATCGATTTAGAGCAAGGTGCGTAACATCTGGATTCGGCACGGCAGAAATTGGCTCAAGTGATAAGAAGTGACCGGGAGTCAAAACCGAAAAATCGTTCGGATCATTACTCAACGGACAAAGAGGTCTCGAATTCAACAGTGATTCGATCTGGACAAGTACCGTAGACAGTTCTTCAAATGCCAAAACTTGGTTGCCGATAACGCGATACAAATGGGTCTTGACCGATTTAATTCCAGCTTCCCACAAGCCTCCGAAATGAGGAGCAGACGGAGGATTAAAATGCCATTCAAAACCTTCCTTGACAGCAGCATCCTGAATAAATTGCACAATCAACTTATTGGCTCCAACAAAGTTTGTGCCGCAATCAGAAAAAACATACGAACAACGGCCACGGCGCGCAACAAAACGACGAAAAGCGGCTAGAAAGCAATCGGACGACAAATCTGACGCGAGTTCAATATGCAAGGCCTTAGTTGCGAAACAAACGAATAAGCAGATATAAGCCTTTGTGCTCTTTATCCCTCTACTCTTTCCAAGGGTAGCGTTGAAAGGACCGCCATAGTCAACACCAACGCACGAAAACGGTTTTAGTTGGAACAAGCGTAAAGTCGGCAAGTCACCCATCGGGGGTTGGACTACGGAAGGATTCAGACGCCAGCAACGAATGCATTTAGAGACGATACGAGAGATAACGCGCTTAGCCGACAAAATCCAGAATTGTTGTCGTAAGAGACAGTGAAGCGTCTGGGAACCGGGATGCAAGTAACGAAGATGGAAATGCTCAATCACCATCTCAGTCAAACGATGAGAAGCAGGAAGTAGCATCGGGTGTTTGGCGTCAAAAGATCGAGCGAAGAGTTGCGAATCCGTCCGCCCACCCTGAGAACATCGGCTGCGTCCAAGAACGCAGATAATTTCCGGAACGGATTATTACGAGGACCAACATGTAACGAAGCGATCTGATCACGAAAGACGTCTTGTTGTACGTGCCTTACGAGGATTCTGAGGGAATAGTCGAGTTCTTGGTCTGACAGCGGAGCGGAATTACGAATCTTTGATTTGCAGTTTGTTATAAACCGACGGCAATAGGCGACTATACCCTGAATCTTTCGCAACGAAGAAAAACGATTCCTCTCCTCGAGAGAATCCTCAGGCAAGACCCCTTGTTTGTTTGAAGCGACTAGTTCGGAATCGAGACTCTGCAGAAATTTGGGCCCCGCCCACCAAAACAAAAACTAGACTAAATTGGAAGGTGATAAACCGCGAGATGCACAATCTGCAGGATTGTCTTGCGAACGAACATGGAGCCAAATAACCGAAGGTGCGGTTTGTTGGATCTGCGTGACGCGGTTTGCCACAAAAGTTTTCCAACGATGAGGAGAAGAGTTGATCCAAGCGAGCGCTACTGTCGAGTCCGACCAACCAAAGCAATGGTCAATGGTGATCATATTTTCGTAAGTTTTGACGGTGAAATCCAATAAATTGGCGAGCAACAGCGCTGCACATAGTTCAAGGCGAGGAACGGAGATTCGCTTAAGCGGCGCAACCTTAGATCTGGCACAAAGTAGTTGAACATTAACTTGGCCAACCGCATCAGTAAATTTAACGTAAACTACCGCGTCGTATCCCGACTCAGACGTGTCGCAAAAACCATGGAGAACGCAAGACGTAAAAATCGAAGCAAAACAAAGGCGCGGTACTTTGATATTGGCTAAGAGAGGTATTTGCGATTTTGAATTTGACCATTGATCAACGATCTCAGAAGGAGGTTGTTCATTCCAACTTAAATTCAAAGCCCACAAGCGCTGTATTAGAACCTTCGCACAGAACGTGAGAGGAGCGAGGAATCCAATAGGATCAAAAATACGAGCGAGTTCTGACAAAAGAGTTCGTTTGGTACAGGGGCGATCTAAAGGCTGCACTTTGTATGTGAAACAATCCAGATTTGAATTCCACTGCAAACCTAAAATTTTAACTATTTGTTGTTCGTCGGAATCAAACGAAAGCGGGTCGATTTGACAATGAGTTTTGTCAAGATTATCCAAAACGTCAGGATGATTACTATGCCCACTTGCGAAGCTCAAATCCACCAGTTTGCAAAAGTTGAGTCAACTGATGGCGCAGCGTTAAAGCTTCTTCGATAGAATTGCAGCCGGTTACAATGTCGTCCACGTATACGTCTGATAATAGCACTGAAGAGGCTAAAGGAAAACGATCTTTTCCATCCATCGCCAGTTGTATTATTGTTCGAAGGGCTAGAAACGGAGCGGATGAAACGCCGTACGTAACTGTATTCAGCTGATATGTTTGAATCGGTTCTGTTGAGGAAAATCTCCATAAAATCCTCTGATACATTCAATGCTGTTCTGAGACCAAAATTTGCCGATACATTTGACGGACATCAGCGGTAAAAACGACAGGGAAAAACGAAAACGACAAAGCAACCTTGCAATGTCTGGTTGAAGTTTGGGACCTACCAAAAGCGAATCATTTAGTTGTTCCGAAGTTTTTGCCGAAGCGTCAAAGACCACACGCAATTTAGATTCAATAATGCCCGTTTTTATCACACAGTGATGCGGAATGTAATACGAGAAAGGAGTGTCATCCGATTCGACAAGCAGGTGCATATGGCCAGAG
The DNA here is from genome assembly GCA_963556235.1 of Cryptophagus acutangulus. NCBI lineage: Eukaryota > Metazoa > Arthropoda > Insecta > Coleoptera > Cryptophagidae > Cryptophagus > Cryptophagus acutangulus. Next base: position 2,983,681 of record OY744571.1, read on the forward strand.
TCACGATAGTCTTCCATGAAATCGTGATATTGCTGTTTAATCGAAGGTTCCCTATTTAACCGTTTTTCCAGCGCAATTAATCGACGTTGGGCAATAATCTTTGAATCTAAAAAGGCAGGAGGTTCTGCCTTAAATGGTAATGGCACGACATAACGTCCGGACCCTTGACGAAAGTGATTGTTTGCGAAAATTGTCTCAGCGCGAACTTCGTCTGGACAAGCGGGTGGTGGCAGCGCGATCTCTTCTATCTCCCAAAATTTCTTGACAACCAAATCAAGCGAAGGTTCCGATACTAACGAACAAAAAGTATTTATAGATGGCGAAGCAGAGTTGGAGTGGAGATTAATTTTTCCCATGAGAATCAATCCAAAGGTCGTGTTCCAGGCAATTGGTTTCTCCCTTTTACCTTTCAATCGGCCGTCTGTCATAATATGCGCGAAAAGTTCAACCCCCATCAACATGTCGATGGTTCGTGAAACGTGATACTCAGGATCAGCTAGGTTAATATTTGACAGATGCGGCCACGGCGGCGGAGAAAACGACATATTGGGCATATCCCCACAAATCTTGGGAATAAAAACGGCCTCTAGACAACATTCCCGACGCGGCGCATACCGAGAGCGATAAGTACAAGTTATGCCAGACAAAGATTTGGAACTCATTTGATCTAATCCAATGATGCAAAACGATAGCGAATATTTCGATAAACCTAAACGAGAAACGCAACTTTCGGAAATGAAATTTGCCTGACTAGCATTATCCAACAGTACACGCACGGGCTCAAAGACTCCCTTGGAGTTCCGTATTTCGACAACAGCGGTCGACAACAAAACTGTAGACTTGGCAGGAATCATCGTAGTAAACGAAGTAACCTGAGAAGAATTCGAAGGATGGTCCGAAGACGGCGCGGAACTAGTGGAAGGAAGCGAAATATCAGGTCGATCGGTCTGGAAATGTAACAACGTGTGATGTCGTTGAGAACATATCCGACATCCAGACGTAGACTTACAGTCTTTTGATTGATGTTTTGACCCTAAACAATTCAAACACCACTTCTGCTGTTTGGCCACACTATAGCGATCTTGCGGAGTTTTGGCGAGGAATGCATTGCATTTGTAGATTAAATGATCGGAGTTACAAAGCGAACAAGAATTGTTAGTTTTCACGAAGAACCGCGTTTAGGCAAACCGGAACGAGAAACCGAAGAAGAAACGTTGCGAACCACATTAGAAGGTTTGCGAATCGAAGGTGTAGCGGCATCATTCACATTTTCAAGTGCGCTGCATTGTTGTGAGACGAAGGCGATGAGCGAAGCAAACGTCGGCATTTCCGATGAACTAACACTAGAACCAATTGTGAGTTCAAAACGTGTGATACTTTCTGTGTCAAACCGTTTCATCAACATTTGGAACATGATAAAGTCCCATTGATCGCAAGCAAAACCGAGATTTTTCAGAGCTGCTAAGTTCTCCAAAAAAATATTTATAAGCGCACGAAGCGACTGAGCGGAAGTCTGGCAATTCGAAAGAGTGGGTGCGCTATCTATGGCTTTCCAATGCGACGAGGCTAATAATCGTTTATTGTCAAATCTTTTCAACAGGATATCAAACGCGATCGGATAATTATCGTGCGATTTGGGAATGCATTCCACCAATGACAATGGAGCATCTTCGAGACATGAAGTTAGGAAGTTGAATTTTTCGACATTTGACAGCTCGGCGTTTTCATGAATAGTAGCGGTATATATATATATCGACAAAAGGTTTCCATTTACGGAGATCTCCATTAAACTTAGGTAACTCTAAGCGCGGCAGCCTCACCTGACTCTTAGCCAACGTACCGTCTGGCGTAGTCACTTGGGCCGAAATCACTTCAAATAAATTACTATACACGGCCTTAATTCGATAGTACGAATCAGAAAACAATTCCCGAACTTTCATTTGTTCCTTCAAATCGGCGCCCTCGATGGTAGACATCGCAGTCAAAATGGTCCCCTGTAGTTTTGTAAACTCGTCAAACATACCTTCGATGTGAACATATCTGGTTTTGAACTCAAAGTACAAAAATTTATACGATTCTTCCTCGCTGTGGGCTTGTTCCGCAGCGCGTCTTAGCTCCGATAAACGCGAGATGACATCTTCACGAAGCGCAATCGCTTGTTTCAATTTAGCAGCGGCGGCGGCCATAGTAATCAACAAGTCGACACGAAAAAATAAATTGAAAATCTAAGAACGAAAACGTAAAAAACGAAAGCGAGTTTTCGAAGAGCGACAAAGAAAAGCAAAAAATCAAACGAATGCGTAAAAAAACGAAAGCGAGTTTTCGAAAAGCGATAGAGAAAAGCCAAAAAATTAAAATTAACGCGTCTAAACGAAGGCAAATTTCAAATAGATGACAGAGAAAAGCAAAATCAAAACGAATGCGGATAAAACGAAAACGAATTTTCGAAAAAGCGACAGAGAGAAGCGAAAATTAAAATAAAAGCGAGTAAAACGAAAGCGAATTTTCAAAAAAACGACAGAGAAAAGCGAAAATTAAAATGAAAGCGAATAAAACGAAAGTGAATTTTCAAAAAAGCGACAGAGAAAAGCGAAAATTAAAATGAAAGCGAATAAAACGAAAGCGAATTTTCAAAAAGCGACAGAGAAATTGCGAAAATTAAAAACGAAAGCGAATTTTAACTCAACGGGAGAGACAGTTAAAAATCCGAAAGAGACAGAAATAAATTCTAGGCAAAAATTGACGAAATAGATCAAGGTCAGAAACCGACACACAGTGCGAGCGACAAAAAACTGCTGTAAAGCGACGCTAAAAAACCGGCACCAGAATAAGTGCGTAAAACAACCGAAAACAAAATGGACTTTTGATAAAGTCCAACGAAACAATTTTAATTCAATTAAAATTGACAGAGAGAGAGAGAGAGAGAGAGAGAGAGAGAAATGGTACGAAAACGATAGAACCGCCAGTACCGGAAAATCCGGCTCGAAGGACCAAAATGTTAATGCGAAGTTCAATCGGTTTCGCACCGAATTAAAATAAGCAAAAAGAGAAAACGGCGAATAGCGAAAATGCACTTACCCTTGGCTCGGTAGCTGTTGTCGGTGGACTCGATGGTGATTCTCATCCTGGAGGAACGATAGACGAAAAGCGAAGCTAGGATGCGAAAAGCGAAAGCAAAAAGGGAAGGTAAAAGCGAAAGAGGAAAATGTAAAGGAAATTAATGTAAGGAAATTTCGAGAGGAGAGAGGTAGCCTCGTGGTAAAATGCAACGAATTGCAAAAAATCGAAAAGAGTGGCGAGTAAGAATACGGCGCGTAAACGAATAGCAAATGCGAACTGCGGAACGTTAACGGTCGAAGCGGGAGAGCGGCTCCGCTGGCCACGATCGTGAACGCTCGAACGCTAAAAACAGTGCAAAAACACAAAATTCGCCGCTTCTCGAAACTAGGAATGTTAAGCAAAAAATCTATCTCTCTCTGTCTCTTTACAATAAAACAATTAAAACGAAACGAAAACGAACGTACAGAACACCCATTGTAAAAAATTGTAAACATACAATTATACAAAAAAAAACATGAGAACATAAAAAAACAAATAGAATCAAATCGAATAATTTCAAAAAGGGCGCTTAATTCGAGATAATGTTGTATTAAATAAATCAATGTGACATAAGTTACCATTATTAGATAGTCGCGAAATAGCGTTATGTGCACCAAAATTGATCATATAGGTTTTAATAAAAAAAAAACTGTAAGTGGATCTGAGGCATCTTGCAGAAACATACAAATTTACCAGTGCAAATCAATCAGGACAATCGATAATACAATAGATTTATAATACAATAGATAATAATACATCAGATTTATTTCTGCGTGATGCTTGTGGCGTCAAGTCAACTAAAAGATGCAACATTTGGTAGTCATCCGGGCTATTATGACTCTTATGTTAATGCGGCGAAATCCGATCGGTTTCGCAACCACATTAAAAAAAAATAAGCAAAAGAGAAAAACGGCAAATAATGAGAAAATGCACCTACCTTGGTGTCCTGTGGCTGTCGTCGTCGAGCTCGATGGTAATCCTCGTCCTGGAGGTCCGAAAACGACAGGCGAAGCGAAACGAAAGAAAAAAAACCGATGGTTTGGGAAATGTTAAAAGGAAATTACGATAGGAAAAGGGTAGTTTCGTGAAAATGTAGCGAATTGCAAAAAACGCGAAAGAGTTGCGAATATTACGACGCAGAAACAAAATAGCAAGCGAACTGCGGAACGTTCACGGTCAAGGCAAGAGAGCGGCTCCGCTGGCCACGATCGTGAACGCCCGTGAACGCCAAAACAGTGCAAAAACACAAAACTCGAAACTACGAATGTAATACAAAAAATCTATCTCTCTCTATCTCTTGTACACAACAAAACAATTAAACGAAACGAAAACGAACGTACAGAACATCTTATATGCAATGTAACGCCAAACTTTTTTTTTAATATTGGTATAATGTATCTCATAAGATCCCAGCAAACAGAGTGTCGTGAAATATGACGTCAATTACGTGATTTTTGGTGAGTATTTCATATTTCGTCAAAATACAACGTCATTTATTAACGTCATATTAGTCCAAGTATTTAACCAGTTTATAATAACGTCTAAAATGTCGTCTTTTTAATAAACGTAACTTTTCAATAACAATATCTCAGCTTGTATAGGCGTTTACAATTATTTGGACGACACAAATATAACATATATATAAGATATATTGAGCAATTATAATAATTAATCATAATAGTGAATTCATTTATTTCTCAAAGTGGCAAATATAATAATTAAATATTTTAATAGATGTAATTGTTTACATCTATTATTGTATTTATTTTATTTTATTAAATCGTTATTTGCTACAATATTCTGATAATTAAAATTATAATATGAATTTAGATTTTTTATTCGTCGCACGACATAATACGAACGATGTCTATTCGGGCTGAGAGCAATTTGTGCGCCTGCGTGTTAGCATCCATGGAAGTGGTGCGGGGTCTTCGCTTTGTTAGTTCGTCCTTTTCTGCACAGTCCGTCGTGCTATGGAGATCGCACACGAGTGAATTAATGAATTATTTGTTCCTGCAGCGTGCTTTTTGATACAACGCAATAAGTGTTTTAATAATAATTTCTTTTGAAGTGCAAGTGTAAAAAACGTTATTTACAAGTGAACAATATTACAATAAGGTAGGTTTTCAAATATTTATACTTAGTTCATTTTTTGAATTTCAAAATTTTCAATTTATTATATAACATCCGATAGTTTTGTTTGTGAAACGTTTTCATTAATATATTATCTTTTTAATAATTGTAAAAAGCAGTACCCCAAACTAAATGTTGATTACTTTTATTGAGCTTTTTATATTTTGTTGTTTGAAACTATAAAAAGGTGTATTAAAACGTAGCTTATAAATTTCAAGTAATTTTGATTATACATCAATTTATTATTTTTGTGAAGATTTTTCTATATCATTGTTTGGTACATGTATTGAATAAATTTTGCTATTTTTGTAAGTAAATGCATTTTCAACAAACTAAGTTAGCATTAATTTTGGTATTTAGCTAGTATTTTAAGCGACTTTATTTTAATAGCGCAGCATTGTTTCATATAATCAAATATTGTAGAGAAAAAAATTATAAATTATACTTATATATGAATCTTAACAAATGGTTATGACTTCAACTATTTTAATAGAACAATCTACCTTCGGCTTGAGTACGTTTTTAATAACAAATTGGTTGGAATATAGCAATGTTGTTCTATTAGAACAGAGTCTCTTGAAATTACTGTCAAATACTGAAATTAATGCTAATGAAGTATGTTGAATAAGCATTTATTTACAAAATTAGTTACAAATTGAAACAAAATTGCATTAATTTACGTAATATAAAACTTTGTTAATTTATAAATAACCCAACAAGTGTTTCATCTGTATACTCATGTATTATTTTTGTAATGTTTCAGTTTTTTATTTATAATTATAAATAATGTCTTTTCTGGGGGTTCAGTTTGAGAGCGATGATCGAATATCTCTTGTTCATTCAAATTGGTTGACTCCAAAAAAATCAGAAGTTTTTTGGCCTCCTTATAAACTACAAGATGCTTTTGATAAATCTTTGAGAAAAGGTGAAAAACCCAATGAAAAAACATGGTCACTACATAAAATTTCAAGAATTTTTTTTGATAATAGTAAGTAAAATTTATCTGACAAGTTTATTATAACGTAGTGTTATTATACGTAAACATTTTTCAGATGATTTAACCAAATCACAGTTACATATTAAACAATTGGAAGTTACGTCAGATATCCAAACAAGTGAAGATGATGAACAAAATTGCATTTCAAAAAAAAGGAAACGTACACTTCCTTCTAAATTTCAAGAAAACTTTGATAGTGATGAAGATGAAGAGAATGACGAGGCACTGAATAGATTGAATCGAAACGACATAACTTTGCCAAAGATACCATTAACACCAAGTAATGAACAATATCATGATTATAGCTACACATTTATGCGTTATGTTTTTTAGGAACAAATAAAGTCTTGGAAGAAATTTTATTACAAACAAATGCATCAGCACCTCTTTCGCCTACTTTATCAAATTGCTCTCGTAGAACAAACAATAGTAATGTATCAACAACATCAACTATACGTGGTTCGACCATTACTTGCAGCTCATCAGGATTGATAGGTAAAATATAACCATTAAATTTTTCTAAATTTCAATCAATATTATTATATAAATTTAGAAAAACTTATTGGAATTGTCACTAACGTGCAAGAACAGAATCAGCAGATACTGAATTTAATTCGAGAGAAAAAAACCATAGAAAGTCAACCGAATCTTCCAGAGAATTTTCCAGTTAAATTACCGTTGATAGAAGAAACTGATCTGAGATCACTGGAATTATTTTTAATGGAACAAGAAAATTTTGATTTAATGGTACGTTGTATTTTGATATAAATAGAAACGTAAACAACACGTTTGTTTTTTGCATTGAATTATATTTGTTTTTATGAATGTTTGCAAGTTTATTTTTTGTTATTTTATAGCATATTTTTTCTGTAGGTATCATTTCTTGTTCACATTGGAGGCAATTCATATAACGCAAAAATCAATAAATTACTGAAATTTTGCATTTCGAACAAGTTGGCTATCAATTTCAGCTACAGAGGCACAAAACCACCAAAAAAGTCTTTTCAAGAGCTCCACTTGTGCAAAGCTATTCTCAGTGAGTTTTTCTTCATTTATTTAAATATTTGAAAAAATTAAATAGTGTTATTATTTTACTACAGGTGCAGCAAAAACAATTCACCCGCATATTGATTCAGCAAAGTTGGAAGAACCAATCAAAATCTGGCTCAAGCATGCTCCTCAGAGGCTGAAACTTGAACAAGGTAAAGAAAATGTTTAGAACTTTTACTTTTGTGATATTTTTCACTTGATTTTTTGTACCAAAAAATATCTATTTCTTGTCATTGTATAGAGATATATTTTTGTGTTATTAGAAAAATTTATTATTTCTATATATCTGGCTCAAGCATGCTCCTCAAAGACTATGAAACTTGAACAAGGTAAAGAAAATGGACACTAAAATAAAAAGAAAATTCAAATCAGTTGTTGGTGCGCGACAATCTCAAAGGCGTGTGTCAAAACTCAAAAACTCTCTACTTTTGTCTTTAAAAGAACAATCTAAATTTCAATGTAACTTAAAGCTGCCTGAGCCTGATTCCAATAAAAATTTATCACAAGGTTCTACTGATACGGATGTATCTGATACTATCAACCAACCATTAGTTTGTTCTCCGGCTGTCAATTTTAATGAAAATTTTCAAATAACTGGAAATACTACAAATTTTGAAAAAAATTATAATAATAAATTGGAATTTGACAAAAGTTCCGCAAATACCATTTCGATTACACTTTCCGAAAAACTCAGGCATTGGGCAATAGCGTCTTCAATACCCCACACTCATGTTACATCATTACTTCATATATTATCTGATTATCATACTGAATTGTCTTTAGATTGCAGAACGCTATTGAACACTCCAACAAATATCAATTTAAAAAAACTAGATACGGGCGAGTATTGCCATTTAGGCATATCAGTTGCAATATCAAATTTTTTGAAATCGCATCCAAATATTTCTGAAAAAATCCTACTATTAAGTTTCAATATCGACGGTATTCCTTTATTTTCTAGTACCAATATCCAAGTATGGCCAATTTTATGTAGAATTCAAAACATTAAAAGTGCACCTTTTGCCGTAGGAATTTTTTGTGGCACTGGAAAACCTTATCCTTTGAATGCATATTTTGAAAACTTTATTCACGAATTAAATTCCCTTCTTACTACTGGCTACACATTTGGGGATGTTAATTTCAAGTTTAAAATTCATAGCTTTGTGTGCGACGCGCCCGCACGTGCCTACGTGAAAGTTATTAAATCTCATTCTGGATACTCTTCTTGCGAAAAATGCGAAGTAACTGGTCAATATATTAATAACAGAGTTGTTTTAACATCTTTGTCAGATAATTTAAGAACGGATGAATCATTTGCGCAACAAGTTGATGAAGATCATCACTTAGGAATTTCTCCATTATCTCAACTACCAATCGGATTGGTTTCACAGTTTCCAATAGATTATATGCACAATGTGTGCCTTGGTGTTATGAGAAAACTTCTAAATACTTGGATTTCAGGTCCTTTGAAAACTAGATTACAAAGTCGTGTTGTTAAATTAATTTCACAAAAATTAATATCTTTGAAAAGTTATATTCCTGCAGAATTTAATCGGAAACCAAGAGCTTTATCAGAATTGAGTAGGTGGAAAGCCACAGAATTTAGAACTTTTTTATTGTATCTTGGACCAATTGTCTTAAAAGAGTGTCTACAAAAAACTGTATATGAACATTTTTTACTTTTACATTGTGCGATCACCATCTTAATTTCAGAAGTATACATAAAAAAATTTGGCGTTGAAGGAATTGGAGAAGCACTCAAAAATTTTGTTAAGTATGCGGAAAATATTTATGGCAAAGATTTTTTAATTTATAATATGCATTTACTTTCACATTTGCATCTTGATGTGAACAAGTTTGGAGCATTAGATAATTTTTCAGCCTTCCCATTTGAAAATTACTTAGGAAATATTAAGAAGTTAGTTAAATCTACAAAACACCCAATTGTTGAAATATACAACCGTTTAAAAGAAAGAAATTGTTTAAGTTTCAACTTAACGCCTAATGAATTTTTAAGTAGCCATCAATTTGAACACAATCTTGGACCTTTATTAGATAATGAAAATTGTAAACAATATAAAAAAATTAAATTCAACAATATGACTTTTTGTATCAATTCATATTCCTTTTGTGATTCGTATTTCATGATTGAAAATCTTGTGGTGCAAATTGAGAATATTCTCATTTTCCCCAACAAGGTTATAAAAATAGTAGGCAGAGAATTTAGTACGTATTCTCCTTTTTTCTCTTATCCATTTAATTCTGATAGTATTAACATATTTATAGTGTCAAACTTATTAACTACTTATGAGCAGTGGGTTATTGAGGATGTTGTTGCCAAATGTGTTGTATTAAAATACAACAATGATTCGCAATTTGTTTCATTTCCGTTGATACATTCGCTAGCCGAGAATTATTAATTGCTACGTACTTTGTATATTTTTATCTATTTAATAGATATACAGGGTGTAACTGAGTCCGTTATAAACTTCTAGAGCGTGTAGAAGCTTCAAAATGGAACAACTATTACTAATTAATTATGTCCAAATACAAATAGTTTCCAGACTAGAAGTTCTTGAAGTTTTACAAAAAAAAAAGTTGGTTTGAAACTTAAAATTATATTACTTTGTAAGTAGACCTTGATATTCCAAAATAAATTCAAATATTTTTCATAAAACCGTGACAAAAATCAAAATTGTCAATTTATCATGTTTAAAGATGTCACGTTTAAATACATAAATTTATTGTCAAGGTCTACTTATGAAGTAATATTATTTTTAGCCTCAGTCTCTTTCTTGTAAAACTTTAACAGCTTTTAGTTTGCAAGCGATTCGCATTAAAACATAATTAATTAATGATAGTTGTTCCATTTTGAGACCTTTACATGCCCTAGAAGTTTGTACCTGGTATTCAGTTACACCCTGTGTAACAAATACATTTATCTTTTCGTTATTTTAAGATTTTCATTATTTTGTTCTATTTTCAAAATCAAAAAATTGTTCTTATGTTTTTATTATAAGTGTTCAAAGTAAAACTATTGTTTGAATCCAGTTTTGTTTTATACAAGAATATTGTTACTTAGTTTAAATATACATTACAATTTTATTTTTTAATGTAATTTTCATTATTTTGTTTAAACAATAATATATGTAGTTATGTTTTTAGATCTTTAAAATTTCTACATTGTAGAGATATTATGTTTTTATTTTAAGTATGTTTTTATGTTGTATTGATAGCAAAATATAAACAAAAAAATTTTTTTTATCTTTAAATAAGCCAGTTTAAAATTAATGTTTAGAACTTGTCTTAAAACTTTTTTATTTTTGTGTTATTTTTAACTTGATATTTTGTACCAAAAAATATTTATTTTTTGTTATTGTATAGAGATATATTTTTGTGTTATCAGAAAAATGTAATATTCGTTTTTAGTAATATGTATATCATATTTAATAAAGATATTTAACAAAATATATATCTATTTATTTAATAAACATTTGACATTTGTTTTAATTAATCAACTTACCAAATGACGTGCAAAGTGACGTTTTAACGTGGAATAAAATGACGTATAATATTGACAGAACATTTAGGTTACTTGGAACGTTTATTACTACGTCTATAAATACGTCTATTGTATCGTCTGTTGATACGTCTATCATTACGTCTAATAATAACGTTATAATCACTACGACATTAGACGTCAAAAAAGAGGTGATTAAGACGTAAAACAAAACGTTAATTGGACATAGTTATTCACGTAATTAACGTCATATTTCACGACACTCTGTTTGCTGGGATGGAGACCAAACATTTGTGGCATATTCTAAGTCAGGGCTGACTAAGGATATATATCGTTGTTTAATTGTATCAATGTCTCTAAAATCGCAACTATTCCTCTTAATAAACCCAAGATGCTTTAATGACTTTTTGCAAATAGACTCGATATGTCTGGTGAATGATATGTTTCATCCAAAATCACACCTAGGTGACAACCTAGGTGACTGACAACAGTCTCAAGCGTTTGCCCATCAAAATGATACATAGAAGTAACGTTTGATCTACCTCTATAAAAGTGCATATGTTTACACTTTTCGACATTGAGCGACATGTTGTTCAGGTTACATCAATTATAAAAGCTATCCAGGTCATCTTGAAACATAAATCTATCATTATCAGACTTAATTGTACAAAAGAGTTTTATGTCATCTGCAAAAAGTAAAATGTTGCAGTATTTTATTGCTGAATTAACATCATCAATAAACAAATTGAACAGTAGAGGCCCTAAATGCGATCCCTGAGGAACACCAGAAGTTACTTGTATTTCGCTAGATTTAAAATTCTTAATTCGCACTATTTGCTTAAGACCAGATAGGTAAGATTCAATACATCTAAACAAGACGGAATCTACAAAATAACCTTCGCTTAAGGCTTTTGAAAAAACATTAAATTTTAGAATTCCTTTATTCGAATCTCGGTCAAAGGTAATATTTTACTTGAACTTAGCCAGAAACAATATTGCTAAACACACACCAAGCTATAGTTTGTCATGAATTGTTTTGTCCCGCTTGTTGTGTTCGTCTTCCGTTTATAATTTTTAGTATTTGTTGAATTAGAGAGAGAGAGGGAATGCGATGATTGCGGTTTAAATTTAAAATGTTCGCTGCAAAAACAAATCGAATGCAAATTTTTGGGTTTCTTTGCTTTGGCGTTCACAAACACTCCCGATCGAGGAGAGATAAATGAGTTAAAAGAAGCACTTCACGTTCGATCCTCGAGCTAGTCTCATCGTAATCTCATCGCGAATTTTATTGGTAATCTCGTCGCTGATCTCATCGCAAAAAATACTTAAAAACTCTCTCCACGATCGCGAATGCTCGTGTACGCTCTTTGTGCATTTTTATTCTGGTGCATCTGTCACTTTCTCGCATGTGCATTGTATGCTTTACGCGCATCCGTCTATCCGTTGGATTTCCTTTCCTACTATCATTTTGGAAGAAGACACTCAAATTCATCAGCTACAAATACAATACAAGGTAGGTGCAATTCACTCAATTATTCGACGTGCATTGTTTCGTTGTTTTTTTTTTGTATTTGTTAAACTTATAGAACTTCGCCGGCATTAGCATTTTTGGTACTTCGAGCCGGATTATTCTGATACTGGCAGTTCTATTTTTTTTTCGCATTCTCTCTCTCTCGGTCGATTTTGTATAATTTAATTAATTAGTACGCTTGGCTTTACAAAAAGTCCAAATTGTTTCGGTTGTTTTGCGCGCTTATTCTGGTGCCGGTTTTTTGCGTCGCTTCGTAGCAGATTTTTGTCGCTCGCACTGTGTGTCGAAATTTTTACCTTGGTCTATTTCGACGATATTTGCTTAGAATTTTATTTCCTTCTCTTTCGGTTTCTTAACTATCTCTCTCGTTTATTTTAAAATACGAATTCGTTTTGATTTTTTCTGTCGTTGATATTACAATACGCTTTCGTTTATTCGCATTTCAACTGGTCTCTCGCAGTGGCATGCCTCAGTCGAAACGAGGCGCTTCGTTTTTTGTAAAAGGCAGCTACTCTTGCCCGCTCTGCCGTGCCGAACACCTTATTTATAAGTGTAATGCATTTCTTGCTAAATCTCCACAAGAACGGTACAATGTAGTTAAGCAACAAAAGTGGTGTTTGAATTGCTTGGGTTCGAAGCATCAACTCAAAGATTGCACGTCTACGTCAGCGTGTAGGATCTGTTCTCAGCCACATCACACCTTATTGCACTTCAACACAGACCGATCTGTTACTCCGCTTCTACATAGTTCTGCGCCGCATTTAGATCAGGTATCCAGTACTCAACAAGTTACGACGTTTTCCACTATCATTCCATCCAAATCCACGGTTTTGTTAGCGACCGCTGTTATTGAAATTAGAAATTCGAAAAACCTGTATTGAGCCTGTACGTGTATCGCTGGAGAACGCTAGTCAAGCTAATTTTATATCATTTAAAGTAGACACTCCAGCATTTTTGGATTCTAAGATGGTTGCTCAGCGTCGGTTAATAGCATTAGAAAAGCGATTGGAAAAGGAACCTTCGATTAAACAGCAATATCATAAATTTATGCACAATTATTTGAACTCGGGTCATATGCAGCTTCTTTCTCAGGCCGATGACACTCCTTTCTGCTAGTACATTCCTCATCATTGCGTGGTAAAACCAGATAGGGTTACCACAAAATTACGGGTTGTTTACGACGCTTTTGCAAAAACTTCGGAACAGTTTTGGCTCAATGATTCATTGTCTGTTGGTCCCAAACTTCAGCAAGAGATTGTCTCGTTACTCTGTCGCTTTCGATTCTATCCGATCGTGTTCAACGCCGACATTAAGCAAATGTATCGGCAAATCTTGGTGTCAGTACAACATCGCCCATATCAGCGAATTTTATGGAGCTTTTCTTCGGCCAAACCTATTCAAACTTATCAAATAAATACGGTTACATACGGTATATCGTCTGCTCCCTTTTTGGCTCTTAGAACAATTCTATAATTAGCTATGGATGAACAAACTCAATTTCCGTTAGCATCTTCGGTTTTGTTGTCAGATGTTTATGTAGACGATATTGTAACCGGTTGCAATACCATCGAAGAAGCTGTGAGTTGCGCGATCAGTTGACTGAACGCTTGTTATCTGGAGGTTTTGAACTTAGAAAGTGGGCTAGCAATTATTTCGGCGTTTTGAATAATCTTGACCAAACACATTGCCAGATTATCCCTCTTACATTCGATTCTGACCTACCTTAATCAGTAAAGATTTTAGGACTACAGTGGAATTGGCACTCGGATTGCTTCACATATAAGGTCCAACCGTTAGATCGCCTTTGCACCAAACGAACACTTTTGTCCGAACTTGCTCGCATTTTCAATCCTATTGGATTTCTCGCTCAGCTAACCTTTTGTGCAAAGGTTTTGATACAACAATTGTGGGCTTTAAAGTTGGGTTGGGATGAGCAACCTACAAGTGAAATTGCTAAACGATGGCAAAATTACAAATCTCAATTACATTCGCTGACTAGTCTTAAAATACCACGTCTCTGTTTTCTCTCCAACTTTACCTCTTGCGCTCTTTATGGATTTTGTGATGCGTCAGAGTTGGGATACGCCGCGGTTGTCTACCTAAAGTTTGTTGGCATTGATAATCAAGTCACTGTTCATTTGATTTGTGCAAAATCTAAAGTTGCACCGCTTAAACGTATTTTGGTTCCGCGGTTGGAGTTATGTGCTGCGTTGCTTCTCGCTAAACTTTTAAATTTCACACAGTCAAAATGTATGCAAATTTGATCACTTTTACAAATTTTTTGGTTATTTTGACTCAACAGTAGCTCTCGCTTGGATCAATTCATCGGTTTTAAGACCAAAAGCTCGGTTTTAAGACCAAAAGCTGATGAAATCCACCGATGAAAGACACCGTGCGACGAACAACGAAAAGTTGGATGCAAAATTACCGAAAATAGCAACACCGAACAGCGGATCAAAAAAGGTGTATACTTAGTCTCGACGTCACCAGCAAAAAAAAAACAAAAAACTCAGCGCTACCTTGAAGCGCTACAAATATAAGCAGCAATTGCTTTGTTAAGCTATCGTTAAGTTCAACTAAACGAAGCCCGAAATTAATGTCACTTACAAAGACACCAAACTTACATGTATGGAGACAATTTTAAGCAAGAGCACTATATGCAACCAGAGAAATGCACAAGAACAGACAAAATCGACGACACAAGATTGCCGGTGCCGCAAATCCGGCTCGAAGGACCAAATGTTAATGTAACGCGGCGTTTACTTGGGTCGTCGGCAATGTCAAACCCTTATGCCAATAAAATGACAAACGAATTCATGGCACAAAGAATGGCACCTACCTTGAAATATCCTGTCGTAATTAGCAACCAGTTACGTCGTTCACGAACTTCCAAGACAAATTTTCACTGCGTGACGATTGAAAAAAAATTGAAATGCAGGTCAATACTTGACAAGGAAAAACGGAAAATCACACTTGAACGCGAACAATCTCCCGAAATTGATGATGTGAGAATCACAAATTACAATTTTTAATTATTGATAAATTAAGCGTACGAATGGATTAGAAAAATGCACTGAGTAGTTGATTTTCAATGTGTTCAACTCTAAAATCGAAGCGAGAATCGTTCTTTTTACGCGTTGACCTATATACGCAGGCACCAACCAAAATCAAGTTGCCTCTCTTTACGCGGCATAAAATATCTTAGACCCCTTTTTGTGCAATAGAGCTCTCTCGCTTAAAATTAAAAACATTCACAACAAAAAACATAGGTAGAAACCGAACACTATTACCTATTTGACCAGCATGTAGTCTGCAACCAGCATCAACAACGCAACTTCATCACCAAAATAGCAATTTCTTTCAGAAGTGTTGCTATTACCAATTTTGAGTGCATAGCTGGTACTTCCTGTGCGGAAAGCATTTGAACCACCAACAATCGTATCATGCCGCCTACCGTCTTCAGATTGTCTAAAATCGAAATCGTATCAAATTGATTATTGAAATTAAGACTCTAATTAAATCAATTAATTCATACTTGTTAATAATCGTGACTCTGGCCTCTATCGTACCACCTGCACCAATATGTATGTCACCTCCATCAGCTCTTAATGTAACATTTGCATCCAGAATTGATGACCGACCAATCGATATAATGTACTTTGATTTCGTTTCTTTAAGTTCTTCACCAATTGCTCCTGGCGTTATTATTACACAATAAAATATTGTTGAAATAAGTAGATGAAAATGCATGCTATTTGTAGGATTTAGGTAAAACTAAACTTTAGGCAATAGAGTTACATTTGGTCAAGTGAAAAATAATATTTAAACAATTAAATTGTAACAATAACTAATTAATTTTTACAATAACAATAACAATTGACAATAATCAGTTGCATCGACCCATATAAGTTGTAAATTTTTGTTTACCTTTTTTTGGATATTTGGCTTTCAGATTGACAGATATAGTTGCAATTACTACAATGTAAGAACTATGCCACTATTTAGTCTAGAACTTATTGCATTATATATGAGTATGGCGCCTTATCTACGCCAAGGTTACAAGAAATTATTAAATTACGCCTCAATATCATAATGAAACTGTAATCTAAATTTCTGTAGATAGTCCATTCTCAAATAGTAGTTGGAAATATATGTTAGATATAAAACTCAGAGTTCTACTATAATGTTTTTATTTGGCAGACTATAATTTCGACCATATAATAACAGTCATTATCATACCATATAATAACAGTCAACACCATATAATAACAACATTGTGTAGATATCCCTTGTTTTGAGATTCAAAGATTTTATTACTATTTGAAGTTTGATTGAATGAATTTAAATATTTTATACATTTCATCAACCAAATATCGAAGTTACAATGAATTTATACAGTTATTTACCACTATATTTTCAGCCAAAGCCTTACTCAATTCTGAACGACGATTACTTTGCTAACATTCTCTTCGTAATATTGATGGGGCATCTTTGATAATTAGGCTCGTTTTTGTTGCACGATGGTATCAATTAGCTAATCACGATGGTATCAATTAGCTACGTGTTCGAAATAGCTATCTCGAAGAAAAGAAGACGACTCTACTCGTAGCTAGGCAAGATCGTACGATTTTTTGGACGACTTATTAAATCGATTTTCTTCATTTCGAAAGGTTCAGGGTATTGTGGCGTATTGTATTTGGTTTATTACTATTTACAAGAGAAAAATAAGGAATTCCTCTCCCTTGTCAGGTCAAGAGCTCCAGCAATCCCTTGGGATACTTGTAAGGCATATGCAACAAGACGTTTTTCAGACAGAAATTGCGTCCCTAAATTATCGTTCTCAAATAAACTTATTGAGAAAATTATCGACCTTTTTTGACGATGCTGATATTCTAAAAGTGGGTGGTCAAATTCACAATTCGTCGTTGTCTTTTGATGCAAAACATCCGATGCTACTAACTGCATCTCATCGGTTAACTGATATGATGATAGAGCAATTTTATCCTTGACTTAACGGAAGACGAAGAGGGAATGGAACGGGAAACTGGAGAAGAAAGAGCAGAGACGGAGGCAGCGATTCTCGAAGAATTCAAGAAGAGGAGGAACGTGTTTTCCAGAAGTCCAACCAACGGAACGAAGTCAGCAGAGCACACCTCCGACACAAAGAAAAACAAAAGAAAGACCAGGAACTCAATGTCTCCGACCAAACAGATGAACAAGAAGCCGAAGGACGAAATGATCAATATTAAGCAACTGCTAGAAAAAATGGTAACTGACAATAAAGTTGCAGCAGAAATGGAGCAGGTCGAGAAGCTCAAAGCAAGCTTAAGAATGAAAAAGTTGGAAGTCTACAACAAAAAGGAAGAGCTGGAAAAAGAAATGAGGGTAGCTGAAGCCCTCAAAAAGAGGATTGCTCTGCAGATCGCAGACCTAAAGTTGAAGGAAGAGGAACTGGAAAAAAAAGGGCACTGGAAGGAACTGCAACAAAGCTGGCACTAGAAAAGCTCAAAGCTGCGAAAAAATAACTGGAGCTGATCAAGCTTCAGATCGAGGAGCGCAATGCAGGAGAACACAGCAGGGAGACATTTACAGCCAACTATGCCCGTCAGCAGGAACGAAGCCAACCCTAGAAGAAAAGCCCATGAAAGAGAACTCCTTCAAGAAGGAGTGGAGGGAAATTAGAGCAACAGCCGAGACAATAGACATGGAAGCAGCAAACCAAGAGACAAATAAACTGGTGGGAATGATCGTAGCAGTGAACTTGGCGGGCATGACTATGGCGATAGATGGCAAAACAGTGCCCAGGCCCAATGTGACTGAGGCGGAGAGGAGGGAAGCAGACCTATTCGCCAAATTTAAAAATTTAGAAGGCAAGATGTGGACCTCAGAGGCCTACACGGGCACAGAATTAGTGGCTCTTAACCCTATCACGTGTCAGGACGAAGAAGCAGTAGGCGTAATAGTCCCGGTAGGAAAAGAGGCTATGGATGAGGGAATCTTTGCAGTAGCCAAAGACAGGTACCCAGACCTTACCTACCTAGGAGTCAAAGGAGGACTTCTAGAGTCAACTACAAAAGCGGGTGATAAGGTAAGAACCAAACGAATTCTCTCAGTGAGACCAGAGGCTAAGGAAGTAGCCGTGGAAACCGCCTTTAACGGTCTTACTAAGCTAGGGGAACTAGCCACGAAGCATGGCATTAGCAAGTTGGCGATAATTGGCGTTGGCGCAAGAATGGCGGCAGAATGTCAAGCGAGACAATTACTCAGATGGCCGCATGTGTGCTGGCCACGCAAAGAGCTGGCTGATCAATATGCTGGCCACGCATATTGATCAAGGGTAATGGTCCCAATGACTACTCTGCTCTCCTGAGCAAAGTCAGAAGCGCTATAGTTGGGAAAGACCTCGAAGGCGCCAAAGTGGAAGATGTCCGGCGGTCGAGGGAAGGACACCTTCTTATTAGCTTGAAGGAAGGAAAAGGGAGTGCAATGGTCAAGCTAATTAAAGAGAGCGGGCTCGGCAACAAAATTGAGGTACTCCAAGGAGACTTAAAGAAGGTCCAGATTCTGGCCTCTAATATCGAGGGCAGAATTACGCCGGAAGATATCAAGAAGGCCATAATCGAGCAAATAAAAGTCACGAAGGAGTCCTTCGAAATTAAAAGCGTTTGCCCTAGTCGTAGAGGGAAACAAACGGTTACCATTCTGGCAACAACTGCAGCAGCAGGGAGAATTCTGGTGCATGGCGCGGTAGCCCTGGGCCTTACCAATATGCTAGGGGAAAGGCTGCAGATAGAAATCTGCCATAAATGTTGGGAGGTGGGGCACTTGTCACATTCAAAATTGCCGGGCAATTCCAAATGCGCCAAGAGGTTGGGTCGTAGGGGTATTTCTAAACTAAGAGCCCTGCTGCTCGATCGTGAGTGGTGTGGGTCTAATTTATAAAGAGCGCCACCCGTTTTGTGACCCCTCTTAGTTTAGTTAAACCCCCGGAGTTTAAAACGGGAAATAAAAGGTGATATGATTACG
Organism: Cryptophagus acutangulus; assembly: GCA_963556235.1. NCBI lineage: Eukaryota > Metazoa > Arthropoda > Insecta > Coleoptera > Cryptophagidae > Cryptophagus > Cryptophagus acutangulus. Next base: position 3,003,037 of record OY744571.1, read on the forward strand.
AAAATTCCCAACGTATGGATTCCAATACTTTAATAATTCACAATTATATAATGATCTCTGATATTAATGTGACAATATTCTCAAAATGATGGAAACTTGATCTTTCTTTACGAGTTGACAGAACCTATAAACGAACGCGCCCCACCTAGACAGTCTTGTTTACAATTCCCCTACCCGCAAGGTCGCGGTCGCTTGACATCGTATAAGCCAAGTTTGACATCGACTGCGTAAGTGTTCTTGCGATCTTATATGCAATATTTAATACAGTGACTAAAGTGACGAATTCCGTGTAATAAAGTGCACTTTACTCTACGTTTACAAGTGAGTACATTTCTTAAAATCGATACTGCCGTTAATTCATTAGTCTATGTGAAAGGACTGACGGTCCCAACTAATCTAAACAAAATCCACTTAGCTGTCGGTCCGGAGCGTGATTGGCGGTCAATAAAAGGTTGGATGGTCGTCCCGGCAAATACTCGGACATTCGGCAATCCAAAAGGATTACTCCTGCCACAAATCGGGTAGTACTCCAGCAAACGGGTTATTTCCAATGGTCTTCTAACCTCACTTAAGTTTGGATTGGTCTCGTTATCAACCTCCAAGTTTCTCGCCCCAAATATGAAATATGGGTCGTACTACTTGCCGCACAACTAGAGTGAATATCAGAGTCGTCAGTATGGAAGAGGAATGAAAGTATGGTAATGAAACTGCACTTACCCCGACTTGCGGTGCTTGCGGCAAAATCAGAAACGCTTCTTAAACGTAAGTATAGCCTTATCATCTATATCCAACTAACGTTGTGAAATGGTTACATCAACCAATAATGGATGTAAAGCACTACTTCAATTATTCTGCGCCTCGTGTCTATCTTAAATTATATTTACTCTCGCAGGGGCGACTTGTGTCTACCACGATCTAACAAGGAAAGAACAATCCAACTCAAACTACGTAAAATATACGTAGGAATCTAAGGTCTTTTTGGCCTAGTTAACACTGCAAGTCATGTGGGGTTCAAAGATTCATTTCGCGACCCGGCTGACCTCTGACACTCTCTCACGGTCGTACAACTCAAATAAATTGCTCGTCAAAGTAAACAAAGAACAAACCAACAATTATTCACAAATGCTACCCTTAAGAAACTAATGAAATAATGGGACGGAGATATGGAAATGGAAAAAGGAGATCGTGGCAACCTGAAATCGGTAGGCTTAACATACGGTACGTACTCAAATAAATACTAACTTCCTAACCAAACTTTAACTACTACTAATTAGTATTTTCCGGTTCTAGCTACAAGACGATAAAAAGGGATCATGGAACCAAAAATGCTAGAGGCCAAAATGAAACCGTAACACACTATGCCAGTCAGTGTACTAGCACTGACGGATCAAAGTGCTGTCTAAATTGCGAGGAACAAGAACACAAAGCCAGCGCGTGCACCAAAAGCTCACACTGCCCGCTGTGCGACAGCCACACAGGGCGTGGACCGGCAAATGTATAAGAATGGTACACTTTTTAAGAACGGGAAAGCCATGAGCACTTACTGCGGGGAACGGGGCGAACGAGGAGGTGCTCACAACTAACAAACCTACTGCAGCAACGCCGAAGGGAATAGCAACACCAGAAGGAGCCCCCTCATGGCCACTATAAGTGTTGTTTCCTCGAAAGACGGGAAAGCAGCAGTCTAGCATACTGCGTCATGCTGGATGACTACGAAGCTACCTCCGACTCCACTCCTAACACCTCCGTTACCACACTTCCATCTACACCTGTAAACCCTAGACCACACACCCATCCACCCCAATTGTTCGTGCAACTCAACATGAATAGATGCAAAATGGCCCACGACCTACTGTTCGATCGGTGCCTAAAAAAAGATGCACACGTTGTCCTTGCTAGCGAGCCGAACAAGGGAATAATACGTAAGGCCAAAGGCTGGATAGCCAACGATAGCCGATCGTCCGCCATATGGGTGTCAAAAGAAAGTTGCCACTTAAAAAGGGTGTGGCGCAGCCTACGCAAAAGCGAGAATAGACAGAGTAGTGTTCTACTCGGCCTATATCTCACCCAACAAAGGTAGAGCAGATGTGGAAATTGAACTGCGCGAGCTAGTGGATGATATAAGGACGCAAAATCCACGACATATGATAGTCATCGGTAGCGACTTCAACGTCAAAAGCCGCGCATGGGGTTCAGCCACCGAGGATGGTAGGGGTAGAGCCGTCATGGAGTGAATTGCAGAGCTAGGCTTGACAATTGTATACGTCGGCAATGCGGAAACATACCGCAATGGCTTGAGGTCCAGTGTGATAGACGTCACCTTCATGCGGGACAATATTAGTGGATCCATAGAAAATTGGCACGTGGACAAAAGACCATAAGTGACCATAATGCCATAGAGTTTACGATCTGTTGCGAGGGCGTAGATCTTAGTAAAAGGCCCTTCAACGGATGGCGCCTTAGCAGTGAGAAGGGAAAGGCAAAGTTTTGCAAGTCACTGGGAGAAAGCGTGCTGCTACTAGACGAGCTATGCGTGGAAACGCTCACGGGGGTTCTGCGCAAGGCCTGCAAAGCGGCAACTCCGGCAAAAAGGAACAAGCGCAAGATGGTGTTCAACAAGCGCAGTGAAGGATGAAGTAAAACACGCTATAGGGGTGAGCAACAGGGCACGGAGGGTGGAGACAAGGGCTAGAGAAAAATGCCACAGAAACGGCACAGATCTCAACCTGGCGGCCTATGACACTGCCCGCGAGAACCTAAGAGTAGCGAGGAAGAATATCAAGGCCGAGATTGCAAGGCCAAGAAACTCTCGTTTAGGGCACTAATTGAAGAGGTGGACGAGGACGTCTGGGGCACTGCTTACCAGATCATCACTAAAAAAATGGGACGGGAAGGACCCGCAATGCTAGCGGACGACGAGAAGCTGAGGGCAGCCCAGCACCTCTTTCCGAGCGCACCCAGTGACGATATGGCAGAGGCCAGTTTGCGTGCAAAATTTTATACTTGAGGTGAGCATTGGGGAGGTAAATCTAGCAATCGCCCAGCTTAAAAATAAGAAGGCTCCTGGTCCAGACGGAGTTCCGTCTGAGGCTATCAATTTAATGGCAGAATACTACTTCGAGGATCTCGCTGCGGTTTATATTGGACTAATGAAGGAGAGACGGTTTCCAGCAAGGTGGAAAGTGCTAAGCTGATACTTATCCCCAAAACGGGAAAAAATCGACAAAATCAGGGGTAGCTAAGCCGATATGCCTTCTCGGCGTTCTTATGAAAGTCCTGGAGAAGATCGTAGCAAGAAGGTTAACGGACTTCCTTGAAAATTCGGGCAACGGGTTTCATAAAGACCAGTATGGCTTTAGGGTGGGACGCTCAACTCTAGATGCGGTAGAGGAGGTGTTGAGACAGGTGCGATTGGCCAAGAAGAGGATCTGGCGCCACAGGGAGATTAGCATCGTAGTGGCCTTAGACATTAGGAATTTGGCCCTAGTCATTTGGAACATGATAAAGTCCCATTGATCGCAAGCAAAACTGAGATTTTTCACAGCTGCTAAGTTCTCCAAAAATATATTAATAAGCTCACGAAGCGACTGAGCGGAAATCTGACAATTCGACAGAGTTAATGCGCTATCTATGGCTTTCCAATGCGTCGAGGCTAATAATCGTTTATTGTCAATCCTTTTCAACAGAGTATCAAACGCAATCGAATAATTATCGTGCGATTTGGAAATACATTCCACCAACGACAGTGGAGCATCTTTGAGACATTAAGTCAGGAAGTTGAATTTTTCGATATTCGACAGCCCGGCGTTTTCATGAGTAGTAGCGGTATACATATCGACAAAAAGTTTCCATTTACGGAGATCCCCATTAAACTTAGGCAATTCTAGGCGCGGCAGCCTCACCTGACTCTTAGCCAACGTACCTTCTGGCGCAGTCACTTGGGCCGGAGTCCCGTCAAGTAAGTACTATAAACGGCCTTAATTCTATAATACGAATCATGAAACTGTGCCCGAATTTTCATTTGCTCCTTTAAATCGGCGCCCTCGATGGCACACATCGCAGTCAGAATGGTTCCTTGGAGTTGAGAAAATTCGGCAAACATGTTTTCGATGTGAGCATATCTGGTTTTGAACTCAAGGTACAGGAATTCATATAATTCTTCTTGGCTATGGACTTGTTCCGCAACGCGTTTTATTTCGGATCATCACAAAACGCAATCGCTTGTTTCAATTTAGCGGCGGCAACGGCCATAGTAAACGACAAGTTAACACAAAAAAAAACGAAAGCGTAAAAACGAAAGTGAATAAACAAAAGCGAATTTTCAAATAAGCGACAGAAAATGCGAAAGATCCAAACGAACAGGTATAAAACGAAAGCGAATTTTCAAATAATTGACAGAGAAATGCGAAAAATCAAAACAAACGCGTATAAAACGAGAGCGAATTTTCAAATAAGCGAGAGAGAAATGCGAAAAAATCAAATCAAATGCGTATAAACGAAAGCGAATTTTCACTTGTAATCTCACAAGAGCATGAATTCCATCCGGAAATTTTTTTGAGTGCATTTCAACAACGTATTAATCGGCCCGAGTGGAACACGAGGGCCCGATTACGTTGTTGGAATGCACGATAAAAAATTTCCAGGATATGAATTCATGCTCGAGTGCAGATTCGGTAAGAAAATCGCACCAATACACTTACAAAAATTGATCAGAATTCAAAAAGTTTTGGATATTTTTTAATCAAGTTGCAATAGAATTGCGTATCTATGAGCAACGATTGTTGAAAACATAATACTAAATCTGTCAAAGTCAAAAATGTCGCGCTTCGGAAAATTGAATGCAATTGATAAAGCTGTGGAAGATACGGTACCAAATATTACAAATACGGTACCAAAAAGATACGGTACCAAATAAAACAATTGTGTTTTTAATTTTAATCATTAATTTTGTTAGTTTATTTAATTTTTTAGTTCTAATTAAATTATTTATTTTGACATTTGTTTTGACATAATAATTTCCGCTGAAATTTTCTACTGCTTGGTGTAGTAGGATAAAATTTCCGAAAAATTTTGTTGTTGCCATGGTAATATACTCAAATGCAACGTTTCTATTGGTCGTAAATTAGTATGGTGCGATTTTCAAATAAACGACAGAGAAAAGCGAAAATTAAAACGAAAGCGAATAAGCGGAAAGTGTATTTTAAATCAACGAGAGAGATAGTTAAAAAACCGAAAGAGACAGAAATAAATTCTAAGCAAAAATAGTCGAACTAGGTCAAGGTCAGAAAATCGACACACAATGCGAGCGACAAAAAACTGCTACGAAGCGACGCAAAAAAACGGCACCAGAATAAGCGGGTAAAACAACCGAAACAATTTGGACTTTTGGTAAAGCCAAACGTAATAATTAATTAAATTATGCAAAATCGACAGAGAGAGGGAAAAAAGGTACGAAATCGATAGAACTGCCAGTACCGGCTAATCCGGCTCGAAGGACCAAAATGTTAATGCGGCGTCCGATCGGTTTTGCAACCAGATTAAAAAAAAAAATAAGCAAAAGAGAAAAACGGCGAATAATGAGAAAATGCACCTACCTTGGTGTCCTGTGGCTGTCGTCGTCGAGTTCGATGGTAATCCTCCTGGAGGTCCAAAAACGAAAAGCAAAGCAAAACAAAAGAGAAGGAAAAACGATGGTTTGGGAAATGTTAAAACGAAATTGCGATAGGAAAAAGGTAGTTTCGTGAAAATGCAGCGAATTGTAAAAACGCGAAACAGTTGCGAATAGTACGACGCACGAACAAAATAGCAAGCGAACTGCGAAACGTTCACGGTCAATTCAAGAGAGCGGCTCCGCTGGCTACGATCGTGAACGCCCGTGAACGCCAAAACGGTGCAAAAACACAAAACTCGAAACTACGAATGTAATACAAAAAATCTATCTCTCTCTATCTCTTGTACACAACAAAACAATTAAACGAAACGAAAACAAACGTACAGAACATCTTATATGCAATGTAACGCAAAAACTTTTTTTTTTAATATTGGTAATATGTATCTCATAAGATGGAGACCAACATTTGTGGCATATTCTAAGTGAGGCCTGACTAAGAATATATACCGTTGTTTAACTGTATCCATGTCTCTAAAATCGCAACTATTCCTCTTAATAAACCCAAGATGCTTTAATGACTTTTTGCAAATGGACTCGATATGTCTGGTGAATGATAGATTTCATTAAAAATCACACCTAGGTCACATATACTGACAACAGTCTCAAGCGTTTGCCCATCAAAATGATACATAGAACTAACACGTTTGATCTACCTGTATAAAAGTGCATATGTTTACACTTTTCGACATGGAGCCACATGTTGTTCAGTTTACACCAATTATAAAAGCTATCCAGGTCATCTTGAAACAGAAACCTAGCATTATTAGACTTAATTATACGAAAGAGTTTTATGTCATCTGCAAAAAGTAAAATGTTGCAGTATTTTATTGCTGAATTAACATCATCAATGAACAAATTGAACAGTAGAGGCCCTAAATGGTATCCCTGAAGAGCACCAGAAGTTACTTGTATTTCGCCTTATAGATAGGCGTATTGTATTTCGCCTTACTAGATAGGTACATTCAATCCATCTAAACAACTCACCCACAATACCATAAGAAGAGAGTTTATTAAGCAGAATATTATGAGAAACCTTATCGAAAGCTTTGAAAAAGTCAGTGTAAACGGAATCTACAAAATGACCTTCGCTTAAGGCTTTTGAAAAAACATTAAATTTTAGAATTTCTTTATTCGAATCTCGGTCAAAGGTAACATTTTAGTTGAACTTTGCTAGAAACAATATTGCTAAAAACACACCAACCTATAGTTTGTCATGAATTGTTTTGTCCCGCTTGTTGTGTTCGTTTTTCGTTTCTAATTTTTAGTATTTGTTGAATTAGTGAGAGAGGGAGAGAGAGAGAGAAAGCGATGATTTCGGTTTAAATTTAAAATGTTTGCGGCGAAAACAAATCGAATGCGAGTTTTTGGGTTTTTTGCTCTGCTTTGGCGTTCACGAACATTCCCGATCGAGGAGAGATAAAAGAGTTAAAAGAAGCACTTCACGCTCGATCTTCGAGCTAATCTCATCGTAATCTCATCGCAAATTTCATCGGTAATCTCATCGCTAATCTCATCGCAAAAATACTTAAAAACTCTCTCCACGATCGCGAATGCTCGTGTACGCTCTTCGTGCATTTTTATTCTGGTGCATCTGTCACTTTCTCGCATGTTCATTGTATGCTTAGAAGAAGACACTCAAATTCATCAGGTACAGAGACTAAGGTAGGTGCAATTCACACAATTATTCGTCGTGCATTGTTTCGTAGTTTTTTTTTGGATTTGTGAAACTTATAGAGCTTCGCCGCATTAACATGAATATTCAACGTTTACATAACTGATAATGATTTCAATTGATTCAAAATATATATTGAGCAGATTATTGGATATTATTTAATGTAGATTTTTAATATAGTTTTCTCATTGGCAACGATTGTTTTGTTGTTTAGTTTTTAGCTTTTTTAGGATTTTGTCTTTTCTTTTTGTTAATCTTTTCTTTGCTCGATGTTTCAGTATCCTCCAGTCGCCTAATCCTCTCCTCCACCAAAACATACATTGGGACCGTGTCTGCATTAACCAGCAGGACTGCCGCTGAGGCCGTGCGATATGCTGAGTGAGCATATTCTTAGGCACAGTTTCCGTTGAAGGCTGATCTGCATGTCTCTGCATTTTGCGTGTATCAGCGCATCCTTCCAGATTGATGCTCCGCACAGGACGATTGAATACAGAACATGCGCCAGGATCTTTCGCTTTGCCGCTGTGGGTTCTCCCAGGTTCGGCCTTATTTTTTTTTATTTCGGAAAAAAAACTCTTGAAAAAAGTCCTCTGATGACAGCGCCACCTGGAGGCGACGTATATAGAGCCATCTAATCTATGGCAATAGTTACGCAGATACGTCTCCATCTATTCTAGTCTCTTTGATGCCAACTACAAATTCGCCACCTCAAATTTTGCGGCCATGTTCAAAGAATACCTAAAGTGTCTTAGCCGCCACATTGATTTGTCATTTTTTAGTGCTTTTGTCATATTTTTTTGTCGAATGCGTTGATGTCAATTTTTGTCTAATCAATTGTGATTGAATAATATTAACTTGATTTGCTCAATTTCACTATGCTTTGTGACTCGCTTTCCGATGACGAATGCTTAACATTTATGTTAATACAGGAAAACTATTATGATGAAAGTGTGGGAAGTGGTCTTAAGCCTGCTTCTAAATTTCCTGTCATGATAAGTTCTAGCTTGTGGCATAGTTTTTCATCATAAGTTTAGTTGTGCGTTCAAAATATGTTACACTATTTAATTTGCAAATCTAGGTTCAATGGCTCGTTGAAAACTACGAAACTGCCGAACGCATGTCTTTACCTCGTTGTGCTGTATATGGTCATTATATCAGATATTGTTAGGGAAATATGATTAAACCCGTCAATTGGCAAATTTGCCAAACAATGGCAAATTTGTTCCGTTGCCAACGTCTTTACTTCTACAAATGCTGTTCAGATAATTCTGCATTATAACTTGCTTCTAGTAAGTAAAAAAGATCTCTTAAGTATGAACCTCTTAAGTAAGAACAATTAACAATATATAATATTAAAAACTTGTTGCAATTCATTCCAAAATAATAGCGATGGGAATAATTCCTTAAGTCATAGCAACTTGATGCTCAACCAAATAAAACACGTACTCATCACAGAACATGCGAATCAAATAAAATGATTGTAAGCTAGCAGCAGAGGCAAGAGTTAAATCGCTTACAACCATGGAACTATGCACACAGAAAGCAAAAATTAAAACTATTCCACACAAGTATTTCAAACGAGAAACCTACGGTATCGAGAAAGTTCCAAAACTAATATAGTAATACAAATCCAAATTCCAAAATTTAGAAAAAGCTATGAAACCTAGTCTAATACGTATAGTATAGTATCGTCGATTGAAACACTGGGTTTACCTACATGTTAATAGTTGATTAGACAAATCAATATAAGTCATATAGAAAAACTAAAATATTGATTGACTGAAATCTAATTGAAGGTAACATCTGGTTGAATTCATTACGTAAATAATTAAATTCAAAATCAATCGACTACCATTCATTATTTCTCAATTATAGTCAAATATACTTTAGCTTCCTAATTACAAATCAAATAATGGGTCTCGGTTTTGTTTTTCTCGTTACTGCGTTTTTCACTTCTTAGTTGCCGATGTAACTGATACATTTATAGAGAGAGTCGCTTTGCAGTGAACATGCTTTAATTTCCGTTGGGCTCATATTTCAATTGAAAATGGAAAACGTAGCGACCGCATATAAGAACGCTAGTACATTATCATTATCAGCTATGATGGAGGGACCAGCTAACGCCCTATATGTCTCTAACAAAATACCTAAGAGGGTAAAAAACCCCATATACAGAAATAAACATCCACCCTATGAACCTTCCTTTGATGATCGACTTACATTGTTAATATTATACCTCCTTCAAGACTTTTACAATTGCTTCGAGGCAATGTTAGAACTGTAATTGCGCTCTTATTGAAATAAAATTGATATTCAAATTAAACCAGTGAAGTTACAACATTAACCATTTATTTACGAGCGCAATTAATTATTCAGCCACACTTACTTACCTAATCAATATACTCCACGGAATATTAATTCGCGGTCACTAATACAGTAATTCTGCAAGAATATTGAACCACGATTAAGTTATTACCAATTACCTAATCGAGTCTGTTAATCACAGAAAAAACACTTTAAGTGCAACAAAGCAAACTAGTTTTACAAATAGAGTCGAATTTCGCATTGTAATTAAATAAGATTCATTTTTTTGGAATCAAGTGTCAGGTACAAATAAAATTTTCTTTATCGCACAAAATATGAACTCTAAAAAAATACACAGCAGATCCGTAAAAACAAATCTTAAAAAAAAAAAACTCAAAATGCCTTCCAGCAATACTAATCTCTCTTATTGACAACTGCCACCTTTAGTTGTTATTTGTCATTATTAGTCATCTATCACTTAGTTCGTTGGACTGAAATTGTTCAATTTTTGTTAAATCTGTAATTTTTTTAGTCAATTTTATGTCAATTTTATTTGTCATCTGTCACTTTGAGATGACCTCAATACCTTTAAAAATATAAATAAAATTAAGTACTATTAAAAGCCAAAGTAAAAACAAATCCAAATAATACGAGTTACAAGGAATATTTATAGGTTTGCTATTTTTAATAAAATTATTTCAAATTCGCTGGAAATGAGATTAAACAGTCTCGTTGCTATGTTAAAATGTCTTATTCAAATTTTTAGAATTTTCAGAAAATTTATCGGGAAAAAAATTTATCGGGTTATTTAAAAATGCTTTTTAAATTTTAACTAGGAACCAAATTTGAAACAAATCTAAGGGATAAAGTTGAAACGTGTGTATGAAGAGATTAAAAAAATGAAAAATGTGTTGTAGGTACGCTATTTTAATGAAAATCGCACCATACTAATTTACGACCAATAGAAACGTTGCATTTGAATAAATTACCATGGTAACAACAAAAATTTTCGGAAATTTTATCTTACGGTAGAAAATTTCAGCGGAAATTTTTATGTCAAAACAAATGTCAAAATAAATATTTTTGTAAATTATAATTTAATTAGAACTAGATACAAAAAAATAAGTAAACTAAAAAAATTAAACTGACTCCAGACTGAAGATTTGCTTTGTTTAGTATTGTTTGGTACCGTATCTTCCACAGCTTTATCTATTGTATCCAATGACGGTTTTCCAAACCGCGACATTTTTTACTTTAACAGATTCAGTATTTGGTTTTCAACAATCGGTGCATAGATACGCAATTCTATTGCGTATCTATGCGTTATATTAACTTGATTAAAAAATAACAAAAACTTTTTTGAATTTTGATCAATTTTTGTAAGTGTATTGGTGCGATTTGCTTACCGAATCTGCACTCGAGCATGAATTCATATCCTGGAAATTTTTTATCGTGCATTCCAACAACGTAGTCGGGCCCTCGTGTTACACTCGGGCCGATTAATACGTGGTCGAAATGCACTCAAAAAAATTTCCGGATAGAATTCATGCTCTTGTGAGATTACAAGTGAAAATTTGAAGCAAGATTTAAAATTACCGCAATATAAAAAAAATGATTGAAATAAATCCTAGCACTATTAGTGTAAGGCGTGTGTTAAGGGTTAAAAATATGAATTGTTTTATGTTATTAAAAACATGAGGACTCTAGCATATTTTTGAATAAACTAGTAAAAATTATATTTCAATTTATTATTAGAAAACAAATTTGAAAGAAATCTGACAAATCAAACTGTAAGGGGTACATTAAGGGTTACGTGTGTTCTAGCCTAATTTCCATTAAATTAACTAAATAATGATAACTTAAACAAACTAAAATTACCACTGGAATCCAAGTTGTAAAATAAGGGTTGCATAATATTTTTATTTAGATTATTCGTAAATTTGTTTTAAATGTAGGTATAGTAGAAATCTAATATGAAGAAAATCCGATCCATATGACTCAAACTGTTAATTTGGGGGGTGGGGGTGTGTAGTTAGGGTCGTAAATTATATTTAATCACTCATTATGTAAATATATATAAAATTACTGATGTAAAATGGTGGGTTATGCTGACATATAAGAATAAAAACACCGTTAATTTTTGAACAATTAATTTAAAGAATCAACAGGCCACAAGGGCTTATTTTTAGGGGATGAAACTTTCACCAGCATTTTCTTTAATGTATTTCTAATATGTATGCCAAATTTGGTTCAAATAGAATATTCCTCCCGGCAGGTATTACAAACTAGGCATTTTTACAACTTTTTGACCCTCCAGATTTTTTGAAAGCATTCACCACTTGGGCTATACAGGATACATATGTTCAATATTAGGTCAAAATCAGCCCGCAACTTTAGGAGATTAAGTGGATCCACCGATTTTGCCATTATCTGCATGTCTTTGAAAACTTTTTTCCTTCGATATCTTCTATGGGCAGGTAGAAAAAAGGACGCAAATTATGTTTAAACCGGGTCGGAAATTCCGAAATATAGTGGTTTACAGAAACGAACAGACAGACAGAGGGAAATTAGTGAATATGATTTTAAAATTTGGAAGAAAAAAAATCATGAATACAATACTTCTTCTGAGAGAAGTAAAAATGAAAAAATTAATTTTTGTTACTTGTAATTACACTACCTTTTTAACTGTCGAACGTAAACTTGTATTTTTACTTCTCTCGTAGAGGGAAGTATTGTATTCATGAAAAAAAAAAAATCCAAATTTCGCATTTTTCGACCTTATAAAATGCGTAGATTACAAAATCATAGTCACTAATTTCCGTCGGTCGGTCTGTTCGTTTCTTTAAACCACTATATTTCGGAATCTACTGACCCGATTTAAAAACATAATTTGCGTCCTTTTTTTCTACCCGCCCATAGATGATTTAGAAGTAAAAACGTTAAAAAAAATTTCAAAGACCTGCGCGTTATAGGCCAAAAACATGCTAAAAATGGCAAAATCGGTGGATCCCCTTAATCTTCTAAAGTTGCGGGCCGATTTTGACGAAATATTGAACATATGTATCGTGTATAGCCCAAGTGGAAAATGCTTTCAAAAAATCTGAAGATTTTTACAGGGTTGAATTTTTATCAAGAGTTGAAGGGTCAAAAAGTTGTGAAAATGTATAAGTTGTAACGTGAATATCTGCTAGGAGGAATATTTGATTTAAACCAAACTTGGAATACATATTAGGGATACATTGAAGAAAATATTGGTGAAAGTTTCATTCTTTAAAAATAAGCCCTTGTAGCCAGTTTGCCCTTTAATTTAATTTTTCAAAAATTGACCGTGTTTTGGCTCTTATATGACAGCATAATCCACCATTTTCCATCAGCTATTTTATATATATTTACATAATGAGTGATTACAAATAATTTAAGACCTTTGCCACACACCCCCACCCTTCGCAATATTCCGTTTGACTCATATAGTTCGATTATTTTCATAATATTTAATTTCCACTATAATAGCAACGAGAGAAGTACTGTGGAATCTCATTTCCAGCAAATTTCAATAAGAATTTCTTCCTTGGCAAATCGACGAAAAAAACTGACTCTGAAACTGAAATAATGACGACGAGTAATTTTTTCTGGCATTTTTTTGAGTCGTATTGCCTTTCAGCATCAAAATACGTATTTATAGAAATGCTACTTTACTAGTTCGACAAATAAAGCTCAAGTGTAATTCGGTAAGGCACATATAATGAGCAAAATTGACGTCGTAGTGTTAATTCTCCGGCACTACTTTTGATTTTGTCTTCGATTTCGCAATTTGATGATAAATTAAAAAAATTAAAAAATAAAAATTTAAGTTACAATATTTTGGAAAATGACTATGTAGTAATATTCTAACAAACTTGTAGGTTGCATACTTGCAGGTTGCATAGTTCTTTGTAATTCTGAGCGACGTTTTGCTTTATTTTTCCGCCCGGTGTCGCGGGTTTTCCTCCTTGTTTATTGTAACCACGACATGCAGGAAAAGGTTATTCACAGTTTGAATAAAATCAAGAGTCAACATTTACAGAATATAACTAGATTACCAAAATCCTACTTTTACAATTCTAAAGTTTCATAAGGCAAAGTAGACATCTCATCTTTACAATTGTTTGCCTGAGTTAAGTTTTTGCACTTACATTTTTTACTTGGGCTTTGAAGTTACGATGTCACTTATTTCTGGGTTGTAGCTGGAATTGTTGCTGGTTGGCAGAGACGTTGAGGACGGCCTAGTTGGTGAATCCATCCAGACGTTAAAAATGGCCTGGTTGGTGATTTCAATCGCAACGCACAATTTTAAACGCACTTCACTCCTGCTTAATGTTAAAGCGCGTTGTACTTATTCTCGCACTCCTTATTCTTGTCTTATGTTTAGCCGCTCACTCTCGATGCTTGGTCTAAGATTTGCCAAACATCTACTACTGACTACCCGAAACTCTAAGTGCTTGACTGAAAAACTCAGCTAAAACTTCCAGACTACTCTTTTTTGCACTATGCATTTCTTATATATACTTCTAATGCGATAGAATAACAATTACATTCATAATTAGTGGAATACTTAATATTAATACTATTAGCCAAACTGATGAAAGAATATTTTTTTTCTAATACTATTTTAGAATAATAACATTCTTGAAGTAATTTTAATTTGAGAATGTACTCATCCTGCAACAAGGGCAAGAGTATTCATTCTTATACAAGTGATAGAATGTCCACATGTGGCCCCATCTCATGGAAGTTGACGCAACATTAAGCTATTGTATTTAGTTAGGTTTGTAGGAAAAGAAAGACGGTCATTCATTTAACTTATTAATTGTTGCTATTAGTAATATTATAATTCAATCAACTAAATCATTCGCATTTAGAACATTCTTTATGACATTTTATAACTAATTTTGTTTATTAATACATATATTATAGCGGCGACATCTGTGAACTAATTGCCAAAAGCGACTAATTGCATAAAAACTGACGTATTTTAATTGACGATAGTATTAGAAAAAGTATAGTCTGAAACTCGTCGGAATGAATATTCAGCCCTCGTGGAACAGTCACACTCGCCTTCAGCTCGGGTGACAAATTTCCACTCGGGCTGAATATTCTCATTCCGCACTCGTTGCAGAATATACTATTTAAATATTGTTTAAATTTACTCTTGATAATATGATGCAATTACAATTATATTTTGGAACATACATGGTCCATTTAATTCGTAAACAAAATTATAAACTCATCTATAGACAACACGATCTCATATATTAATTTAAATAATTAAACAAAATTTCTAAATTTTAGCCACCACACCGGTATTATACTTTACGGCCCGCTTGTCGTAAAGTTAAAGTTTCGATTCTCGTAGCTAGAATGAAATGAATCAAATTCAACTCAGTTGTGTATATGTTCCTAATTTATTTATAGAATAAACTGATTTTTTATTGTGGAGAGATTAATTATTTTATAATTTACTAAAAAATATTTATTTTGTATTAAAAAATTAATACAATTTTTAATTTGATATTTTTATTCATTTAATTATAATAATTACATTCAATCATACCTTAATATTTGCTTATGATAAAACAATAAATACCTGAAACATAAAAAATAAATTAACTGGCGCGAAATATAATCGAATCTCACCCTTCAGAATCTAAAACCTCCTTCAAATCGGCCCTGGTAATCAAATCATCATCACACTTGTACCAGCAATCATGCTGCTGTCTTATATATGCGGTGTAATGACCGACATTAATCGATGAACCTATATGATTTATAACGGCAAACAAGCAATATCGATTGTCCGATGAAAAGCGTGCTTCTTTTTTTGATCTACTCATGAACGGAGTCAAATCCAACATCTCAGGAAACGAGATAACCGTGGAAATTTTTTTCTTTACCTAGACAGACACAAATTGTTAATTAAATATGCAATAAAACTTAAACATCAGGTAAATACTTCATTGTGGTGTTCAAATCGCTTTAAATGAAAACTGACGACAACGGGTAGCGTTTTCATAGTAAATTGCTTCGTCGATTCCTGGTACGAATTGCAATTCGAACACATGATTTTCGACTTTGATCCGAGATGTTCAGCTCGCGTGAACCCTTCCAAGCAATCCAATAGAGACGATGGGGTACGACCTGGTGATGTTACCGAAACCAAATCCAAGGAAAAGTCCCAATTCGGTTCGATTGTAGTCGAAATTCCACTAGGACGAATAGACATTTCAATATGATTTTTTTAGTGGCAGTTTGCCACTAACATAAAATTAATATAACAGAAAAGAGCGCGAATGATTGGCGAGAGCTTAGGAGAGAATGAGAAAAATATATAATAAACACGCGTATTTATAATTAGTGTATTTCGATTATGCGTTGCTGGTTTTTGATGAAAAGCATGTCAGAATATTCTGAAAAGATTAATCTGTTTCCTAAAGCTTTTTTTTTAAAAAATAGTGGATAATTAAAGACATATTTGACAAACAAATAAATTAACATAATTAACAATAAATAATTAAAATTATTCAAATTTAGTGGACTTCTTGCCCTAGAGAATTTTTTTCTGAATATTTTGACATGATTTTTGTCAAAAACTATCAACGCATAACAGAAATACAGTAATTATAAATACGCGTGTTTATTATATATTTTTCTCACTCTCTCCTAAGCTCTCGCCAATCATTCGCGCTCTTTTCTCTATAATGCAATGCTGGTTGCAGACAACTTTGAGACAGCCTGTGAAGGACCCTTAAGACAGCAAAACATAGCAGCCATAAAAAACACAGTTGCCATATTAGCAGACGCACTTAGTAAACTGACGAGTATGAGAATGACCAAAAAGCAGCGGTTTGCTGTTGCTGAACACCACAACTCAAATACAAATAGCGGCGGTTGCAAAATTACCAATTTCAAACTCGTGACCTCTGTCAGCATCCAGACACTTATTTAAAAAATATAGCTATTACAACGCTTACACGCTCAACTACTGTTGAAACGGTGACAGTAGTAAACTACTGCCACAAAATTAACATTAAAAAAACTCTAAATTGTCAAAAAATATGACAATTGTTTGAAAAATTGACAATTTTTCTAACAATAAAGACAGCTATACGCTGTCCGTTTATGATAGGCTATTACGTCACTGCTTAGCAGTTATGACGTAGTTAATACCAACCGCTAAAATAAAAATTAAAACGACAGAATCCAATTAATTTTAGGCATTAATCCGTTAGTAATTAATTATATTAATATTGCTATAAAAATTAGGCGATAATATGAGGTATTAACTGAGAAAATGGGCGAGAAAGATTTTATTTTTAGTGACATTTAGTTTATTACCAACGTTTTGTTGGTCACGCATAAAGTATAGTTCACATTCGCCAGGACAAAAGTGCCTTTCTGGTGAAGTGAAAAACATGGTTGTAAATTTGCTCGGCGAATTTTGGTGGCAAATGCACTTAAAATAAGTTTAACGAGTGTTAATAGAGTGGCTGCTGGCAAAAACAAAGACCTGCCAATTGCAAGGCCCTCAAAACGAACTCATAAAAAACCGCTGGTGACTCGGAACCGCAGGTTAATCGGAATAGACCTTTAGATTGCGTCATATACAATTGATGACGTAATAGCCTATCATAAACGGACAGACTATATCAAAAATTGAACTTCCCATAAAAATAACTTTCAACAATGACACTATTGCCAGCAAACAACCACTTACTTGCATTCCAAACAAACCAAATCACTCTGCAATCGACCGGTAAAAATCTGCTCAATAATACTGCTATTCTTCTCACCCACCATATTATTCGACCACGGCATCGTTTTTGAGCAATGTTCATGCAATAAATTAATTGCTACAATAAAAAACTCGTGTGCGTCTTGTTGCTCGTAACCAGATAAATGATCGGCGTGCGTCCAAATCAAATACAGCAACTCATCCATTGCAAGCGGGACGGTGGTGCCACGATAGAACTCCTAGAAAAATGTCTTTAGCAAAATTTGAAGTGAACGACAGTTTATCTAAGGCTGGAAATTTCACAAACTATTGTATTCAAATAATAGTTTCAATTTCGAATTCAATTTATTCAAATCATTCGAAATATGTTTTTTAATTATTCGATTTCAACGAATTCAAAAAATGCAAGGGATGATTGGCCGATAATCCGTTTATTGATTAATTGTATTATATATTAAAAAACTTAAAAATAATACTTTTATCCAATTTCATTGAACAAAAGTGTACTCTTATCCACTAAAATGAATGAGTAAAATACATCATTTACTCACTCAGTGATTAAATGGACTATAGCTGTCTCTCTCATTTAATAACAACGTTTATTTAAGGCTGCGTTAAAAACGGGCTTAGCTGAAAGCTGATCTTTGAACTAAAATAAATACTGTTAAATCTTAATAACTAATCAACGCTGTCATCTACTATATTGAATTTTGCTCTAAAAAATCGAAAAAAATCAGCTATACGAATCTTTTAAATACAAAATGTAGATATGTATGGTATTCGCGTTATTCTCATTTTGCTCAGCTCTTTGCTAAGCGTGGCTAAGCCCATTTTTAACGCATGCTTAAGGGAGCAAAACCGCTACATATATAGCCGCTCTGGTCGCTAGCGAATTTACATAGTTTTGCTTATCTAAATTCACTGCAAATTTCGCGACATCTGATAAAGAATAGATGGACCAAGATCCGACTTATTTGCCACGTGCTTTAGCCGAGAACATTAGGAAAGATCGAGAGGTGTACTATCGGAGTAATAAGTTTTGACCCTTTTTTTTAAACAGTTATATTTCTAAACGTAGGAGCCAAAATTTTATGAAATTTGTATATGATTTGCATGAACTATTCATAAATGTCGTATAAAAAAATCAAACATCTTACTCTTATGGTTTGTTTTTTAAAAATTAAAATGTGCAAAAAAGTACCTAATTTAACAGCCGTAAAAAATTGCAGTTTTTCAATTCACTGTATTTTTGTTAAAAATAGCATTGTATTCACGAAACTTCAAACATATGAAAACAAAATCTTTATATTTATATTTGTTCAAAAATTTTTTTTCTACTATGTGTATATTTTTAATTAAGTACTATTAAATGCATTATTGTTATATTTCTTATTAGATTTCCGATTTCAAAATTTCTTGTGTGTAATTAAAGTACACTATATTATCAAAACGTTTCTAAAAAAATAAATCAAAAATTCGTTTAATTAATCGAGTGATTGTAGATTTAATTTTACGGTGCGATGTGAGAAAGATAGCAACCTATAGCGCCGTACACAATAGCGCGCTTGCGGCTTGTTTATATTATTTGTGTTTGCAAAACATGCTTCAACTATTCATTTCGATTAAATCTGATTAATCTGATTAAAATAGTGAAAAATAGTTAAAAAACAAAAATAATAAAAAAGCTTTGATTAATAATATCAAAGTAAAATGCACTGAAAATAATAGTATATTTGCCGCTTCGTCTTGATAAAGGCTGTCATATGCCGTTTCATCGCTCCGCTTCCCCGCAAATAACAAGTGCAGTTTTCCTTTTTTAGTAAATGTAATTTAGTATTGTGGCCATAATTTATAATTTTTAGAATTTCTTTTTATTGATTATTGCTCTATAAGTTTATCTGCAAAAATATTCGAAAAGTTCAAGTTGATAGCTCTATGAATAGCTGAGAAAACATAGGGTCATAATTTATTTATTTAAAAAAAAACTACTGATCAAATTGATTTAATTTTTCTTGTATATTGTACAGAAATATATACTTTATTTGTATTTAAAATCTAAAGTCATCAGATGTAATAATTTTTATAAAACTTACATTTTAAGTTAATAATATCGAAAAAGGTACAAAAAATTCGTGCTTTTTTAGATATATTCATACATTGCTGGAAAATTAGGAATGTGAAAATTTTAAAAAAAATTACATACATGCACAACACAACACAATTTCAGTTTTTTTTTAAATTATCAAAATGTGGCAAATACTTTTCATAATATGATACTTTAAAAAAGAGGGTCAAAACTTATTACTCCGATAGTAGACAATTCTCAAAAACTGGTAAAGCAGTTTGCGGCTTTGTTATAACCCCTAGAAAATTTCCAAAGCTACCGAAAATTAGAGAAAAAAAAATACTTTTTGTCCATTTATTGCTACATCTGTTCTCTATCTAAATCTATCATTAGATATTTTCTAGGATAATTAATAGTGTCTAAAACTGTTTTTTCGCGTTAAGTTTCTTTCGCGCTAAGTTTCTTAAGTGTTTTTTACTTTCAGCAAAGTAAAAAACACGCTTTGTTTCAAAACACAATTGTTTCAAGTAAATGTAATAGTTGTTATTTTCATTACTAGAGGTAACAGCTTTTTTTGCGCCACCGACTTGATTATTTGATTTAAATGCACACATATAAAGTAATATAATTCTAGCAACAGCATTTTATAATAGTGCCATTTTGATTGTCCTTTCAATTTTAAAATGACACACTTTTAGGCACTAGGGCGTGAAACACTTTCTCTTACGCACTAGTGCTTAAAAGTAAAAAATGCACTATTTCTACATACTACGTAGGTAGAATTATAGTAATAATGTCTGGATATATGTAGATTACTTAAAACAGAAAAATATGTTTATTTACAATCATATATGTAATGACGCAGTTTCTGTATTTTTGAATGTTTGAAAATGATACATTGTTGACTTTTACTTTCCTCTCTAGGGTGGAAAGTGTTCACTTTCCACCCAAGAGAACATTTTCCAACCTTGAATTTCCATAGAACCAACACAATAAAACAAAATTACCAGCTTGATATTGATCGGAATTTTGTTTTAATGTTGGTTTGACGGTTCAAAACTTCAGAAATTTAAATTTATTATCAATTATTTTTAATTTTATGTATAATTGTAAATAAAATAGTATACAAACCTCGGTGGAAAGTTTCATTTCTGTCTCGAGAAATAGTTGACCTCGGCGCTTCGCGCCTCGGTCAACTATCTTATCTCTCGACAGAAATGAAACACTTTCCACCTCGGTTTGTAATATACTATTAAATTCGCTGGAAATGAGATTCCACAGTACTTCTCTCGTTGCTATGTTAAAATTTGTTATTCAAATTTTTAGAATTTTGAGGCATCTTTTATTGAAAAAAATGTATCGGGTTATTTGAAAATGCTTTTTAAATTTTAACTAGAAACCAAATTTGAAACAAATTTAGGCGATAAAGTTGAAACGTGTGTATGAAGGGATTAAAAAGTGAAAAATGTGTTGTAGGTACTCTATTTTAATAAAACTATTTGAAGCTAGATTTAAAATTACCAATATAAATCAATGTTTGAAATAAATCCTAGCACTATCAGTGTAAGGGGTGTGTTAAGAGATAAAAACATGAATTCTAGCCTATTTTTGGTTAAACTAGTTAAAATTATATTTCAATTTATAATTAGAAAACAAATTTGAAAAAAATCTGACAAATCAAACTGTATAGGGTGTATAAGGGGTTAAAATTGTAATATGTAGGTCCTACCCTACTTTCAATTAAATGAACTAAATAATGATGAGTTAAATAAGTTAAAACTACTACTGAAATCCAAATTTGAAAGAAATCCGAGCATTTTGACTGTAAAGGGTATATTAAGGGTTGAAGTTGTAAAATAAGGGGTCGCATATTATTTTTAATTAGATTATTCGTAAATTTGCTTTAAATGTATAGTAGAAATATAATATGAAGAAAATCCAATTCATATGACTCACACTGTATATTTAGGGGGTGGGGGTGTACAGTTAGGGTCGTAAATTATTTTTAATCACTCATTATGTAAATATATATAAAATTACTGATAGAAAATGGTGGGTTGTGCTGATATATACGGATCAAAACACCGTCAGTTTTTGAACAATTAATTTAACGGACCAACAGGCCACAAGGGCTTATTTTTAGGGGATGAAACTTTAACCAGCGTTTTCTTCAATGTATTCCTAATGTGTACGCCACATTTCGTTCAAATAAAATGTTCTTCCTGGCAGGTATTCACGTTACAAATTATGCATTTTTACAACTTTTTGACCCTTCAACCCTTAATAAAAAGTCAACCCTTGAAAAAACTTCAGATTTTTTAAAAGCATTCACCACTTGGGGTATACACAAAACATATGTTTAATGTTTGGTCAAAATCGGTCAGCAACTTTAGAAGATTAAGTGCATCTACCGATTTTGCCATTTTTAGCATGTTTTTGGCCTATAACGCGCAGGTCCTTGAGAATTTCCTAACTTTTTTTTCTTTGACCTAATTAATGGGCAGGTAGAAAAAAAGGACGCAAAATTTGCGTTAATCGGGTCAGTAGATTCCGAAATATAGTGGTTTAAAGAAATGCACAGACCGACAGACCGACAGACGGAAATTAGTGAATATGATTTTCGTAATCTACGCATTCTATAATGTAGAAAAAAGTGAAATTTGGAGAATTTTTTTTTTCATGAATACAATACTTCCTCTACGAGAGAAGTAATAGGTCAAAACTACCATTTAATCCACATTATGCGATATACTGACTTTGCATTTTGCAACCAGTAATGCATCAAAAAATTTAATGTGAAATAAATTTATGTTAGCGTTTGTCGATCTTTTGTTATCAAAACACGTTGAAAATAGTATATTACAACCGAGTTGGGAATGATATTCATTACAGCCGAGGGCTAATATCTGACCGAGAGGCGAAGCCTCGAGGTCAGATATAAGCGCGAGGCTGTAATGAAATTCCCACCGAGGTATGTATACTATTTTATTCACAATCGAACAATTTATTATCAAAAAAATAATTAAAAATGTATGAATAAAAACACATTTTCGACCGTGGTGGAAATGCACTTTTCGATCAGCAAATCTGGAGTGAAATTGCAGTTGTCAAAACTCCAGTTCAAAACAAAAATACAGTGTTGCGTGTTGTTTTTTACGATAGTTCATTAATTTGTTGTGCTGTTGGACTAGATTAATCTTTAAATGTAATTAAAAGTGTGGAAATAGCGAAATACATTAAATATTTGTGTAAATTCTACTGTTGCAAGTGTCAAACAATCATATTTATTATTTGACAGTATTACGAACCTAGGTATGTAATGTTCAACTTCCCGACCTCTAAATCGTTGGTAATCACAACATTACAATAACGATTGTGAATAAAAATATAGACTCATTGAAAATCTCCATTATAGTTTATCGCGTGCAGGAGCAAGGAATTTTCAATTCGCTAGAAATTCATCAGTTTTGCTTCTGTTTCACATTTATTTTGTATTCGATTTTGTTGTGTGATACATCAATAGGTTCAGAAAACATGTGTCTTTAAGAATAGAGAATGAAAAACTCATTCAAAACAATATATATTTAATAAGAAATAGTTGAAGTTTAATAGATGAAGTTCATTATGTTATTAAAATTTCAAAGATTTCTTAATAAATATAGTGGTACCTATTCTGTTGTGACGTGTGCGTTCTCAGCTGATTCCGCCTGAACCAAATCAATTGAAAGCTACGTAAGTTTTTTACCAGTAGCGTAGAATATCTTCCAAGCAGCAGCGACACGCTAATACAAAAATAAAAGATTATATTCATACGACGGCACTGAATGACTACAAGACGAAAGACATACGTGCATGTAATTTCTTTTTCATTCACATTGATTGTATTCATAAAATCTGTGAAGTCATGTCGCAGCGCTGGCAGAGATACGTTCTTTTTAATGCTAGCATATACAATAGGTCAGAACATAGTCGACTTGACTTTATATATTATGTTAATGGATTTTTTCTTTCTCTATTGTTAAAGGCACATGTTTTCTGAACCCATTGATGTAACACACATCAAAATCGGATAAAAAATTCGCTGGAAATGAGATTCCACAGTACTTCTCTCGTTGCTATATTAAAATTTGTTATTCAAATTATTAGAATTTTGAGGCATCTTTTACTGAAAAACATTTATCGGGTTATTTGAAAATGCTTTTTAAATTTTAACTAGGAACCAAATTTTAAACAAACTTAAGAGATAAAGTTGAAACGTGTGTATGAAAAGATTAAAAAGTGAAAAATTTGTTGTAGGTACTCTAATTTAATGAAACTATTTGAAGCTAGATTTAAAATTACCAATATAAATCAATGTTTGCAGTAAATCCTAGCACTATCAGTGTAAGGGGTGTGTTAAGGGTTAAAAACATGAATTGAGGATTCTAGGACATTTTTGATTAAACTAGTTTAAATTATATTTCAATTTATTATTAGAAAACAAATTTAAAAGAAATCTGACAAATCAAACTTTAAGGGGTGCATTAGGAGTTACAATTGTAATATGTAGGTCCTACCCTAATTTTAATTTAATTAACTAAATAATGATAAGTTAAGTAAGTAAAATTACTACTAAGATCCAAATTTGGAAGAAATCCGAGCATTTTGACTGTACATGGTATGTTAAGGGTTTAAATTGCAAAATAAGGGTCGCATACTATTTTAAATTATATTATTCGTAAATATGTTTAAAATGTATAGTAGAAATCGAATATGAAGAAAATCCGAACCATATGACTCAAACTCTATATTGGAGGGGTGGGGGTGTGTGGTAAGGGTCGAAAATTATTTTTACTCACTCTTTATGTAAATATTACTAAAATAACTGATGGAAAAGTGTGGGTAATGCTGCCATATAAGAATCACAACACCGGCAATTTTTGAACAATTAACTTAAATGGCAAATGGGTCGTAGGGGCTTATTTTTAGGGGATGAAACTTTTACCAGCATTTTCTTCAATGTATCCTTAATATGTATATCAAATTCGGTCCAAATCAAATATTCCTCCTGGCAGGTATTCACGTTACAACTTATTCATTTTTACAACTTTTTGACCCTTCAACCCTTAATAAAAAATCAACCCTTGAAAAAACTCCAGATTTTTTGAAAGCATTCACCACTTGGGGTATACACGAAACATATGTTTAATATTTGGTTAAAATCGGTTAGCAACTTTAGAAGATTAAGTAGATCTACCGATTTTGCCATTTTTAGCATGTTTTTGGCCTATAACGCGCAGGTATTTGAGAATTTTATAAATTTTTTTTCTTCGATATCATCTATGGGCAGGTAGAAAAAAAGGACGCAAATTTGCTTTAATCGGGTGAGTAGATTCCGAACTATAGTGTTTTAAAGAAATGCACAGACCGACCGACAGACCGATAGACCGACAGACGGAAATTAGTGAATATGATTTTCGTAATCTACGCATTCTATAATGTAGAAAAAAGTGAAATTTGGAGAATTTTTTTTGTTTCATGAATACAATACTTCCTCTACGAGAGAAGTAAAATGAAATTTGGAGAATTTTTTTTTTCATGAATACAATACTTCCTCTACGAGAGAAGTAATAAAAGTGAAATAGAAGCAAAACTGATGAATTTCTAGCGAAATAAAAATTCCCGCCTCCTACACGCGATTAACTATAATGAAGATTTTCAATAGGTTGCATTAGTGCGCACTAAGTATATCTTCATTACTTCTCTCGTAGAGAAAGTATTGTATTCATGAAAAAAAAAAAAATCTCCAAATTTAACTTTTTTCTACTTTATAGAATGCTTAGATTACGAAATTCATATTCACTAATTTCCGTCTGTCGGTCTGTTCGTTTCTTTAAACCGCTATATTTCGGAATCTACTGACCCGATTAAAGCAAAATTTGCGTCCTTTTTTTCTACCTGCCCATTGATTAGGTCAAAGCAAAAAAAGTTAGGAAATTCTCAAGGACCTGCGCGTTATTGGCCAAAAACATGCCAAAAACAGGAAAATCGGTGCATCCGCTTAATCTTCTAATGTTGGAGACCGATTTTGACCAAACATTGAACATATGTTTCGTGTATACCCGAAGTGGTGAATGCTTTCAAAAAATCTGAAGTTTTTTCAAGGGTTGACTTTTTATTAAGGGTTGAAGGGTCAAAAAGTTGTAAAAATGCATAATTTGTAACGTGAATACCTGCCAGGAGAAACATTTTATTTGAACCAAATTTGGCATACATATTAGGAATTAAAAATAAGCCCTTGTGGCCTGTTGGTCCTTTAAATTAATTGTTCACATATTGACGGTGTTATGATTCTTATATGTCAGCATAACGCACCATTTTCCATCAGTAATTTTATATATATTTACATAATAAGTGATTAAAAATCATTTACGACCCTAACTACACACCCCCACCCCCTAAATATACAGTTTGAGTCATATGAATCGGATTTTCTTCATATTATATTTCTACTATACATTTAAAGCAAATTTACGAATAATCTAATTAAAAATAATATGCGACCCTTATTTTACAACTTCAACCCTTAATATTCCCTTTACAGTCAAAATGCTCGGATTCCTTTCAAATTTGAATTCCAGTAGTACTTTTAACTTATTTAACTTATCATTATTTAGTTAATTTAATTGAAATTAGGGTAGGAATATGTAGATTACAATTGTAACCCTTTATGCACCCCTTACAGTTTGATTTGTCAAATTTTTTTCAAATTTATTTTCTAATAATAAATTGAAATAAATTTTAACTAGTTTATTCAAAAATAGGCTAGATTTCTCAATTCATGTTTTTATCTCTGAACACACCCCTTACACTGATAGTGCTAGGATTTACTTCAAACATTGATTTATATTGGTAATTTTAAATCTAGCTTCAAATAGTTTCATTAAAATAGAGTACCTACAACACATTTTTCACTTTTTAATCCCTGCATACACACGTTTCAACTTTATCGCTTAAATTTGTTTTAAATTTGGTTCCCAGTTAAAATATAAAAAGCCTTTTGAGATGCCTCAAAATTCTAAAAATTTGAATACCAAATTTTAACATAGCAACGAGAGAAGTACTGTGGAATCTCATTTCCAGCGAATTTTCAACGTGTTTTGGTAACAAAAGATCGACAAACGCTAAAATAAATGTATTTCACATTAAATGTTTTGATGCATTATTGGTTGCAAATAATTAATTGGCCTTAATTGACAAAGAACTGACACTATATACCAAATCCATTCCAATTGGCACCTGCCTACTATCAAAATTTTTAAAAAAAATCGAAAATTTAAAAATAAAAAATGTATATATTTCTACCAAAAATCTTGTATGTAATATGTTGCAAAATCGGTGTTTTAAGCATTCGATGTGTTGTCCAATTTCACATCTCATGCTTAAACCACTCCCATTTGGCAACTTATGGCATAATTAGCTATTTTCTAATTCTTTTTGTGGTTGTATAAAAAATAGTATGTAATACACGTACGAAATAAATCATTGCAATATTCGTGTCGTGCAAAATTCCACTCATATTGCAATGAATAATTTTCCACATAAAACCATATACTATTCTGTAGTGAAGAGCACTTAGTAGTTTCTACACTAACCTGAAACAATTTGGAAACTTCGCAAACCAAGCAAGTGCCCGGCGCCCAAGTGCAATGATGTGTCTCCGTCAAAAAGTAATCGCGCAAAAAAGGCGTGTGCATCAACGCTTGCACAATGCAATTCATAAAACAAGTAGCACCTAGATTAATTAAGCCGCGCAGTCCGATCTTTGATTCAGGAGTGATACAGATTTTTTTGGTACGATTTAGCAAAATATCGCGTTCCTCTTCGCTCGGGTCCCACGTAGTCAGTTCGAACAGCCTTTTCTTGAATTTGCTGCAGTGCATTTTACTTTCCATGGTCAATTCGTCGATTTCCGCGTCATAAACGTAATCCTCGCAGGTAGCGCAGTGAATTTGGCCGTAGATGAGATCGATTGAAATTACGTGCTTTTCGAACGACATGTGTTCGCGAATGTGTTCATGACACCCGAAATAGACGCATTCGACACAAGCGTGTAGGAATGGGCCTCGACTTTTGCAGGTGCGGCAGTATGTGTTGCAAATCTAAAAAAAAAGTAATTTGCATGACGATTGATCTTAAAATTATACGATATTGCATTTACTCTGGTTCGTCGGCATTTCTGGTTGGCGCTTAGGATAAATACGGAGTGAATCCAGCGAATTGTGTCGATGTTTTTTCTGATTTTTTTGAAATATTCTAGGTGGTAGCAACCGTTTGCACTCATCTTTACACAATTTTTACCTTCTAAACGGTAAACAGTAAACACATGTTTTGACGTTTGGAATATCTTCTCTAATCTATGGTCAAAATGATTAAGAAAAAAACTAAAAACCCTAGTAGGTTGTATTGTTGGTTGCATATTAAAGTTGCTACTTTTAAAGGCATTCACGAAAAAAAATTTTACCACATAAGCGTAAAATTTTATGAAATTTTATGATCTTGGAGACTCAATCCATCCAATGTCATGTCAGTAAGCAAGGGCGGTGGAAAAAAATATAGGAAATATATGGTATATGTAAAATCACGAGGAAATACTAAAGCTAAAGTTTCGCCCTTTCTGCTATTTTTCTCTTACATATTAAGGGTTCTTCAGCGGCTGACCCGAAGTTGTCTGCAACCAGCATTGCATCATAGAGAAAAGAGCGCGCTTGATTGGCGAGAGGTTAGGAGAGAGTGAGAAAAATATATAATAAATACGCGATTTATAATTACTGTATTTCGGTTATACGTTGATGGTTTTTGATGAAAATTATGTCAAAATAATCAGAAAAAAAATCTCTAGGGCAAGAAGCTCACTAAATTTGAATAACTTTAATAATCATCGTTAATTATGTTAATTTATTTTTATTTTGTCAAATATGTCTTTAATTATCCACAATTTTTTAAAAAAAAAAACCTTTAGGAAACAGATTAATCTTTTCAGAATATTTTGACATGATTTTCATCAAAAACCATCAACGCATAACTCTCTTCTAAGTTCTCGTCAATCATTCGCGCTGTTTTCTCTATGATGCAATGCTGGTTGCAGCCAACTTTGAGACAGCCGGTGAAGGACCCTTAAATGTTTACATTGTTTGAGTGCACTGCGAGTTTCAAATAGTAAACAATGTATGCAACCATCGATATATTTAAAAGAAATATAGAGGGCGCTTTTGCGTTTTTAGCTTGAGTGTCCTCATGAAATTTTACACATACTGTGATGCAAATTTTCCTCGATTGCCTGTTTTCAGTATTTTGTATACAAATTTTATTACAATATTTACAATTAACTATTTACAATATCTCGTTCAGATACCCAAGTTATTATCACAAACTAAACACAGTGGATCAGTACAATTCACATTAGATTTAAGGCACACCGCTATTTCTTCCTTTACCCCAACAGGAACTTTATTGACGTCATCCGTTAAGATACCGATCTTTTTCCGGCAAGGAGTATAAGACACCGGTTTCGTGGCCGTAGGTAACAGAAATTTGGGTGGTTTAGGAATTGTGTTGAATTTCAGCCGCCCTGAAGGGTTAACGTCGTTTTCGTCGAAATGGTCGGCGCATAAATAGAAATTCAAACACGACACTGTTTGTGGAATATTGCACAGATTTCTCCAAATCGTTAGCGATTGTGAATCGCGCGGAAATCGAAAATACTTTTGATGTGATCCATTACACCGAGTGTATTTGCAGCAGATTCTTGGTCGTCTTAGGAAAGCTCGATCAGACACAATGGTGCACTTGTCAACTTCGCTTTCACTTTCGAGCTAAAACAAAATTAATGAAATTGTAATATAATTACAATAAGTACTCCTAACTTGTTCTAGTAGTTTGTTTATTTGTGTTGTAAGTGAGTGTGAGTTTCTTTGTGCTTTGAGTAGTCGCAAGTCCGAATTAACCTTCGCCATATTGCGTTTCACCTGTTCGCAGTGACATATCGCACAACGTAGTATTTTGACGTAGTATCTAAACTACATGACAATAGATGGCAATGCGGTTGATTTCCGAGAGCGGCCATATTGCATATCGCCGCTCGATAGATAGAGCGCAATTTTTTAAAAAAAAAGTATAATAATTTAATAAATTAAGGGGCGAAACCGCTACATATATATAGCCGCTCTGGTCGCTAGCAAATCTACATAGTTTTGCTTATCTAAATTCACTGCAAATTTTGCGACATCTGATAAAGAATAGATGGACCAAGATCTGACTTATTTTTCACGTGTTTTAGGTGAAAATATTGGGAAATATCGAGAGGTGAAAAATTCTCAAAAACTGGTAAAGCAGTTTGCGGCTCTGTTATAACCCCTAGAAAATTTTCAAAGCTACCGAAAATTAGAGAGAAAAAATATTTATATTTTGACGAAAGATTTGTTCGAATAGCCTTAATTAAGTAAAATATGAATAAAAAAACCTCGATCCAATATTAACCACTCGCTTGCTAATTAACGGAAAAAGAAAAAAAAACTTTCTGTCCATTTATTGCTACATCGGTTCTCTCTCTAAATCTACCATTAGATATTTTCTAGGATAATTAATAGTGTCTGAAACTGTTTTTCCGCGTTAAAGTCCCTGGGCTGCTAAGCCACGTTTCACGTATAAATTTGTAAATTAATGCGTGAAATTTTGGTCGATCTAATCTTTATCAGATGTCGTGAAATTTGCAGTGAATTTAGATAAGCAAAACTGTAGATTTGCTAGCGATAAGATAGCGGCTATATGTAGCGGTTTCGCCCCCTTAATAATTTATAAAACGAATGGATTGTGTCGAGCCACAGATAATTGTTCCATGGTATACGGCAATATGCTTCCCATTGACAACGCTCAACAAGAGATGGCTTTTTTAGTTCCAACGCCCACCACGTGGATCGCAGTTCCAGTAGAATTACTGAGAATGGAATGTGTATCGTATGGTAGATGGCGTTGCAAAATAATAGAAAATTAATATGAAATTTATCGTCATGTGGCCCAAACCACACCCAATCACCCATAATTCACATTTTAAGCACGCCCTTGTTAAAGAATTTAATTATAGCAATTATAGTTTCGTTGCATTTTAAATTAGAAAACCAATTGCCAGACCACTACCTGACACAATTTCTAAATCCATCCGTTAAATTATACAGTGATTACAGTTTTCTTTCACAACTACAGTTTTCTTTCTTTAAATAAATGTTTTATCACGTTTTACCCCTAGATGTAGGCTACTTATAATACATGCGGATGAGGGGAACTGAATAGGTAACGAAACAATTAAACTTGGAGAACGGCCTATCTGTATACTTATCTGTGATAAAGATCATTATTTTTACCTTGGTGGAAAGCATTGTATAAAGTTGCATGTGAGTCTTTGCAATTTTTATTGCTAGTTTCACTTGTTTACCTTTTTTGACAGTTGTCTCAAAATATAACCGCCAACCCAATCGTAGTGAATTTTGTGACGCAAATAATGGCAACTTGCACCCAAATAACATCACTAGAAACATTAAACGACTATTTAAAAGAACGCAATAACAACAAAAATGTATTTTACATATCGAACATTCCCGACCTTTGCAAAGAATATCCTTGTGTTTTGGGAATTGACGAAGCTGGACGAGGACCCGTACTAGGTTCGTACATTTTACAGAAAATACCAATGTCAGAAATGAAAACATACATAATAGTATATTCTGCAACGAGTGCGGAATGAGAGTATTCAGCCCGAGTGGAAATTTGTCACACGAGCCGAAGGCGACTGTGACGGTTCCACGAGGGCTGAATAATCATTCCGACGAGTTTCAGACTATACTTTTTCTAATACTATCGTCAATTAAAATACGTCAGTTTATACGATTTTAGGCAATTAGTCGCTTTTGGCAATTAGTTCACAGATGTCGCCGCTATAATATATGTATTAATAAACAAAATTAGTTATAAAATGTCATAAAGAATGTTCTAAATATGAATGATTTAGTTGATTGAATTATAATATTCCTAATATCAACAATTAATAAATTAAATGAATAATTCATTAATCAAAATACAACAGCTTAATGTTGCGTCAACTTCCATGAGATGGCGCCACATGTGGTCATTCTATCACTTGTATAAGAATGAATATTCTTGCACTTGTTGCAGAATGAGTACATTCTCAAATTAAAATTAGTTCAAGAATGTTATTATTCTAAAATAGTTTTAGAAAAATTATATTTCAAATTGCAGGTCCAATGGTTTACGGCACCGCTTTCTGTCCGATCAATGAAATGACGATTTTAGATACACTCGAGTGCGCCGATTCGAAAGCTTTAACCGAAGAAAAACGTGACAGCATATTTTCAAATATCTGCGAAACATCCAATAAAATAGGCTGGGCAGTGGAAGTGATAGCGCCAAATTCAATTTGCAACAGCATGTTGAGCAGAACCAAGCATTCGCTGAATCAAGTTTCGATGGATTCGGCGATCGGCTTAATTCGGGCAGCATTGAAAGAGGGCGTTAATATTGCACACGTCTACGTGGACACTGTTGGCAAACCTGAGAAATACCAGGCATATTTGAAGACGGTTTTTCCGAACCTTACTATTACGGTTTCGAAAAAAGCCGATTCTATTTATCCAATTGTATCGGCCGCTAGTATTTGCGCCAAAGTGTCACGAGATCATGCGTTGCAAGTGTGGCAGTTTCAAGAAGGGTTGCAGCTCACGCAGAAGGATTTCGGCAGTGGATATCCTGCAGGTAGGCAACCAAAAAAACATCTCATAAATGACAATGTTCACAATAGCGACAGCTGTCAATGGGATACTTTCATTTATGAGAAATTGATGTTTTATAATAAATTTATCTATTTTACGTCTTAAGGGGGCGAAACCGCTACATATATAGCCGCTCTGGTCGCTAGCGAATTACATGGTTTTGCTTATCTAAATTCTCTGCGAATTTGGCGACATCTGATGAAGAATAGACGGACCAAGATTTCACGCATAAATTTGCAAATTTATGCGTGAAACGTTGCTTAGCAGCTCAGGGACTTTAACGCAGAAAAACAGTTTTAGACACTATTAATTATCCTAGAAAATATCTAATGGTAGATTTAGAGAGAGAACAGATGTAGCAATAAATGGACAGAAAGTTTTTTTTTATCTTTTTCCGCTAATTAGCAAGCGAGTGGTTAATATTTGATCGCGGTTTTTTTATTCATATTTTACTTAATTAATGGCTATTCGAACAAACCTTTCGTCCAAATATAAGTATTTTTTTTCTCTAATTTTCGGTAGCTTTGGAAATTTTCTAGAGGTCATAACAAAGCCGAAAACTGCTTTACCACTTTTTGAGAATTTTCCACACCTCTTGAGCGTTTTCTAATATTTTCGGCTACAGCACGTGGCAAATAAGTAAGATCTTGCTCCATCTATTCTTTATCAGATGTCGCGAAATTTGCAGTGAATTTAGATAAGCAAAACTATGTAGATTCGCTAGCGACCAGAGCAGCTATATATGTAGCGGTTTCGCCCCCTTAAATGAAGCTTTAACAGCACCAAAAGTAGTGTCCAAATAGAAAACGGAGCTTTAATGCTTTAATAGCCGTAGGGTTATTTATTTTTATAATGTTCGTAAATGAATATTTTTCAGATCCCGTAACTAAGAAATTTCTTCTCGACTGCGATCCAGTATTTGGCTATCCACAACTAGTACGATTCAGCTGGTCGACTGCTGTCAATGCAATGGAAAATAAGGCGTATCATGTAGAATGGGAAGAAATTGATGAAGAAAATTCACCCCCGCCGAATACGGTATCAGTAAGTGCGTTTTTTAAAAAGACAAATAGTAAAGCGCAAGCTAAAACGCAGCATAGCTTTTTTACCGATCGACATCTAAGTCGGAATGTTGAGTTTTAATTTAGTTTCTGAATAAATGTAGCCAATGGCAATGAAAACCTGTAATTTAAATAGTTTATGTATTTTTATACTGATATTGAATTTTGTAATTTTGATTTAATTAAGCAAATTGGATTAAGTAAATAAATTTTTGTTTCATAATTATGATTTTGATTTTAGTGATTAGTATTTTTACTTCTCTTGTAGAGCAAGTATTGTAATCATGAAAATTTTGCTTTTTGAGATTTTTAGTGTTTTGGATTGCTCAGACAACGTATATTACAAAAACTATAATCACTAATTTCCGTCGGTCTGTCTGTCTGTTGACTTTGATTTATCCACTATATCTCAAAAACTACTCAGCCGAACAAAACCAAATTTGCATCCTTTTTTGTTGTCATTAGACGAACCTAATGGTAAAAAAAATAATTCAATTTTTGAAAAGACATGCGCATTATAGGCTAGAAACTAGCTAAAAAGTGACAAAAAAAGTGAGTATAGGTAATCTTTTGGACCGCCATACCGATTACGACCAAACTTTGCACAGTGTTTACGTACACCCTGAAGTTGTGAACGCTGCAAAAAAAGTCGAATTTTTTGAAGGGGTAGTGTTTTATTAAGGGTTGAAGGGAGAAAAATTAGGAAAATTTGTTATTTTGTATCCCATATATCTTTAACAATATTCAAGATGCATCATCCAAACTTTGCTCTTATTAAAAATAAATTGAAAAATATGGTGCTGAAAATTTCATTCCTTAAAGTTTAACGCTTCTGGCTTTTTTACCTTTTTAATTTACGGCAAAAATTTGAGTTTATATTAACCGGTATTTGAAAACTTATTCAACCATTTCCTGTTAATAATTTTAGTATTATGCAAAATTAGTCCTAAAAATGTCAACGGTCGAAATTGACAGCTGTCACCAAATTTTGACACACATCAAATTTTAGACCAAAAAGTGGCAAATATTAATAAGATTAATTGAATTTTGCCAATAATAACTAAATATGTCAAATTTTACCACAAACTGACATTTCTCAACTAAAAAAGACAAATATCGATAAAATCAATTGAATTTGACAGATGTAAACTAAGAATGAAATGACACATCCACACACACTAGTAATATTATATTCTGTAACGAGTGTGGAATGAGAATATTCAGCCCGAGTGGAAATTTGTCACACGAGCCGACCCCGAGTGTGACGGTTCCACGAGGGCTGAATATTCATTCCGACGAGTTTCAGACTATACTTTTTCTAATACTATCGTCAAAAATACGTCAGTTTTGACCTTTTTAGGCAATTAGTCGCTTTTAGCAATTAGTTCACAGATGTCGCCGCTGTAATATATGTATTAATAAACAAAATTAGTTATAAAATGTCATAAAGAATGTTCTAAATATGAATGATTTAGTTGATTGAATTATAATATTACTAATATCAACAATTAATAAGTTAAATGAATAATTCATTAATCAAAATACAATAGCTTAATGTTGCGTCAACTTCCATGAGATGGCGCCACATGTGGTCATTATATCACTTGTATAATAATGAATATTCTTGCACTTGTTGCAGAATAAAAACATTCTCAAATTAAAATTAGTTCAAGTATGTTATTATTCTAAAATAGTATTAGAAAAAATATATTAATAGAATAACTGATTAACGAATAGTGTTTACTAATATCAATAACGAGAGAAGTACTGCGGAAATGCATTTTCAGATATAAGTTTGAATGTGCAAATTTATGTTTTATTTTTGGTTGATTTCAATTTTCAATATTTTTGGTGGAATGAACAATAAGCGCTACCATGATACCCGACTAACTTCATTATACTAACAGTGATTTTCAAAGATTATTATTTATTTATAATTATATTGCGTTTATATATAAAATGTTTACTAATAAATAAATGAAAAAAAAATAAAGAAAGAAAAATGTCAACTTTTATATTTATTTTATTCCATTTTATTTATAATATTTCCGTTTGTAGCGCCACCTACCAGATAAAAAGTTTACTTGTGAAATTGACATCATCGATTCTTTCATTTCGTGTTGTGACTTGATCATGGTAAGTTCATCTATCTTAAAGCCCATTAATCTGCAAATTTCTTGCCAATCTTGCTACATTTTCGCAAAATAAAAAGCTAACGATATCTAGCAATCATTCTCTTACAAACTAAGCATAATATTTTTGCAAGGCAATCAATTCTCTACATGATGATTCTAGTTTAATGTTTATGGTTTTAACCGAACATACAATGTGGATAGCATTCTAGGGCGGTCTGATTTTACTACTAATCTTACAAATTCCTGCCTATTATTTGCCACAATTGTAATAAATACTAATTTATAACCTAATTTCAGTCTCATCGTAAATTCAGCGCGCCTCGTCATGGCTCCATGGGTTTCTACCCAAAGAAGCGATCACAACGTCATCGTGGTAAAGTCAAGGCTTTCCCAAAAGACGACCAAAGTAAACCTGTGCATCTAACCGCCTTTATCGGTTACAAAGCCGGTATGACCCACGTGTTGCGTGAGGCTGATCGGCCTGGTTCCAAAATTAATAAGAAGGAAATTGTCGAAGCCGTTACCATCTTGGAAACTCCACCAATGATCGTTGTAGGCGCTGTTGGTTACATCGAAACGCCTCATGGTCTTCGAGCTTTGTCCACCGTATGGGCTGAGCACTTGTCTGAAGATTGCCGCAGACGATTCTACAAAAACTGGTAAGAAACATTTCCACCAAAGCAAATCGTATTTTGTACTAAAGTTGATGTGTAAAGTTCTCCAATCGCTGCATGAGAGCTTTTGCATTTAATTTCAACAAACTTAAGAACGTCATAGGTTCAAACTTTCGTTTGAAGCATGGCAAAGGCCAGTGCAGTTCCTCTGCTGTTTTTTGTGAAAATCAGCACGAGCTGCCTGGTTCCTTGTTGTTTGCAGATTAATTTATTGTCGAAAACATTTACAAAAAAAGGTACAAGAGCAAGAAGAAGGCTTTCACTAAGGCTTCCAAGAAATGGTCCGATGATTTGGGCAAGAAATCGATTGAGCGCGAATTGAAGAAAATTGTCAAGTACTGCAAAGTGGTGCGAATCATTGCGCACACTCAGGTTAGTTAACTTTATTTGTTCAATAGTTTTATGCTTACCTTAGAGGTAACTCGCAATACACTTAAATGCCCCTATTTTTAATTCGATTGTTGTGGCTTTTATTCTGTTACGTACCAAATTAAGTCATACAAGTTGTATATGTAGTGGCATCCTTTATTTTAAAATATTCCTTTGTAAATTCGACTTATATCGTTATCGGTCGAGTTTATTCTAGTATTATTTATAAATAAAGTTTGCAACTAAGTATACATTTTGCGTGACGTAATTTTAATTAATTTTTATTAAGATTTTAAATGTGACAAAACCAAATTCTATACTATAAAAAATGTGGGGTTTTCCTCAAACGACACGATCAGTCTGGAGCTTACCCTCCACCTGGCGGCCAAGTGGGTCTTAAGTCAATTTTGATCCGCGCCGCAGTGTCGCAGACTATGCGTCCCTCGGGAGATGCACCGGGCATATTCCATATTCACTGTGTTAGTCCCTGGACAGTGGCACTTTGATAAACCATGCTCTGTACAACTTTTCTCAAATCTAATTATTAATATTATGTACTGTAACAATCAAAATTAATTGGTTTTTGTTTTGCGTTTAGATGAAGTTGTTGAAGCAACGCCAGAAGAAGGCTCATATTATGGAGATCCAGTTGAATGGTGGTTCGATTGCCGATAAGGTGGCATGGGCTCGGGAACATCTCGAAAAACCTATTCCAGTCAGTCAAGTATTTGCACAGGACGAGATGATTGATTGCATTGGTGTGACCAAGGGTAAAGGATACAAGGGTAAGTGTTCGGCTAACTTAGCTGCCTTTTATTTATAGTTGGTCAATATGTTTATGATGAAAAATCATGTGTGCTTATCTTGAAAATTTATTTAATGAAGATAGAACCATGTTGCCTTCCTTCTGATGACTATTTGACAACTGCTCTTTGCACCTTTTCACTTTTTTTAATGCGTTATAATTTATTTTAATGATGATTATATTTTTTTCCGGGTTAACGCGCCAATTCAATTTGACTAAATAATTATATTTTCCTATTTAGAACCGAATTTGAACTAATTATAGAAATGTTTTAGGTGTAACTTCACGTTGGCATACCAAGAAATTGCCACGTAAGACTCACAAAGGTCTTCGTAAAGTTGCCTGTATTGGAGCATGGCATCCATCTCGAGTTTCCTTCACTGTGGCTCGTGCTGGTCAAAAAGGATATCATCATCGTACTGAGATGAATAAGAAGATTTACAGAATTGGAGCTGGAATTCACAAAAAAGACGGCAAAGTAAGCAATATTAATAAAATTTATTTATTTTTTGAATGATACTCTGATGATAATACCTTGAGCCAAAAGGATTATGAATACTCTGTGATTCTGAATGATAGGACTGATTTTTTTAAGCAAAACTATTTTTCATTGATTTTTTTATTGTATTTGTCTATAATATTTTCTTTTTTGTAGATTGTTCAAAATAACGCATCAACGCAGTTCGATTTGTCCGATAAGAGCATTACTCCAATGGGTGGTTTCCCCCATTATGGTGAAGTGAACAACGACTTCATCATGATCAAGGGTTGCTGCATGGGGCCAAAGAAGCGTGTCATCACTTTGAGGAAGTCTCTGATGGTTCACACTAAGCGTGTCGCTTTGGAGAAGATCAATCTTAAATTCATTGATACCTCGTCTAAATTCGGACATGGTAGATTCCAGACTAAGGTTGACAAAGTGGCTTTCTTGGGTCCGCTCAAGAAGGACCGCGTTAAGGAGGAAGAGAAGGCTACCGCTGCTGCTCCAGCACCGGTTGCTGCTTCTTCGTAAATTTGAATATGATTTTATTCAATTAATAAATGATTATTAATTACTAGAGAATGGTTATTTACAATTTTCCTTCTATTAGTATTTCTATTGTACTTTTGAGAGCAACTACTTTTTCGTTGCTCACTTGGTCTCGCTGCACTGAAGCCTGCACTTGGCCAGAGTTTTTGTAACTTGGTCATCTAAATATTTCATCCGAAATAGACATTTGTCTCATTTGAATAACATTTTAATAGTGTCCCAAGCTCCTGGACAATCTTGGATCGAAATAGTTATTTATACAAGTAGCAAAATGTACTCGTCATATTGTTCAACATATTGACAAATTTACGACTCTTGAAAAAGTAATTAATTTTGCTCGTGTTGTATACACTATTTTTGGCAATTTTTAATTAAAATATTAAATATTAGTTAATAATTAG
Organism: Cryptophagus acutangulus; assembly: GCA_963556235.1. NCBI lineage: Eukaryota > Metazoa > Arthropoda > Insecta > Coleoptera > Cryptophagidae > Cryptophagus > Cryptophagus acutangulus. The sequence continues at coordinate 3,041,813 of OY744571.1, forward strand.
ATGACAATCGGTTGCTTGATTCATGCTTAATTTGTTATTAATTAAAACAAGCATTGATAAAACAATTGAAATCGACCCTAGGAACGAAAATTCAAACAGTTTTCTTCACATAATTCAAATTGAATCAAGTGTTTGCTAACTCAAATTTAATGGAAGTGTTGCTTATACGAGTTAAATAATCTTACTAATTGTACAATTAATATTGTTAATAAATAAAACATTGCTGTTTTAAACTTTTTGTCACGCTTTTAGCAATTTTTAAAACAATTAAAAAAAGTAGAAAAATAGTTATTTATACAACAAATAGCAAAATGTAAGTTATTTTTTCACGAGTCGTAAATTTGTCCAACGAGGCGTCAGCCGAGTTGGACAATACGAGAACATACTCAATACGGAACATACTCGCAATTTTTAAAATAATGAAAAAGAGTGAAAAAAGTAGAAAAAGAGTGAAAAATAGTTATTTAAGTATTAAGGTCAGTAAGTGCATACTACCGGTGGAGGGTGTGTTTGGAGATCGAGACGTAGTCGAGATCTCCAATACGCCCGATACCGGTAGGGCACTTACTGACCGCAATGCTTATTAGGTTTTTTGCACGATCGAGGACATAAGAAAATTACTATTTTATTAATAAATTACAAATGTAATAAATTAATTTTTATCAAGTAGCATATGGTTTGGTTACTACTGTCATTTAATAAGTGAATTAATAATTTCCAATTAGTTTCTTAATTAACTGATCAGAAATAGGAGACAGTGATGATTCGGATGTTGAAAGTGCGTGGAACATAGGATGTTCGGCAATTATTCCTGAAAAATCTAAAGAACGCAATTAATTGAATCGATTAAAAAAAAACAAAAAATTGAATTGCGTTTACTTACCGCATCCCGTGCGGTAAGCAAACTTACCGCACTTTAAGCAAACTTACCGCACGGTATTTTGTAAAAGTAACCTACTATGATTATTATAAAATCAGTAAGCATGTCAAATTACACGATCGTGCAAAAAAGTCTTTTTTTCACGCTTTTTTTAGAACAATAAAAAAAAGAAGGCTGTTTCAACATCAAAAATGGCAACTAAAAAGATGTCATTTTAATCGCAAATTGCAAAATAGTATATTGTGTTATTAGGATTAAAAGTGTCACTTTGTTTGATGAGCAATATGTTTGCGTTTGCGAGGCGAAGCGCTAGTAACCAAGCTAATGCAAATATTGCGAATCCAACAAAGTACTTTTAATCCGAATAACACATACTATTTTTTCTCCAACCGAGAAACTTATTATAAAATCATTAAGGGTATCCCGAGAGTCACCGATTCAAATTATTTTTACGTCCAAAACCGGCCACCAGGTCCTAGCATTTGCCTCACTCTTTTCCGCACCTGCTAACGCATTGAAACGAGATGCATGCTATCCTGTCTGCTACTACTATATATTCTTTGTTAAATTTTGCAAAAACTACGTAACTTTTAGATTTTTTTTAGAAATATATGAAGATTATTTATTGTAAAATTGCGAAATTCTATAAAATAAACAAACAAATGCATACAAATGCTTCAAACAATCAATTATTTATCAATAATTGCTTTTTCATGGATTAAATGAATTAATAACAATCTGTTTCTATATGTTCGCAATAAAGCATCTTATTGACTTAATATTTACATTTTTCAAAATTTTCGAATGAAAATCCTTATAATTACAAAAAACTAAATATCTGCAAAATTCTATCCTTATCTAACAACATCTTTTTATATATATCTATTCTTGTTGCATTTCTAAGCACATCATCAATAGTATCCAGTGGGCCAGTGAAATATTTGATAAGACCTCGCGTCTTTTTTTGTAAACTGCACTTGGGCGCACACAATATTTCATCCTTCTTGTATACATTGCGTTAAAAAGAAAAAGTCATGACAGGTTGAAAACTTTATGGTAAAACTTCATAATATACGTAGGAAAAGAATATATTGAATCAGTGACCATCGGGATACTCTTAATTTAAAAATTATCTAGACATTTTGTACTGTAATTATAAGGTAGCCATGACTTTACATATTATTTGATCTATCATATCATTCGCACTGCAATTATTAACGCAAAGTTCGATCTCGATGACGAAGAACTACTAAATACCTTGCCTGAAGTGGCTCTAATATCAAAAGAAGTGGTTTCAAATCTTTTACTAATACAGTAGGGAGTTTACTTCTCTCGTAGAGGGAAGTATTGTATCTATAAAAAAAAATTCCAAATTTCGCTTTTTTCGACCTTATAAAATGCGTAGATTACGAAAATCATAGTCACTAATTTCCGTCTGTCGGTCGGTCTGTTCGTTTCTTTAAACCACTATATTTCGGAATCTACTGACCCGATTTAAACATAATTAGCGTACTATTTTCTACCCGCTCATAGATGATATAGAAGTAAAAACGTTAAAAAAATTCTCAAAGACCTGCGCGTTATAGGCCAAAAACATGCTAAAAATGGCAAAATCGCTGGATCCCCTTAATCTTCTAAAGTTGCGGGCCGATTTTGACCAAATATTGAACATATGTATCGTGTGTACCCCAAGTGGTAAATGCTTTCAAAAATTCTGAAGATTTTTACAGGGTTGAATTTTTATTAAGGGTTGAAGGATCAAAAAGTTGTAAAAATGTATAAGTTGTAATGTGAGTATCTGCCAGGAGGAATATTTGATTTGAACCAAATTTGAAATACATATTAGGAATACAATAAAAAAAATATTGGTGAAAGTTTCATCCGTTAAAAATAAGCCCCTGTAGCCAGTTGGCCCTTTAATTTAATTTTTCAAAAATTGACCATGTTTTGGCTCTTATATGTCTATGCTGACATATAAGCATTCCACCATCCACCATTTTTCATCAGCTATTTTATATATATTTACATAATGAGTGATTACAAATAATTTAAGACCCTTACCACACACCCCCTCCCCGCGTAATATACCGTTTGACTCATATAGATCGATTATTTTCATAATATTTTATTTTCACTATAGATTTAAAACAGATTTACAAATAATCTAATTAAAAATAATATGCAACCCCTTATTTTACAACTTCAACCCTTAATATACTCTTTACAGTAAAAATGCTCGGATTTCTTTCAAAGCATTTTTAAATAACCCGATACATTTTTTTGCACAAAAGATGCCTCAAAATTCTAAAAATTAAAAAAAAAATTAACATAGCAAAGAGAGAAGTACTGTGGAATCTCATTTCCAGCGAATTTTTCGTAGGAGAAAGCACCTACTATATTAGTAAAAGATGTATTAGTAAAAGACCACTTCTTTTGCTATTAGAGCCACTTCAGGCGGCGATTTGATTCTTCGTCATCGAGATCGGACATTGCGTTAATAATTGCAATGCGAATGATGATTTGATTTGACAGATCTATTAGGATGTAAATAGTCATGGCTACCTAATAATTAGAGTACAAAATGTCTAGATAATTTTTAAATTAATGATTTTATAATAATTTTCTCGCTTGGAGAATAGTATATTCTGCAACGAGTGCGGAATGAGAATATTCAGCCCGAGTGGAAATTTGTCACACGAGCCGAAGGCGAGTGTGACGGTTCCACGAGGGCTGAATATTCATTCCGACGAGTTCCGACGAGTTTCATTAAATTACGTCAGTTTTTACGTTTTTAGGCAATTAGTCGCTTTTGGCAATTAGTTCACAGATGTCGCCGCTGTAATATATGTGTGGGAACCCACCTTAAGAGATTAGGCAACCAACATAGCAAGCGGGATAATCAGCATCTGTCAACAGGCATTCATTCATTCTCTAACTTTTGTAAAGTAAACACGTTATTTTCTGTTTTCAATAAACTTTATTCTTTTGGTTCGTTTTAATGAGTGTTTCATTGTTACCGGTCATTCAAGACAATAATGGCATAGCCTTGACGCCATAAATGGTGACCCCGACGTGATCCGGTACAGAACAACAATAAACAAAATGCTCAACGAAGAAAACTCGCAACCTGGGGCAAGCAGCGGCAACAACCAGCTCACCCAACCGCCGACAGACGCCACAGCTGGATCACCAACTCAACCAGGTCAATCACCTTTTCTTCAGCATGTGGAAACAATCCAACGCCTTAAGCTTCCACCATTCTGGCAACGCAGACCCAGCTTATGGTTTGCACAGGTGGAAGCCCAGTTCACCATCAACAGAACTTTTTCGGACAACGCTCGTTTCAATACAGTCATCGCAGCACTGGAATCCTCCGTGCTAGAAGAAGTAGCCGACATTGTAGAACAACCGCCCACTACCAATCGCTACGGTGAGCTGAAACAGAAACTCATTGAACGTTTTTCAGAAACACCAGAGTCCAGGTTGAACAAAGTTCTTACCGAGCTCGAGCTTGGCGATAAACGGCCTTCACAACTTTGGCGTGAGATGAAATCGCTCGCTGGCAACCAATTAAGTTCCGACGTACTACGCCTTTTATGGTTACGCCGTTTACCTTCTCAGGCTCGCGCTATTCTGATGGTGAGTGACGATATCGGAATCGAAGAACTATTGAAAATAGCCGATAAAATTGTGGAAGAAGTCCGCAACGTTCCAGCCATAACAAGCATAAATGCAGCAACTTCACCACCTGAAACCGAGTTCATGTTAGCAGCAGTTGTGAAGAGACTTGATCGACTCGAAACAAACGGTCCAATTCGTGAGCTACCGCGCCATACAAACGCTCCGGGCACCGATGCGATTCAAACCTGTTTCTACCACCGCCGATTCGGATCCAAAGCTCGCAAATGCGTAAAACCATGTGCCTTTAAACCGCAACTCTCGGAAAACTAACCGGGCCGCCGTCAACGTTCGCAGTCGACGGTGGCGAACTAAAACACAACCGCTTACTAGTGCAAGACCGTGATCACGGAACTCTTTTCTTAGTGGACACCGGCGCAGACGTTTCCGTAATACCGGTGAACAAAAATGATCAACGGAAGACTACGGCTTTGAAACTCTTCGCAGCAAACAGTTCCGTGATTAACACTTATGGAGAACGGCTTCTAACTCTCAATTTCGGGCTTAAGCGCACCTTCAAATGGGTCTTCTGCATCGCAGACGTGGCGCGACCTATACTCGGTGCCGATTTTCTCCGCGCGCACAATCTACTCGTCGATCTTCATCAGAAACGACTCGTCGACGGTAACACACAGTTTGCCACCATCGCACAAATATGCAATGAGCCAACTCCCACCATTTCTACATTGAAACGCGATAATATCTACCACAAACTATTATCTGAGTTTCCGGAATTGACAAACCCTAACGCGCAACGTAAATGCTTATCACACCCTATAAAGCATTTTATTCAAACGCGGGGACCACCAGTGGCGGAACGCGCGCGTAGGCTCCCACCTGAAAAATACAAAGCAGCAAAAGCCGAATTCGACTACATGATAGAGCAGGGAATTTGTCGACCGTCTAGCAGCCCATGGGCAAGTCCACTTCACTTGGTATCTAAAAAATCTGGGGAATGGCGACCATGCGGCGACTTTCGACGCTTAAACAGTGTCACAATACCTGATCGGTATCCAGTCGCACACATCCAAGATTTTGCACAACGGCTTCACGGAAAAACAATTTTTTCAACAATCGACTTAGTGCGCGCATATCACCAAGTACCCATTAATGAAGAAGATATACCAAAAACAGCGGTAATAACTCCATTTGGCCTCTTCAAATTTACAGTCATGGCGTTCGGCCTGTGTAACGCGGCACAAACATTTCAACGCTTTATCGACATTGTACTGCGCGGTTTTGACTTCTGTTTCGGATACCTTGACGACATCCTCATCGCATCTTCTAGTCCCGCAGAACATCTCAAAAACCTCCGTCAGCTATTTGAACGCCTCCAAAAATTCGGCATCAAAATTAACGTTTCCAAGTGCACGTTCGGCGCTAGCGAAGTCCAATATCTAGGATATTTGTTGAATAGCGAAGGAACCAAACCACTGTAGTATCCTAAGCCTAACACGAAAGGCAACGCACGGCGTGCACGTGCCTTAAGCAAAAAGGTGCACCACCTACCGGCGGACGAGGGAGTAAGGACTTTTGGGTGTGGCAACGGAAGTGAAAGGACGATGTGTTTTAGACGTAGATTAGTATTGCATGATTAGAAATAAAAGAACTGCTTTAACATAATTCATGTTCATGTATTATTCGACCGACACACAACACTACATTGGCGACGAGTGAAAATCTGAGTGCGAGAAGATAACAATTACCTATCAATTAACCAACAACGAGGTTAAAAACGTGTTCCAGCATCCGCGGCAAAAGTGCAACGCTCGCAAAACAACAATGTCGATACTTAACTCAACACCGATCCAACCATTTGAGGTAAATTCCGATCCTAGCAATGTCGGAGAAAGGTGGAAAAAGTGGTTACAACGGATGGAAAATTACATGGTAGCAGCAAACATTACCGACACCAACAGGAAATCAGCGTTACTACTACATCTCGTAGGTGAGAATACTTATGATCTATTTTTATCTCTTCCCGAACCTCCTATTACTGATCCACCCAGTGAACCCTATGATATAACTGTAAAAAAATTAAACAACCATTTTCTTCCAAAAATAACTAATGTTGATTTTGAAATATTTAAATTTCGGGAAACGAAACAACTAGGCGAAGAAACAATTAACCAATTCTACGCCCGCTTACTAGTGATGTCAAAAAATTGTCAGTTTCACAACACAGACAACGAAATCAAAGCTCAAATTATTTTAACTACCAACAATTCAGAACTTCGCAAATACGCGTTAACAGAGCAACCAGATTTGAATAAGCTCCTAGACAAAGCCAGATTGTTAGAACAAACTACAACACAGCAATCAACAATTGAAAAAAAAGATGAAGTTGAGGTGAACAACACAAACAAACAGTCAAGCAAACAATCAACAAACAACTATCAGCGCAAATGCCGTAATTGCGGAAATTTTTGGCATGTCGCGGGCATACAAACATGTCCGGCTAGAAACGCGGTGTGTCATGCGTGCAACAAAAAGGGCCATTTCAGCAAAGTTTGCTTATCAACAGGACGTCCAGAATCAGCACGACCGAGAGAGGCTAATCCTAAATGGAAAAAACGAGTCAATCACAACACAGAAACAGACAACATAGAATCAATGTCAGACAGCTCATACCAAATACGAATCAACAACATTGAGAACTTACCCAAAATAGTTGTAAAACTAAACGACGTTGAAACCAAATTTATCGTGGATACCGGATCTTCTGTTAACCTAATAAGTGAGGTAACATTCGCAAAACTTCGAGTCAACAAATTATTCAAAGAAACTACGTCTATTTTCCCGTACAATTCCAACACAAAGCTTCCAATCATGGGAAAATTCAAAGGACGGATCGATCACAAGAACAACAGCATTTTAACTAACATAACAGTCGTACGAGGAGACGCTGAGTCACTTTTGAGTTTTGAATCATCGAGAAGATTAGGTTTAATTCAAACGTCATTCAACACCACTGAAATCAGTAACAATAGCATGGAAAATAGATTCCCCAAACTATTCACAGGTGTAGGGAATTTAAAAGACTTCAAACTAAAACTACATATAGACTATCAGATACAACCAATTGCCCAACGGCATAGGCGTATTCCTTTTCACCTCAGAAGACAAGTAGAACAAGAGCTTAACAGACTAGCAGAAGAAGACATTATTGAAATAGCTACAGGCCCAACTCCTTGGGTATCTCCAATCGTTTTGGTACCTAAACCGAACAAACCAGAAGTTCTACGGCTGTGCGTAGATATGAGAGAAGCTAACCAAGCTATAAAACGAGAACGACACATCACTCCGACGATAGACGAAATTATAACTCAGCTAAACGGTTCAACAGTATTCAGCAAAATCGATTTAAAAGAAGGCTTCCATCAAATCACTTTAGATGAAGAGTCTAGATTCATCACAACATTTTCCACCCACGTCGGACTATTTCGCTATAAAAGATTGAATTTCGGCGTTAATTCGGCAGCAGAGATATTTCAAAATGTAATCCGACAAGTTTTGATAAACATTCCTGGAGTATTAAACGTTAGTGATGACATCCTAATTTTCGGAAAAACCCAAGAAGAACACGACAAATCACTGGAGAAAGTGTTACTCAGACTGAACGAGAGAAATCTAACGGTAAACAAAAGCAAATGCATTTTTAATACTCGGAAAATTAATTTTTTCGGATTCTTGTTCTCAAAAGAGGGATTCTATCCAGATCCGATTAAAGTCAAAGCAATTCAAGAAATAGAGCCACCAACAAATATTTCGGAAATGCGTAGCTTTCTAGGCATGATAAACTACGTGGGAAAATTTTTGCCAAATCTGGCAGAAAATACCAAACACTTAAGGAAACTCATTCACAAAAATTCAACTTGGGTTTGGAACAAACAACATCAAGCCAACTTCCAAACATTGAAAGAAAACTTAGCTAATGCCACCAAATTGGCATTTTTTGATTTGTCGAAAACTACTCATCTACATGTAGATGCCGGACCAGAAGGTATTGGAGCCGTACTATCGCAAGGGCCAGAACAATCACGACAAACACTAGCATATGGAAGTCGATCACTAACAAAAACAGAGCGGAAATACAGCCACATTGAAAAAGAAATGCTTGCAATAACATGGTCAATTAGACATTTTCACATATATTTATTTGGAACAGAGTTCACGCTCTATACGGATCACAAACCATTACTGAGCATTCTGAAAAACACACGAACCGCTCCAAGTGCAAGAATTGAACGTTTATTGCTAAAAATCCAACAGTACAGGTTTAAGGTAATTCATCAAGAGGGAAAATCCAATCCATCTGACTACTTGTCCAGACATCCATCAGTAACAACCAGCAACAAAATAAACAAGGTCGAACACTACATCAATTTCGTCACAAAGAACAACATTCCAAAAAGAATAAGTTTGGAAGAAATTCAAACAGCAACAAAACACGATGAAACATTTACCTTATTAATAGAGGCATTAACAAAGAACCATCTCTTGTGGAACACAAAAGAATTAACTCAGTTCAAAGAAATCAAAAATGAACTGACTATCTGTAACAACATCATTCTAAGAAGAAATCGCATAGTAATACCAGCCTCTTTACGCAACAAAGCCGTCCAGTTAGCCCATAGAGGTCACCAAGGAATACAGAAAACAAAAAACTTGATGAGATCCAAAATATGGTTTCCAGGAATGGACAAGATGGCTGAAGAAACAGTTAAAAATTGCGCAGCTTGTCAAGCGGCAACACCGAAACTCACCAGAGACCCCGTTCTTACCATCGAATTACCTAACAGACCTTTTGGACAATTGGATGTGGATTTCGCAGGTCCATTTCCTAACGGAAAATATATTTTTCTTCTGGTAGACGAGTTTTCGCGCTATCCTTTCGCAGAAGTAGTACAATCAACAAGTTTTGGTCACTTAAAACCAATTTTTGATAAACTTTTTTCTATGTTTGGTTGCCCAGAAACAATCAAATCGGACAACGGACCTCCGTTCAACGGTTTTGAATTTAAAAACTATTTGGAGTCGTGGAACATAAAACATCATCGAATCACCCCATACTGGCCAGAAGCAAACGGAATGGCTGAAAGATTTGTTAAAACATTAAAGAAATCGTTAATATGTGCTAAGTTGGAAACAAATATTTTCGACTCACAACTCCAACAGTTCCTAGCCAACTACAGAAGTACACCACACTCAACAACTTTGAAAACACCGTATGAACTTATTTTTAATAGACCCATGGTGAACATTTACCCCATGTGTCCATCTGAAAGAGAAAATGACAAAACCAAGTTAAAAGAAAACAGGAGAGAACAACAAAATGAGTACAAGAACAAGAAGAAGAACGTCAAACACCACAACTTTAAAATCGGAGAAAAAGTCTTATGCAAACAAAAGAAGATTAATACGTTGACACCACCATTTGACCCTGAACCATACACAATTACGAAGATACGGGGCACGCAAATCACCGCCAGAAGAGAGGGGAAGGACATACAAAGAAACTCCTCATTTTTTAAAATATTCAATCACCTCGACCTTGTGCAAAATCCTATTACCCAAAAGTCCCATTCCTCACCTATAGATCAAAGTATTACAGATCATCACCTAATTCCAAACACGAGAGATGCAACTGAGGATGGCAGCAACTTCGCTAACGAGTCAATACTAGAGGATATTTATCAGAACAACAACACTGACACAGAAGGGGAATCAGAACACGAAACGGAAGAGTCACCAGAAGGCAGCGACATCGACGAAAACGATACAGATCCAGCCAGGCGTCCACAGCGGGAAAGACGCCCTCCTGCTCATCTCAAGGACCACATTGTGAACTGTGTCTGTAAGTGTGAGTGTAAAAGCAGAGTTAGTGCTAGTGCAAAAGTGTGAGTGCAAAAGCAGAGTTAGTGCAAACAAGTCGTAGAGAAACCATTTCACCAGCTATTTTGATTCACTGGTTATTTATCATTATAATTTCAATTTGTTCTATTGTAACTTAATTTGTTAATTCTATTTTAATCAGTCATATAATTTTAATTTAAAGTAAGGGAGGAATGTAGTATCCTAAGCCTAACACGAAAGGCAACGCACGGCGTGAACGTGCCTTAAGCAAAAAGGTGCACCACCTACCGGCGGACGAGGGAGTAAGGACTTTTGGGTGTGGCAACGGAAGTGAAAGGACGATGTGTTTTAGACGTAGATTAGTATTGCATGATTAGAAATAAAAGAACTGCTTTAACATAATTCATGTTCATGTATTATTCGACCGACACACAACACTACAACCACTACACGCAAGAGTCGAAGCCATCCGAGATTACAAAAAGCCACAGAACGTTCTCGAATTACGCAGATACCTAGGGGTTTTAAATTTCTACCGAAGATTTCTAAGAAATGCAGCTGAAATTTTAACACCTTTAAACAACTATTTGCAAGAGAGCAAGAAAAACGATAAACGCCCAATTGTTTGGACACCACTGGCCGACACGGCGTTCGAAAATAGCAAACAAATGCTGCAATCAGCTGTATTACTGGCTCACCCATTAGACAACGCACCACTTGCTATTTCGACCGACGCCTCCAACTCAGCGATGGGCGCCGTTCTCGAACAGCTCCAAAACAACGAATGGATGCCTTTAGGTTTCTATTCAAAAAAACTCAGCGACGCACAAACCAAATACAGCACCTATGATAGGGAACTACTAGCCATCTACAGCGCTATCAAGTATTTTCGTGATTAATAGAGTGAAGACCAATTCTGGTTAAAACAGACCACAAGCCACTGATTTTTGCATTCAACCAACAATCAAACAAGGCATCGCCCCGCCAAGTCCGTCAACTAGAATTTATTTCGCAATTTACCACGGAAATTATCCATGTCGCAGGAGAAAATAACACGGTAGCTGACGCTTTGTCACGAGTGGACGCCATACTGTTGCCCGTTGTGCTCGATACAGAAGAGATCGCAGACGAGCAAGCAAATGACGTTGAGCTTCAAGAACTTCTGTCCACAGAAACATCTGTCCGGCTAGAAAAATTCGCACTTGCCAACGCCAAAACCATATACTGCGATACATCAACAGACGAGGTTCGCCCTTACATACCATCTTCACTCCGACAACGTGCCTTCGACCTAGTGCATAGATGTTCTCACCCCAGCGGACGTGCTACGAGTCGCCTCATACGAAGAAAATTTATTTGGCCAAAAATGCGCAAGGATATTGCGAGATGGGCAAAAGCTTGTTTGCATTCTCAAAGGTCAAAAGTCAATCGGCATGTTACGAATACTCCAGCACTGTTTAACACCGCAGATAGGCGTTTTGAGCAAGTACACATTGACCTAGTGGGACCACTGCCACCCTCTCAAGGACACCGCTACCTCCTTACCATGATCGACAGGTTCTCACGCTGGCCAGAGGCTGTACCACTACCAGACATGACAGCAGATTCAGTAGCCACAGCTTTCTATACGCATTGGATCGCCCGTTTTGGTTCACCAGTCAGCATCACTACCGATCAAGGAACCCAATTCGAGTCAGCACTATTTCAAGCTCTAACAAAATTAACTGGTTGCAAACGGACAAGAACAACGGCTTACCATCCGGCATCAAATGGGATGATAGAACGCTGGCACCGTTCGTTAAAAGCAGCACTAATGTGTCATGATACACTCCGATGGGTCGAGACACTTCCAACGGTCTTACTCGGGCTACGTACAGCATACAAAGAAGATCTGAAATGCTCTACAGCCGAAATGCTTTTTGGAACAACGCTCCGACTACCAGGAGAATTTTTTATCGATAAAGATTCGCCCAACGACCCACAAATTTTTTTAGAAAAATTTCGGAAGGACATTCAACGTCTTCGACCAACTCCAGCAGCCCACCATCGTCGTGATAGCATGTTCGTATACAAAGACTTGTATACCTGTACCCACGTTTTTCTAAGAATTGATGCCGTCAAAAAACCTTTGCAGCAACCATATTCGGGCCCTCACGAAGTACTCACTCGACTAAGCGATAGAGTTTTTACCATCAAACTCGATGGAAAAAACATAAACGTGTCGACCGAACGTCTTAAACCTGCGTTTTTGCTAAGAGACGATTGCGACATTCAACCGACACCGGCCGAAACGGGGGATCAACATGATACTGGCAGGAAATTCCTCAAAACATATCCAGGACCTAGAAGTGATAGACAGAAGCCTTCTACCTCGTAGGTTGCAAATAACGCTTTAAGTTTCCGCAACGTTTCCAACGTTACTACAGGGGGAGTTATGTGGGAACCCACCTTAAGAGATTAGGCAACCAACATAGCAAGCGGGATAATCAGCATCTGTCAACAGGCATTCATTCATTCTCTAACTTTTGTAAAGTAAACACGTTATTTTCTGTTTTCAATAAACTTTATTTTTTTGGTTCGTTTTAATGAGTGTTTCATTGTTACCGGTCATTCAAGACAATAATGGCATAGCCTTGACGCCATATATGTATTAATAAACAAAATTAGTTATAAAATGTCATAAAGAATGTTCTAAATATGAATGATTTAGTTGATTGAATTATAATATTACTAATATCAACAATTAATAAGTTAAATGAATAATTCATTAATCAAAATAAATAGCTTAATGTTCCATGAGATGGCGCCACATGTGGTCATTCTATCACTTGTGTAAGACTGAATATTCTTGCACTTGTTGCAGAATGAGTACATTCTCAAATTAAAATTAGTACAAGAATGTTATTATTTTAAAATAGTATTAGAAAAAAAATAGTATGTGTTATTCGGGGGTAAATGCACAAAAGATACAATTTTTATCGGAGAATTTTATTTTAATACGAATGGTTTGTTGCTATGGAAATATCTCGAGCAGAAAAAAACAAGACAAAACTTTTGTAACACTTTGCTTTTACGGTATATTATTTAATATAAACGTCATGAATAAATCCTTCCTTGAATTTTTTTTATCCGCGGTCCACTTGTCTACTTGTCCACTTATTCCTCGATATTTATAACGTAAATTGGGTCTATTCAGGTAAAATAGTTCTCAGGCATAAAGTCCTTCTAATCAGTCATCATTTACTAATGACCGCCTACAAATAATGTGATAAATACGGTAATGAGTATTTGAACCAATCAACACAATTATGTGTTGTGAGTTGAGTTGCAGAAAGTATATCTGAACGCGCCGCTAGTTTCGGATCGCACTTTCATTGCGAGCTTTATGTCAAATTTAAACATATGACATGAAACAAGAGAACCTAATTTCACAAAAAAAATAAACCAATGAATCGCGCAACATAATTGCTTTTCGCTTGCACTTGAAGTGATTTATAACAACTATCCTCGCAACTATCTTTTTCTCTGCTCTTCTTCTTACAGGAGATACGTCTATTGAGTAGACTTTGGACGTTGTCGTTAGCAGCAGATAAAACAATTTTTAATGCAATGCGATTTAATGCAATAGTGCAAATTCAATATAACTCTGTCCTGTATTATCAATATAAGTTAGAATAAGATAGAATTACATTCAATGTGCACTAGTGCATTAAATCGAAAACGGTATTACTTTTAACACTAGTATTTTGAACACTAAGTGTTAATAGCTATTTTTAGTACAAGTGAGCAAAGTGCGTCATTTAATCACTAGTCTGAATATTGGGCGCCCGAGCCCTAGTCGAGGGCCCCAATCAGACGTGTGATTAAATGACTTTGTTCACGTGTGCTAAACCTGATTTTATCCACTTTTGTAGAAAATAAAACTATACATATTAACAAAATTCTTTAATTAATTAATATTGCAATGGAAATACAGTAATATAGCAAATTGCAATGGAAATACAGTAATATATTATAATGAGTAGATAATAATTCTTAGCACAATGCTAATTAACATTAAAAAGAGCTCATTTCTGCCAAAAAACTAGGCTTTATTTAATTAAACTAATACAATTTTTTATTGGTTTTGCACCATATACGTTATATACTAAATTAAAGGTATTTTTATCGTCTTTCCAAATCTGCAACTAATTTTCTTAATGTTTAAATATTTAATGTCATTGGGAATAGATTGGTAGATACTATGTCAAACGTCAAATGCATGAGTGATTAAATATTTTTTAATCACTGAGTGATTAAAAGTATTACTTTACTCACTCATTTTGGTGACCAAAAGTAGTCAATATTCAACGAAAGTGGATAAAAGTAACTGTAGCACTCAAAATTTATAATACTAAGTTTTTAAATCGAGTGACTCGAATTAAAAACCTCACTTTTAATACAAGAATATTAATGATCGTGACAACTCCGAGACAGCCGGAGGTGAAGGACCCTTAAGGGTCCTCCACCGGCTGTCTCAAAGTTGTCTGCAAACAGCATTGCATCAAGAGAAAAGAGCGCGAATGATTGGCGAGAGCTCAGGAGAGAGTGAGAAAAATATATAATAAACACGCGTATTTGTAATTAGCTTATTTTGGTTATGTGTTGAGGGTTTTTGTTAAAAATTATGTCAAAATATTCAGAAAAAAATTCTCTAGGGCACCAAGCTCACTAAATTTGAATAATTTTAATTATTCATTGTCAATTTATTTTTGATTGTCAAATATGTCTCGTCAAATAATATTCAGCTGCAATCAGTAAAAAGTTATTAATCCAATATTTTCCAATATTACTTTGCACACTACATCGGCAATTGAACAAAAATGCGTTAAATCGAAAACGGACAATTTATGCCAGTGTCGTACTAATATCGAAGCTGTTTACATTCGGATTTAGATGATGGATATTTCCAAAAAAGTGGCAATTGCTTTAATTTTGTATAAGCGAATCTGTGCCTTGGCAATTTAATAAAATATAAAATATTGCAAACAAATTATTTCAACTCTTACATGTAGATATGTATGGTATTCGTGTTATTCTCATTTTGCTCAGCTAAGCGTCTCTAAGCCCATTTTTAACGCAGTCTTAATAGTAGGAGAGCCCGCTACAGTAAAGTTGGTACCCATTGGGTTCGCTAATGGAAATAGCCAAAAAATATAGCTTACCCACATATATTTAAGAAATGTCTATGTTGCCAGATTTTGAAACTAACAGGACCTATTTAAAAAATTAATTACAAAATTAATTTCTTTAATAATGGGGGCTCATGAGTTTCGTTAATAAATAGTACATTGTTGAGGGCATTAAATGGCATAATAAAATACCTTGCTGCCAAAATTTAACGTTAACAGAAACCTTGGCAGCAGCGTGCAAAGGTGTGCATTTTTATTAACCATTAGGGCCCATAGGGTTCGTTAACAAACAAAGTGCCAAATGAAAGCTTATAACATCTTCTATTGAAATATCTATTGCCGTCAGTGCAAATAAGAAGCAAACTTTGCGGCAGCAGGGTATAAAGTAATCCGATTGGTAAATTAGAACTTCGCAAAAAGCTATTTTATATTAATCAAAAAAACTGTTAAAATGTAAACACTTAATTTTTTGATATAATCAAATGTTGGTTTGCAATGTTAAATGAAAATATTAAATTGTTTAAACAAATTTTGCAACAATTTTTTCTCAGCTGCCATTTTTCCATGTGGAAAAATGCAACGCTCCAACATTGCACAATCCTAGACTCCGAAAAGTACTGAGGGATAAAGTTCGACTGCTTTTGGTATGTTGGAGACCCAACACCGTCCAAAATCAATGATATTTTGCAATAGTTGACAATGAAAGTGAAGATGAAGATTTTGAGAACAAAGTTGATAGTTCCGATTCTGAATCCGACACCGAGTTGATTTAGTTTTTTTATTTTATTTGGAAAATAAGTTACTTTTCAGTTATTTGTAGGCGGCTGAAGAATAAAAATTGTAAAATTTGTTTAAACAATTTAATATTTTCATTTAACATTGCAAACCAACACTTGATTATATCAAAAAATTAAGTGTTTACATTTTAACAGTTTTTTTGATTAATATAAAATAGCTGATTAACTGATTAAATTAAAATTAAATTGAAAAAAAAAGAGAAAAGCGCGAGGACTGTGCAGAGGAAACAGGAGTGGAAAACGTGGATGGAGAGATAATGAGACAACGATATAAGAGGAACGTTGGAGAGGATGGAGAGGAATGCGACCAGGAAGCGAAACGCGACGAATAAGAGGAATGCGACGAGGAAGAGAAATGCCACGAGGAAATGCAACAGAAATGGTAATGGAAGAGGAAATCGGAGATAAAGAGGCAGTAATCGAGAAAAAAGAGGAAGAGGAGTGGCTGGAGGACAAGGAGGAAGGGGCGTTAGACGAGCCAGACAAGAAGCGGGAAAACCCATATTTATTAATATGTTTTACCAGCGGTAAAACGTATCCTGGTAAATATGGCATTGTCATACTATTTTCAAGATTTACAAATTTTTTTAAAAAAAATCATGGTACAAATTAATCATGGTACAAATCCACAATATAATTTTTTCACGTATCGGACAACTATGCTTATGTTGTGTTGGAAAATTATTACGACGATTTAAATGCTTTTAAAAAATCTGTTGTCAAAGCGGACTTTCACTTGCGATGGACTACTTAAAATACTGATAATTTTTATATACATATTCGAGATAAAAAGTAACCAATAAATCAGATTTTTTTTTTTAAATATGTTTTTTTTTTAAATTTGGGGGTAGTTTCCACCTTATTTCTATGACATGATTTGCAAATAAAACATCACAACAAACTGTCCAGAAAGTAATTTTTGCAAATAATTATTAATTATATGATTAATATAATTATATTAATAATTATTTGTTTTTTTACGCATGTCAACTTATCCAGTAATGTAAATACTGGAAAATGTGTATGCGCGTTCCTCCAAAATGTCAATACGCGCTGCAATAGTTGGTTCACCATCTAAAGACCTGGTTCTGTGTCTACTGTATTCCTAAATATAGAATGAGAAATGTAAAGCATTAAATACGGCAACACTGTTAAATGCGGCAACGTAGCGATAAATGCAGTCTCGAAGTTGCCTGCAACCAGCATTGCATCATAGAGAAAACAGCGCGAATGATTGGCGAGAGAAGTAAATAAACACCGGTCAGTCAGGCGCAAGGTGCGGTTCTCTTTTTTCAAAATTCCTCAGTTTTTGACCGCCATCTATGAAAATATATCAAATTAAATTTTCTTACTGAGGGCACAGATAAGGTTATATACAGATTTGCCATCGTATAGGGCAATATGTTTCGCATTGACAAAGCTTGACAAGAGATGGCTTTTATGAGTTCCAACGCCTACCACGGGGATCGCAGATCCTGTAGAATAGCATGTGTATCGTATGGTAAATGGCGTTGCAAAATAATAGAAAATTAATATGAAGATAATCGTCATATGGCCCAAACCACACCCAATCAACCATAATTCACATTTTAAGCACGCCCTTGTTATCGATTTTAATTATAGCAATTATAGTTTTCTTGCATTTCAAATTAGAAAACGAGTTGCCAGACCACGACCTGACACAATTTCCAAATCCATCCGTTAAATTATAGAATGATTGCAGTTTTCTTTCACAATAAAATTAAATAAATGTTTTACCGCGTTTTACAACAGATTTCTATGGTTTTACTCCTAGATGTAGGCAATTTACAATACATGCGGCTGAGGGGAACTAAATAGGTAGCGAAAGAAATAAAGTTGAAGGATAGCCTATCTGTATACTTATATGTGCTGAGGGTCATTGCATCTATTCAGTTAATATGGAATACATTATATTTGGTGTTGGCTATGGTTTTCATTGGCGGGTAATGAAATTTGTGATTAATGCCCAGCCACCCAACATAGACGACTGCGCATCTATATTTCAGTCGCATCTGAGAGTCACATAGAGACTCCATTTTCATTTTGTTGGGGGCGCGTTTAGGCAATCAACAACACACGGTGTTGATTGCGTCTTGCGAAATTTATCTGTCATATGATTGATTGTATTTTCTAGCCTTACAAATTAAAATCTATCTACAAAAAACCACTGCGTAATTTGTGTCAGCTTGTGTTATTTAATTTTGTGTTGAACGTTACTAATAATAACGTGTTCCTCTGAGATCTTCCGCTTTGCCGCTGTGGGTTTTCCCAGGTTCGGCCATATTTTTTTTTCGATTTTTTTTTTTAAAAAAAGTCCTCGACCGTAATTACATATATTTATAAGTTTACAATATTTGATGATACTGACAAGATTCTGTGTGAAAATAACGATTATCTCATATTAACATAACTATTGGATCAGATTATACAAATTGCAAGAAAGATAAAGTTATTGGAACATATTACACTGAGTCAGCAGTATTGAAGATCGTAACTCTTCATTCCTTAAGACGAAAATATGACGGTTGAAAGATTGTTTTCGGATAGTTTATGTTTTTTATTTTTTCGGTTAGCTCTTCGTTAATGAATTTTCCATCCAATAAAGGCTGTTAAACTTATTAGCATAATTATTGTAAGGTTGCCTGTAAGGGTCCATCCAATGGAACGAAAGGTTTCGACATTTGGAACGTTGAATAGCTCAGCTTTTTCTTTTAGAATGTGGATTTTATTTAAATCTATTGAGTGCAAATATATTGGATTATCATTTAAGTATGCCGAATGAGAGTTATCCATTTGGATTTCTGGTAGAATAAATGGTTTTTCTTTCAAGAATTCGTCTTTTGTTGTAATCTGAAACTCATTAATCTGAATTTTACAATTGGTTGGAATTTGAATTAGACTTGGCTCTTTAATAAAAGTGTATTTAGTATCACTACATTTTTGGTACATTTTTAAAGATATATTAGAGAGAATCGCCAGAATGTATTCGTTAGTGATCACTTGTATTATTGGATTTAACATTTGGACATATGTTGTTTCACAATTTGGATTTTCAGCATTTTCAATTAAAGCTGTGATGCAATCGTTAATTTGAGGTTGTAGATTATTTTGACAAATAAACATTTCTTCAATAATAGAACATTCTTCATCTTGAATTTGTTGTTGGCCTGTACCAAGTATTAGGTTAGGGTAATTGGAATAAATATCTGTTGTTCTTTAGGGATAGGAAATAAATGAAATAATTCTAATGTATCTTTAAGAACAATTCGAATGTGTATTGCAAATATAATTTTGTTTGTGCAAAGTTTACTTGTAAGCCCGCTAATTGATAGTATGAGGAGGTGCGCTTGAAGTAGATAATTTTATTTGTCAAGGATATTTATATAAGAAATTATCTGTTCTAATTCTACTGCCGAAATCACAGTACTGTGTAACGTATTTAATTTAAAGTTATCTAAAAAGGTAATTAAATTTTGGTAATTTAAAATAATTTGATCTAAAGTATTTTGTGCTTTTAAGTATCCTGAAATGTCGTTAATTGTTTTATTTATGTTAAATTGAAAGTATTCCAATCGAGTCCTTATCAGCTTTTGATTTGCATCGAGGATAGATATTGTGTTATTATATGTAGTTATCAATTAATTGTATTGTTAAGGATATTTGCAACTTCATTTCGTTTGTAATTGAATTTTAATTATAATAAAATAGTCTTATAGTCTCTCCACTGAATAAATTTTCAATATATTTTATTTATATATTGAATTTTAATTATTTTGTAATGATTTAATTGCACTTTTATATCTGTCTTCATCGTCAGAGTCGAGGCCTACGTTATTTACGTAAATAACGTAGGCCAGAGTTTAAAGTTCCAAAAAGCGGAGTTTAAAGTCAGAGTTTAAAGTTCCAAAAAGCCATTTTGAAGCTTTTTCTACCGCATTTAATAAACCTCGTTTTGAACGATAGTGAGGTGAAATATTATTTAGTTTAGTTTCTACTTCTAATATCTACTTAACTATTTAGCCTGTCTAAGCAAATTAGAGTGAATATTAGGATGCAAGATGATGGGAGTGGATATAATAAGGAGAGGAATGATGTTTGAATGTTTGGTAAAAAGTGTGATGATGTATGGTGCGGAAATATTTGGATGGAAGGAGCAAGGAATGATTGAAGCTATTCAGGCAAAGTACTGGAGATGGGTGTTAGGGTTGGAGAGAGACACACCTGAATATATAGTACTAGAAGAAGTCAAGAGAGATAAGATAAGAGTGGAAGCGGGAAGGAGAGCGGTAAAATTTGAAGAAAGAATGGAAGAAAGGAGAGAATGTAAAATACTACAAGAGTGCTGGAAGGAAATAAAACAAGGGAAAGTAGGAAAAACATAAGTAGAAAGACAAAAATACTATGAAAGGAATCGGTATGCAACGACAGAGATAGAAAAAATGAGACAGAGAGGAGTGAACGTGTTAAGTGAGATAAGTATGAGAGATAGGGATGTACAAATGCAAGAAAGAAGAGCGAAGATAAGGGAGGCTAGGTACAACGGGAGGTACGACATGCTAGTAACGGAGGAGCTGCCGAGGTACCTAGCAATGGATACGGGAATGAATGAAAAGAAATTGATAGCGAGATTCAGATGTGGTAATGAGGAAAGAGAGAATAGGTACTGGGTGGACATGGATGCGAGAAAGTGTAGAATGCGTGGAGAGGGTGTGGAAAACATGGAACATATGATGAGAGAATGTGCAGAAATAAGAGAGGAGGAAGGGGAATGGAGAGATATACTAGACGAAAAAGGGAATGGACAAGAATGGATGAGAAGGGTTATCGGGGCAAGAAAACGGCAGTAGAGGATGCTCTGTGCAAATCAAGGGCGGTGATAGTTTGGGAAATATATGGGAGGAAAAGCACTGTTATTACATTTTAGTTGATTTTTTTTTTTTTTTTTTTTTTGAGTATTTTGTTTAGTTGACATTTCTGTATTTTTTGTATTTATTTTTGTTAGTTTTTGTTACGATACCGATACCTTTCAGAAGCCGAAAGGCAATGAAATAAATAAATATTAATTATGATGCAAGAACATCATATGATCTGAATGTGAATCGTTAAGCGATTTTTCTACTATAATATAAAAGCTTTGAATATTTTTTAATTAATTTTTGATTGGTAATATTTCTATATAATGAATAAAAGTATGTTTATTTTCAATTATTCTAACTTTACCAAGATTGAAGAGAAGCAAAGGGGTTTTTATAAGCGTTATTGTTTTAATGTCGTTTTCCTTGGTGAGCTCTAAAGTTGCTTGTAGATTAACTACAAGAAGGAACTGCTTCATCAGAATCATTGCCCGAAGAAGAAAAAAATTAGTTCTTGGTTTTTTCATTTGAGATTTATGAATAAATTTATTTTTGGATGTTTCGATTTTATTATCTAAATCTTTTGAAATTATTACTTTAGAATTTCTAGGTTTTGCTTTGTTTCTAGCAGCACTTTTATCTTTTGCGAATGCTTTTGTCTCTGGCCTATATTCAACTTGATTTTCTCGTTTGATGTTTTGTTTTTCATTTAATCTAAATTTTTCGTTATAGGAGATATTGTATATTTTATCAAATAAGATTTTTAGTCTTTCACGACGATCAATTATATATTGGTTCAAAATTAGTTCATCAGTTAAGTCAAAAGGATCGAGAGTTTTAAAATGATCATTTATTATATCGAAAGGTCGTTGTTTGGTTACACTATGTACTGAAGAATTATAGCCTAAGGTTGCCAATTCATTTGGTTGCCTCTAAAATTTTCGAGAAGTGTTGAGTGAAATCTTTCAACCGGGCTGTTGCTGTTTGAATTACCAGCTGTAGTAAAATGTAAATTAATTTTATGAAGTTTACAGAAGTCGATTAGAAGGGATGTTTTAAATTCGGTACCATTATCGCAAGTTATCGACTGAGGAATTCCAAAATGCGTTACAAAAGTTATTATTCCGTTAAAAATAGTATTAGTTGTACAAGTCCCATTGGATAAGCCTGACCATATCGAAAAAACACGTCAATTATAGTTAAAAATTTGGAGCTTGTAATTTGAAAGGTATCAATATGAATTGACTCTAAGGGTTGAGATGGTGTTGCTGTTAGCGCGAATTTAATTTTTGGTGGGTTTCTATCGTTTTTTACTTGTTGACAATCATCGCAATTATTTATATATTCCGTTACATCTTGTTTCATATTGGGCCAATAATATAATTTTTTCAATGCCAATATAACGATTCGTTAATTTCACGGTAACATGTTTTAGCTTCATGATGATAGGTTAATAATTCATTTTGTCTTTCTACGTCTGTAACGTCGCTTAAAAATTTTGACAACATAATTAAATTATACGCGTGATTTTTAAAAGTGTTTGTTAAAATATTACATAGTCGAGGTAGTAGGTCAATTTCTGCTTTTTGTGTATAAATGCAATAAAGCTTCTTTGGATCTACAAAATCTTTAAAGAATTAAATTATTTCATTTTCGTAATTAATTGTTAAAGTTTCGGTGTCTATTTGCAAAAGGATGAGATGAACTTTTACAGTATGGTACTGAGCGGACTGTTTTTGAAACAAAACAAGTTGATTTGAATAGTTGTTGACTGCTGTTTCTGTAAGAGTTGTGTTATTATTGGGTTCTCTAAAGCAGAATGGACTGTTTCGTTATCATCCTCTGGTGGTTTTTATTGTATATCGGAAATAATATTAGGTTTGTAGGAAAAGAAAAACGGTCCTTTATCTCTCAAATTTAATGAGAGATAATGAGAGATTTAATGAGAGAATTAAATTTGAGAGATAAAGGACCGTTTTTCTTTTCCCACAAACCTAACAATTCAACTCTCATGGATTTTCAAACATTTTGAAATAATATTAATTTGTTTTCTTTTTGGGTTAAAAATTTAGGTTTGAGGTAAAACATCTAAATCAGCAAGTGTTATTTCAGTGATTTGATTTGATTGCAAATATTTATGTATGTCTTGATCGATACCACCTGGATTACCTAAAATTGATTCATTTTCCACAGCATGTATTTCTGTGCGTGATAAAGCATCAGCGTTCGTATTTTGTTTCCCTTTTTTATAAACTATTTCGTATTAAAATTCTTCTAGCTTAAGTCTCCATCGTACTAATTTTGAATTTGGCTCTTTGCAGTTAAATAACCATTGTAATGGTTTGTGATCCGTTATTATCGTAAATTTTTTGCCGAATAGATAGGGACGAAAGTATTTCGTTGCCTAAACAATTGCAAGAAGTTCTTTTTCAAATGTATTATAATTTATTTCTGTTGGGTTTAGGGTAGGAATATCTTATAATATCCTAACAGTCCTAAAAATGATTTAATTTCTTTGGCGGTACGTGGTTTTGGAAATTTGAATTTGACTTTATGCCTTCGGAAGTAATAGCATGCCCTAAAAATTCCACTTATTTCCTTAAAAATTCGGATTTATCGACTTTTAATCTTTTTTTTTTTGTTTTTGAAATACTTTTTTTAAATGTGCTATGTGTTCAGTTAGACTTGATGAAAATATTATGTCGTCCATGTAAACTAGGCATATTTTTTCTTGTAAAACACGTAATACATTGTCCATCACTCTCTGAAAGGTTGCAGGTGCATTTTTTAAACCAAATGGCATGCGAACATACTCAAAAGGTCCTATCTAATGAAAACGGGATGCGAGATCTAAAGTTGAGAAATTTTGACATCGACCTAACTTATCAAGAATTTCATTAATATTGGGTAAGGGATATCGATCGCCAATTGTTTTCTGATTGATTTTCCTATAGTCAACTACTATTCACCATTTCTGTTTTTTACTAGCATCTAATTTCTTTGGCACTATGCAAATGGGACTACTCCATGGGCTTTGACTCGGTCTAATTATTCCGTCCTCTAACATTTTTTGTATTTGGTTTTGTACTTCAGTTTTGTATACAAATTTGTATTTATAAGATTTTGTATGCACGGGAATTTCATCTATAGTTCGTTATTTCGTGTTTTACATCATTTGCAAAAGTTAGTTTATTATTTTAGGAGTGGAAAATATCAGAATATGATTGACCAGGACGCATGATTGCTTTTTGTTTATCTAATTCTGAACTGGGTAAAAAAATTTCAAAATGAAAGAAATTGAATTGTTCTATATCACTAGCAGAAAATGCAATAACTTCTAATGGTTCTCTAAATAATATTAATATTTCTTGATCAGAAATATTATGAACCTCAGTTTTTGCAAACCCTTTTTTAGATATTGTTAATGATTCTGGGAAGTGCAAACTGTTAATAGTGGATTCAAGTATTATAACATCGTCATGATATTATGATACAGGAATTTGTACTAATGCTATTTCATGTGCGTTTACTGATATTAAAAAAAATTCAGCTTGTGGTTCCCGATACAACAAAGGTACTACTTTAAATTGCTCATTTACTACATATTTGTTGATTAAATCTATTAAAAATTTGAATTGTATTTTTTTCTCTAAGACCTAAAATTCCGACATAAAAGGTATGAAAATCAAATAAGGTAAATGTTATAATATTTTTTGTTTTAAGTTCAAGCGGTGTAGGAATGTCTGCTTTGAAACGTACCTCTTTTTCACCGCTACCTGTTTTAATTGTTATGACTGTTTTGAACATAGATTGGTAACAACCAGTATCGATTAAAAGTTTCATGGGGGAATGCTTAATATGAATATATGGTAAACTATTATTAATTTTGGTAAACATTTTGATAGTTATTACGTCCGATAATTGGCATTGTGTGCCTCCTGAAAATTTTTGTTATTTTCAGTTTTCTGCAAATTTTCTTCACCAGTGTTTTATGAATTTATCATATAAATATGAATGCTTAATATGAATATATGGTAAACTATTATTAATTTTGGTAAACATTTTGATAGTTATTACGTCCGATAATTGGCATTGTGTGCCTCCTGAAAATTTTTGTTATTTTCAGTTTTCTGCAAATTTTCTTCACCAGTGTTTTATGAATTTATCATATAAGAATTTATCGTAATAATTTCCTTTATAATTTTTTTGTTCTTTATTTGTTTCTATTTGAAATAATTCTTCTGATTTAAAATTACGCGAAGTACTAGGGTTATTTAAGTAAAAGTTTGGTCGTGCTGTATTGCGTGTTGTTGCCGACATGGGTTCTGGGATATTCTTAGGGGTTTGATTTCTGGATTTAAAAGCGTTTCCTGGTGGTCCAAATAATTGTCTATTTGTAGGGTAATGTCTTCGAATTTTGCGAGGTTGGACATTTATTGGCTGACTTGGAAATTGTGGTCTAGAAGAATATATTTGAAAATTTGATGGATAATTATTGGACCTATGATGATTGTTAAAATTTTGTTCATTACGCTGGAAATTATTTTGTCCTTGTGGATAATTCGATTGATAATTATTTGACCTATGACGATTGTTGAAATTTTGTTCATTACGCTGGAAATTATTTTGTCTTTGTGGAAAATTTGATGGTTGAACATTGCAGGTGGTTTAAATAGGTTTTGAGTATATTGAAAATTTTCCTCTTCCGTTATGTATGTAATTGCGGATTCAAGTGAATCAGGTGTTTTCAATCTAATTAAACTTTGGCTTCACCCAGATAACCTTCTAATGAAAGTTTTTAATGTAATTTCCTCATATTGTCGTAAATAAGTATATGAGTTTTGTGACATCTTCCATATCTGTACTAGAACTTATTTTTTGAGCTAAACTGCTTTGCAATACTTGTAAACGCCTACTAAAGTCAAGGGGATTTTTATTTTTATATGGGGTACCCATAAATAAATCTTGTTCAAAACATTCGAGATTTCGCTTATCCCCAAAACATTGACTTAATGCATCTTTAATTTTTTCATAACTATTTAGTTCGGCCCTATCTGTTAATTTTGTTTGAACGACTCTACCTAAGTAGTTTTGCAAAATTGGATAATTATATTTCTGGTTTGTTTACCATCCGAGCGCGAAGACCTTTTTTCAACTCTTGGTTTCTGCGCTCCACGGGTTTGCACGTTGGTGGTAGATGGATGTTGAGTGGTGTTGAATCCGGTTATTGTCACAATACCTTTCCCATGTGCGTGCGTAAAGTTGGGGTCCTTGGTCTGTTATTATCTGTCTTGGGTAACCATACCAATGGAACACGTATTCCTCCAAGAAACAGATAAGTTCTTTTGTTGTTGCTGTTTTTGTAGCTTTACCCTTTTGTCATTTTGTGAAAATGTCCGATGCAAGCAGTATAAACCTGTTTCCTGCTGTTGTGGGGGCGTAAAGTACCATGACGTCGACGCTAATGGTATGGAAAGGTTTTGTCTGAATGTGGGCTCTATGCGGTGCTGCTTCTTGGCGACTGGAGCTTTTAGTGGTAGCGCATATCAAACAATCCCTTACGTGTGCTTTCACATCCTTGTTGATTTGCCGCCAGTGGAAATTGCAGCGAATGCTTTCCAATGTTTGGTTCCGTCCTGGATGACCTGCGAGTGGTGCGTCGTGATACTCGTGCAGTATTCGCTGGCAAAACTCTGGTGGGACCCAGAGATTTAGTCCTTCATTATGGCTCAAATAGAGATGACCATTTTCCACGAGGTAGTGGCCCAGTAATCTTTGGTCGCCGGGTTTCTGTGGGCCATCGATAGCAATTCTCTGCCACTGTGTCATAATTATTTCGCAGTCTGCGCTTTCGTTTTGAGCTTGGCGGACTTCTTCTGTGAGTGTTGAGATTGGATTTACGGCTTCTTCAATTAATTGAGCTTCCGTGTTTGTCACTGGTAATAGTAAGCATTCTACGTTGATTACTTTTTCTGGCATTGTTTTGTTGACCGGATGTCGTGACAAAAAGTCTGCCAGTTCCTTTCCAGAACAATGTTCTATGGTGTAGCTAAACTCTTGTAGAAGAAGCGACCATCTTGTGAGCTTGGCCTTGGCATCCTTGGATTTATTGAGCCACAGTAACGCGCGGTTTTCGGTGCGTGTACGAAACGCTTTGTCTTCTAAATACGGCCTGTATTTTCGTATTGCCCATATCACCGCCAAACAATCCTGCTCGTTGATGTGATATCGTTGTTACGCTTTAGTAAATCTCGAACTGCTGTGTGAAATTATGTTCTTTTGACCGTCGGCGTCTTTTTGGAATAGTACTGCCCCCATTCCTATGATGCTGGCGTCCATTTGGATAACGATACTTTTGTTATTGCCCGGCTTACAAAGCATCAGTGGCTCTGCCAACGCATTTTTGATGTTTGAAAATGCTTCTTCTTGGTCGTTGCCTCAACTCCATTTCCTTTTCTCTCCCAACAGGTCGGTTAATGGTGCAACTATTGTCGCGTAATGCGGAATGTATTCCCTGAGCCAACTTCCAATTCCTAGAATTCGCTGCAGTTCTTTTTTGTTTCTGGGTAAGTTGAAAGCACTAATTTGTTACATGTTGTGGTTAGGGAAGGTTTCTGTTTGCAGTGATTACGTGGCCTAGATATTCAAGTTGATTTTTCCCGGAGAAACATTTGTCGATGGAGCATCTGAGGTTGTGTTGCTGTAGACGTTCCAACACAGTGTGCAAGAGTACGGAATGTTCCTTCTCAGTGTTCGAATACACAATTATGTCATCGAGATACATCATTACTGACTTATGCAGTAGTCCAGCAAGAACATCCTGTGCCATCCACTTGTGGAAAGTGGTCAGAGCGTTTTTAAGTCTGAGAGGCATCATGGTAAATTGAAACGCTGCACCATCCAGTGTAGCAAACGCTGTCAAAGATTTTGATTCTTCGGTGAGCGGGATTTGCCAATACCCGCTTTTCAAATCAGTCAGCGTGTCTTCATTTAGAGGAAGTTTTTCGGTTCCATCTTTTGTTTGATCATTGAGGCGACGATAATCAACACAAAAGCGATAGTCTCCATTATTTTTCTTAACCAAAACCGAGGATTGCATCTTTGTTGTGGTCGTGAGCTACAGTGACTGGTGATTGGAGAGAAGTTCCTTGGATTGTGTATGGCAGGTTCACTTCTCAGTATGTTGTGAGAAAAGCGGATGAGTTTGCCAGTCGCACAGCTTGAGTTTTGGAGGTGTCCACGTGAGTTGATTGTGGTAACTTGTTATGACGGATAAAGTTTACGGATGCGCCCATATCCAACAGCGCGTGTACAATTTTACCGTCAACGTTGATTGCCATCGTAGTACAGTAAATAAAGACAAAAAAATCCTGTTTACTTAAAAACAATACTTAACGGCTGAAATTTTCAGAGAATGTTAAGGGACATGTCCTGAGTCTAAAACCGTTTTCGTATTCGAGGGGTTGTCGGAAGTTACCAACGCCTGTCAATATAAGGGTTCGTTGGTTTTTATTTTCTATGTTTGTTGCTATCGTTTGTACAGAAAATTCCAAGTGATAAAATTTGTTCTAAATTAAATTATCTATCGAATGATAATTAAATCAAGGTGATAGGTCAATTAGGTCAATCACAATGGCCGGTCAAAGGTAAAAAGAGAAGAGGCATATAAAGAGCCTTTATATGCCTCTTGCGGGGCATATAATGAGCCTTTATATGCCCGTTGCCTGCGAAAAATATCCGGCGCCGCCAAGTTTGCTGAAACTAATTTCTTGCACCTACAAAACTGGTTGTAGAAAGGCCTGCGGGTGTCGAAAAGCTGGACTGAAATGCTCTCCAATTTGTGGGCCTTGTAGCGGCATCGCGTGCAGCAACATCCCACAATATTCTACCCTGGAAGAAGGTGACGATTTTCTCGAGGACGACGGAAACTTACCAACCACTCTTGAAAAAGAAGAAGATGATCAAATAGAGGATGATCGAGGCAACACATTTGTAAGCAATGATGAGTTTAATAGAAGCGAAAAAAGCCCATCCAAAAAGGCAGCTTACAGCACCCAGTCTGGAGTTGTGCGATCTGGCACAACTGTGCCAGCGACGGCTTGGACAAAACCTGCATTTCGGAATGTTGTACTGGTTGTTCTGCGATGATTGGCTTTCGTTCCGATGTGGAGTTGGTGCGAGGTCCCTTTCCAAACTTCGCACAATTGTGATTAGCTCGTCCACATTGCTAATTTGAGTGGTTCGCAGATGGATTAGAATTAAAAGATTGAGTTGTTTCACCAAAGTTCTCACCATTGTGGCTTCGGGCACGTGCGGTTCAGCATACTGCATAAGTTTGAGTTTTCTCAAAAAAAGATTTTTAAAATTAGATATATTGGTTTGATTGGAAAAATTCGAACACGATTCGAGTTAAAATAGCGTTGCAAGGGGGTACCGGGTATATATCTGGTACCCGTCCGGATTTTGTCGAATATCCGGATAGTTATGTTATACACGGCCGGGTTCCGGATTAAACAATTTTTAATCTTGATATTTATATTTGAATACTAAGTATTTAGGATTATCCGCCCCGGGTAACCCAGTATTCGGCGTAAATTTGTAGTCTGGTACCCGATTTCTTGAATTTTAAAAAAATTAAGAAGTAATTATATAATTTCGAAATTTTCAAAATCGTTCATTATTAACTCAAATTTAAACATAAAAAATAGCTAGGGCTCTTGGAGATGCGAGTTAGATCCGAGAATAATAAATATCATATATGTATGATCTTTTACCACATCACATGACCGAATTGTATAGTCCAATCATAGACAAAACAATAAAAAGCGCTAATTCAAACTAGAAAATTATTATAAATAAATCAAGTTAGTTGTATAAAAATATACTAAATTTTCAGTGGAAGTAACTATTTTAAAAATAAATAATATGTATTTTATTAGGCAAATATTTATGAATTGTTTATAATTGTAAATAATTATAAATAAGGTTTGTAGGAAAAGAAGAATTATAAATAAGTATATTCTAAATTTCACTAAAATTTCAATGTGGTATAGAAAATGAACCGAATTGCTAAGGTTAGTCCTGTCAGCAAATCAGATGCGTAGTTTTTGCCGCCGCCCCTACAAGAACACAATTAGTTTTTTGTGAAGTCTTTGTCATTTACTCTCTTTTTTTATTTTTAAATGCTATTGCAAAAATTATACTGAGGTATAAAAATATTTTTAATTTTTGAAATGTGCGGTAGTGAAAAGTACCTACCTACTGTTCAAACAGCGTCGCGTGTTGTGCTTTCTATCATACACTCAAAAAATGCGACGGACCTCAACAGACCGCCGTACAAAAAAAAATCGTAGTTTTTATATAACCTGAGCAAACCTGTTTTTATATAACCTCCTACCACCCCTCAAATTTGTTTTGTTGCTTGTTTATTACCATCAACAAGTTTCGCTCGTTTTCGGTGTTCCTGTTCTTCATGTCTTTTTGAAGCATGTATTTTATTGTATGCCTTGCATAGTATGTAGGCTCCACTAACTGTGTAGTAATTAATCACGTTCTTGGTCAGCTCTTCTTTATGGTCCGGGCAACCTATGAATGTTATACTTTCAGCAAGTATATTCTCAGCTCAGCTCAGCTCTATAGCACTCAGGAGGTTAAATAAATTGTCTGAGGGGTACTTGAGGTAACCTTCGCTTAAACGATTTATTAACTCATCCCTTGGAGCATTGCCTTCAACTTTGGTGACCGTTAAATGGCATAATGTGCACATGGTCCATTTTTTAATTTTGTACGCAACGAAGCCAGAGAAATATGCTTGTACATAATCATTTGTCGCAATCGTGTAGTAATCATGCTCATGTCCGATGCCATACGCTGTTGGATTATTATCCCCCCGTTTGATGATATGGTCGAGTGTTCCCAACCAGTCAGGTTTAGTAGCACTTAAAGTGAAGCCTTTGGACGATAACAAGCTTTCAAATATATCCACGCTCTCAACATTCGAACCTCGCGGTGGTTTAATGAGCGAATATAAGTTGAGCAACCGGTACACTTCTATGAACTTCAATGAGTCCGGATGGTCGCTTGACCCACAAGCACTCCTAACCATACCAAAATAACTCTGCAATAAATATGCAAAAATGAACAAAATAGGATATAATTTAATTTAAAAATAATTTTATTAAATTATAAAGATAGATTACCTCTATAGCATCTTGATTCAAACGCGATGTCATCAAAAATTTATAGCCACACTTCTCTGTTAAAAAGAACATCACTTCAATTGCTGTTTCTAAAGTTACCATAAAGCCTTGGTACGTATTGGCAGACATAAAGCGGAAACCGTTCTCCATAGCTTGATCATGCCAATCTTTTAAATAATGACGAAAGTCGATTATGATCTAATTAGAAAAAAAAATTTAATTGCAATTTTCCGATAACTAAAAAATTAAGGCGAATAAAAGTAAAATTACTTTGTAAGTCTTGCTGTTATAAAACAATGTGCCTTTCAAACATCGCGAAGTCATTGCAAGAATCACATTATGGAATCGTGTTAGAAATGCAACAGTTGATTCACAATCTTCCAAATGTTTGTGATTGGCTTTATAAATATTCATAGCTGCACAAACCTGTGGCGCAAAAAGCTGAAAAAAATGCAAAATTTTTGGCGTTACTTAGTCTTGCACAGACAAATAAGCGTTGCTTACCTGGTTCGCCATACCAACGTTCAATTTTTGGAAATATCTTGGTTTGATATAATTTTCCGTAAGTTTATGAGCAATCTTAAGTTTAAAATGCTTTCCTGCTCCTACCAAATGTGAGAAATCTGAGCAAAACCATAAGCGAGATTTGTTTCCGCTATCACTGGAAATATCTGGAGAGTCATCGCCGATATTAAAACCGCAGGGGTGCTCGCAACTGACGTCTGAGGCTCCAAGCCCAAAGGGCTTCCACATTGTTCGGTTCCATGTTGCACCGTCGGTGGTAACAACATTAATAATAATAAACAAACATACAATAATAATAAACAAACCTGCATTTTCCAGTAGAATTACGCATTCCAAAATTAATTTATGGATAACAGTGTTACTGGCACACCCTTTACTTAAAAAAGCGCCCACGGTTTGCACCCAATTTTTTCTAAACGGTTGAATCATAAACATGAAGCCATGATCCCCGCATACATTTTTTTGATGCTCTGGTGTATAATCGCCCAAATCCGTAAATCCTACAAACTACAGGGTTTCGGCATCAAACGATACCGACTCGCTTAGTTTCAGTTCATCCACCACCAATTGACCTAAAAATTAAATAGCTTCAATTATTATTATTATTAATATTTTTATTAGTATTAATATTATTGAATTATTTACGTATATAATTAAACCAAATTTAATACAAACCTCGTCTATCTTCAAAATTCATACCCCAAAACTTTAGTTTTCAATATTTTAAAAAACTCCTCATTAAATCCATAGGCAGGTTTCAAATTCTTCATGTACTTGCATAAAGTTTCTATTGTAGGAAGCGGTAAAATTTCATGGTTGCGTAGGTGGCAATATGTACGTCGGCTCTTTATACGTATCAAGAGGCATTCCAGTATCCATAAACTTGTATATCGTTGTCTGGTTGGGCCTCGGCATTTTGCAGCATTAAAGCTATGCTTTAATAGCTTCTTGTTGCTTTTTTAATAGCTTCTTCAAGAAGCTATTAAAGCTATGCTTTAATAGGTTCTTGTTGCGTTTTTGGTAAATTCATGATTGCCTGTTCAACGGCGACCTCAGTAGCTGTAGCCCACCGAGATTGCAAATCGTCATTATTTTTTTTTACTTTTGTCATCTGTAACACAACGAACAAAGCACAGCTTTGCATAATCTAGTGAGGTAAATAAATATATTTATTAAACGTTTTCTGCCTAGACTTTCAAAAGTTATTTACATTTTTCTGAAGTCGACTGTATTTTCGTTTCAAGTTTCTAATAATCGCCTGTAATTGCTTCTTTTTTTTGAATTGTCCGCAGGAACTGACCTACTTCTGCAGGTCAGTTCACTGTGTTTTTTAACACGGCAAGACAAACACCGATTTACGAATTAATTTGTGAAAACCATTGGCAAAGTGACTATTATTTATAGAATTTCCCCGACACAGAGGCAGTTTGCTAATTTCCAGCTTGCAGTTAAAACGTCTTCAACATTTTGAATATTTTTTAACAATTCCATATTAACAATGATTCCGTTGGCTCCTATCTTAAATTATAAATATTGTAACAGGTAAAAGTACTTTTTAAACAGCTACCTCAGCTGTTCTTCCTAAGGGCGCCCCGTCATCTTTATCGTCATGGTGGAATAAATATACAGCATGGGGTGCATCGGAAAATACCCAAGAGTCCGGCAAATTGTAATTCAAGTTTCTCAAATTAGCCTCTTCAGTGCTTCGATGTTGTATGTATCCAACATTGTATAATCATTGAGATCACTCTGGAATATTGTGAAAATTAGAAAGAAATAAAAAGTCTAATAGATATTGACTGAAACGTACCATATTTGAATTTTCCGTAGTAGCACTTCTGGAATCTACATCGTCGACCACACTTTCTATTTGCTGTAGCAAACTTTCCTGTATTTCACTTTCTAGTGCAATATTTAATTGCGCCTGAAATGTCACAGTAACATTAATTTTATCACTATTTCATGATAAATAAAAATTCAAATCACTTAAGGCTGCGTTAAAGAGGGGCTTAGCTGACAGCTGAGCGTATAGCAAATAACACGAATACCAATAAAAATTTTGTTTCGTTTTTTGAAAATTATGATAAATTATTATTTTTTTTATGGCTACATGTAAAAGTTATTAACATTTTAACAGTGTTTTGCCTTTATTTTCGCCATCTATGATCAGATGATAGAACTAAAATAAATACTGTTAAATCTTAATCACTAATTAGCGTTGTGATCTACTATATTTCTTCAATTTAATCCTCTCTCGTACCAATCGATGAATTGATCCATCACTCAAGCGAGTTTCAAAAACTCGTTCGATATCTTCAGTCTTGAAGTGCAATTCGCATATGAACAATCTATAGTTATTTTGGATTTGATTGTTTTCATTTTTCTGAGATGCGGTCCAATTGCTTCCAACCACTTCTTTTTTATATCCAAATCCTACAAAAAAGTATCTTTTCTTCAATCGTACAATAATAGTCATATTTCGCTTCTAAATGCGCAACTCTGAAGTAGATCATTTTTATATTAGTATAACAAAGAAACAATTGTTACTAGTATAATAATGTCGTGTATATCTGATTGCCAGACTATTCTACAACCTGTATAATAAACGTAGAAAATGTAGCAAGATTCATTAGAATTTATGGATTGTACTCCACCTGAAATGGCACAAGTTGCGAAAGATACAGTCGCAAATTTAATTCCTAAAAAATAGCAAAAAAATATTAGCTCCAGTTGACATCAATGAGCCTAGGCCTAGTACATCGCGAGCAGAAACTAACACATATGAAGCTACTTCATTTACTGAACTGGATGTAGCTAAAGAAAATATTACCAAAAAACAGTGAAATGAACTTATAAATATAGATAACAATACCGCTACTACTAATTTAAATTTAAATTTTTCTGATTTCTCTAATTGTTCAGTATTTAATTCAAATTTCTCTAATTCAGTATTTTTAATAAGCTGTTTTTAAAGTTGTCGATTGAAGAAAAAATAGCATATATCACTCGGCATAAAACGCCTTTTCGTGTTGAGCCCAGAATTGCTGCCGAGGCTGCAAAATGGGCGAATTATTAATTTACGCATTTCACATCATATACTCATAAACTTTATTTTCTTTGTATTATACATACCTTTGGAAGTCCAAAAAAGTGTATTGGCGTGGCTCGCTACTAGGTCTTGCAACACCACAATTGAGTATGCACCACACTGGCATTTTCACTTACAAACTTCTAAACTGTTGAAATATTTTTTGACAGAGTACACGCAAGTGACGTTTAACATTTAAAAATAAATGTCATTACATGTCTGTCGCATCTTGCCTCTCTTTAAAAATTTCTAATATAGATTGGAGACTCCAACTGGATAGCAATGGGCAGCGCCCTCTGGGGGTGTCCTATATGGGACCGTCTAAACGTGTACATTATGTCAGAGTTAATGCTCCTGTCTTTTCTAGAATTCTTGCTTTTAATCCTGCGTAGATTTAGATTACGATTTACGAAAATCGTTCACTAATTTCTTTTACGGCTATTTTTTCTAGTGACCCATGAATGATATCACTAAAAAAATAGTTAAAAAAAATTAATAATTATTTTTTAATAATAATTAAAATATGTATTATTATTATTTTGTTAATATTTATCAAAAAAATTATTTATTTAATTTTTTTTTAGTATTTACTTAACTCACACTTTTAAGTAAATAATTTTTCGTGTTGTTAAATATATGTTGGGGTTTTTTTACAATAGGGAAAGGGGAAAATAGATTAAGGGTGAACATTTTTATCACGTGAGCGTAAAATTTGATGAAAACACTCAAGCTAAAAACGCAAGATTAATTATATTTGTTTGAAATGTATCGATGATTGCATACATAGTTACTATTTGAAACTGCCGTTTTCAAATGGTCGATTAATGTTTTTTTTTTATTCTAAATTTTTGTGCATAATTATGGCTCGTACTTTACAAAACATGTTTTGAAAAATTGAAATTTCACTCAAATGTGTATATTTCACAGTAAAGAAGGGAGGAAAGCAGGAAGAACCTTCCACTTCCACAGAACGGAAAGAACCAACTCCAGCAAGCCAACCTCAGGCTCCGAAACCATCTAGCTCGGCTGTTTCGCAAAAAGGACAAGGTGATGCTGGTCCGCAACCATCTCAAGGACAATCTGCACCACCTGGTGCTAAAGCATGGGGTAAAAAAACATCGCAGCAACAAGGTTTGCCACAACAACAAGGCAGACCTCAGCAACAAGGGCTTTTTCCAAAACAGAGTAGCCCCCAGCAACAAAGCCCGCCTCAGCAACAAGGTCGCCCCAACAACAAGGTAGACCTCAACAGCAAGGTCAACCTCAATACGGTAGACCCCAGCAACAAGGTGAACCTCAATGAGCTAGACCCCAGCAACAAGGTCAACCTCGACAACAAGGTAGACCTCAACAACAAGGACAAGGTCGCTCTCCACAACAACAACAGCCCCAAGCTCCTTTAGGATTACCACCCCAACAAGCTGCCACAGCCTGGAGAGCTCAGAAACAACAACCAGCTCCAGCCCCAGTGGTACAACCTCAATCGCCAACTAAACAACCGCAATCGCCTCCTCAACAGGCACAAGCTGCACCGCAGCCCCAGAAAAAATCACCAACTAAACCGCAGCAGCAACCTGCTAAGCAGCCCAACAATCCGCAGTCGCTAAAAAATCGCGAACAAAAGCCACCCCAAGTTTGCCAGTGAAGATAATAAAACTAGTTCCTGGTAAGGTCGGTCGTGTCATTCCGATTGAAACCAACCATTTAGCTTTGAGTTTGGGCCATATTAAGACCGCTTAGAACTATGATGTTGAATTTGATCCTGATAAGCCGAAGAGACTGTTGCCGGTAATAATGGAGATTTTCCGTAGGGACCACTACTCAAAGCGATTTCCGTCCTTTGATGGGCGGAAGAACTTGTAACCTTCGAGTGAGTTGCCATTCAACGAAAAGTCTGCCGACGTGATTGTAAGTGGGGACAGCTGCAACAAAACTTATAAGGTGACGGTTAAGTTTGCGAATTGGGTGGATTTAACGACAATGCAAAGTTCCTATAATAGATCGATGGCTGAAGCGTTGCAATGTATCGATTTTGTATTGTGTCATGCGTCCGCTATGAGATGCATTCAAGTCGGTCGAAGTTTCTTTGTTCGGCCTCCAAATCCACATGATTTAGGTGAAGGCATGGAGATGTTTAGCGGTTTTTATCAATCTGCCATTCGTGGATGGAAGCCGTTGCTTAATGTGAATGTCGCTTATAAGGCTTCCCGAAAGAGACGCTGTGCATCGATTTGTTACTTGAGATCGGCGGCGGCTATCATGCCTTAAGTCGCGAGGATTTGAATTGAAAATTGCAATACCAGGATATGGAAAAGTTGCGCAAGTTTATGAGACTTTTGAAGGTGATTTACGTAATTCCCGGCCAGTCTGGTTCTCGTAAGACTTACCGCGTGAATGATTTGGATGCTCCGCCGCGCACTAAGAAGTTCCAGCCCGATAATGGACCGGCGATCACCATCGAGCAGTATTTCTCGCCGGTAAAGAATTACAGATTGCGCTACCCTTCATTGCCTACGCTTTGGGTGGGAAGTCGAGCGAAGGAGAACAGGATTTTGTTGCCGTTGGAGCTGTGCACCGTTGTCGGAAGTCAGCCAGGTGTTCGCAAAACGACGGAGCGACAGACGAGTAATATGATCCGTTTCGCGGCCACGAACACATTCGCAAGCAGAAGATCATGAATGGTATTCGTCAGGCGGATTACAATAGCAGTCCGTTTGTTGAGGAGTTTGGATTCTCGGTTGGTGGCAATTTTGAGAAGTTGAGTGCTCGAGTGTTGCCGCCACCGGCACTTGGGTACAAAAACAGTAAGATTGCGAATCCGGCTAAAAGAATATGGAACAATAGTCGCTTTTTGAATCCGGCTAAAATTCTGAAATAGGCTATTGCTAGTACGGAGCGACGCACGGATCAGGGTTCCATGATGAGATTTGCAAATATGGTCCAAGACCATGGTCGGGATGTTGGCATCCAATTTGCAGAAGCGACCAAGCCGTTTGTCGTGATTGGTGGGAGACAAAGCGAAATGAACATTAGGCAGTATTTGCAGACGAAGAAAGGTTCCGATTTGGTGTTTTTCGTGCCAAATGCTGTGCTGCAGTACAGCTATGTGAAAAAAGTCGCCGAGATTACAATTAGTTGCTTGACTCAGTGCATTAAATCACGTACTTTGGAACGCTTGAATGGCTCGATTATTGGCAACATCTTACTGAAAGTGAATAGTAAAATGAACGGCGTCAATCACAAGCTGAATACGCGTCCGGTATTTTTGAATCGTCCCTTTATGATAATAAGCGCGGACGTTACGCATCCCAGTTCCGACTCGCATGGGATTCCGAGTATCGCAGCTGTAACGGCATCGCATGATCGCAATTCTACGCATTACAACATTAACATTTGTCTTCAACCGCCGACCGTTGAGTTTATATCGGATTTGGAAACGATGACGGTCGAGCATTTGAAGATGTTCTTTGATCGAACTAATGGAATGAAACCAGAGCGGATCATTTTCTTCCGAGATGGCGTTTCGGAAGGACAGTTCCAGCAGGTTTTGGATTGGGAATTAAGAGCTATTCGCAATGCTTGCTATGCCATGAGGAAAGGAGAGTATGAACCTAAAATTACGTTCTTGGTAGTGCAAAAGCGCCATCATACGAGATTCTTCCCGTTGAATCCTCGCGATTCCGAGGATCGAAATAATAACGTACCAGCCGGTACTTGTGTAGATACTGACATCACTTCCTTGCATATGCAAGATTTTTATTTCGTTTCGCATGCGAGTATTCAAGGGGTTGCTAAACCGACCAAGTATGTCACACTTTGGGATGACAACGATTTTACTAACGATCATATTGAACAGTTGTCGTATTTTTTATGTCATTTGCAATCGTGTCACATGCAATCGTTCGCTTAGCTATCCAGCTCCGACGTACTATGCGCATTTGGCCGCTGCCATAGGAAAGGTTTGTATTGAGAATCATCAATTGAATCTCGATAATTTGAACCAGGAACAGAAGCGGCTTAATATTTTCGATGCTATTGGTAATTATTATATTTGCTTTTTTATTTTTACTCTTTTTTTCTCAAATACGATTTAATACTGTGAAGTTATTAATTCATTATTTTTATAGTGTTTTGATTAGACTTTATATGGTGTTTAGATTTTTTATTTGATTATTTATTTCATGTGTGTTTACTGCGAGATGAGGTATGCGTTAGCTGGAATATCAGCGACTATTTTAATAGGTAGCAATATCCGATCACGTGACATTTTTAAATTTGGAGTAGGCGGCGCGAATTTAATTTTGACAGTTTTACATGTTATAATTTTACTGCAAAAGCAATTGAAAACGAGAAAATGGATAGATTTGTCGAAATAAATGAGAACGAAATCGATGAATTGGACAACCAAGAAGCGCCAATTAATACGCTTAAGAGCAAAACGAGTATTTGGCGACAGTTTGAAAAATTTTGCATAACTAAAGCGTATAAATTTAATATTTTGCATAACTAAAGCGTTTAAATTTTTCAGTCAATAAATAATCAACAGTAATACCACAAGACCTTTACAAATAGCCGGCTATTTTTTTTCATTAATTTATCAAGAAAGCTTGCATTTTAATAATTTAAACCAGAACTTATCAAGCATTAATAATCTGATTAAAGCCCGAGAGCTTTAGCTCGAGGGCTTTAATCTTTGATTATTAATGTTGGATAAGTTCGAGTTAAATTATTTAAAAATGCAAGATTTGAGATAAATTATAAAAAAAAATAGCCGATATTGTAAAGGTCGAGTAGTGTTTAGAAAGATTATTTATTGAATGAAAATTTTCTATCCAAATCTATCCATTTTCTCGTTTTCAATTGCTTTTGCAGTAAAATTATAACATGTAAAACTGTCAAAATTAAATTTGCGTCGCCTACTTCAAATTTAAAAATGTCACGTGATCGGATATTGCTACCTATTAAAATAGTCGCTGATATTCCAGCTAACGCATACCTCATCTCGCAGTAAACACACATGAAATAAATAATCTTTTAAAAAAAATTGTTAAAATTTTCATTCAATAAATAATCTTTCTAAATACCACTCGACCTTTACAATATCGGCTATTTTTTTTATAATTTATCTCAAATCTTGCATTTTTAAATATTTTAACTCGAACTTATCAAACATTAATAATCAAAGATTAAAGCTCTCGGGCTTTAATCAGATTATTAATGCTTGATAAGTTCTCGTTTAAATTATTAAAATGCAAGCTTTCTTGATAAATTAATGACAAAAAAATAGCCGGCTATTTGTAAAGGTCTTGTGGTATTACTGTTGACTATTGCTTCAATAAAAAAAATCGATTTTGATTATTTTTTTTTTGTGCATTTTTTTCAGAAATTTAACTAAAATAATTTTAAATGGATTTAATTAATTATACAGTACAATGTAAA
The DNA here is from genome assembly GCA_963556235.1 of Cryptophagus acutangulus. NCBI lineage: Eukaryota > Metazoa > Arthropoda > Insecta > Coleoptera > Cryptophagidae > Cryptophagus > Cryptophagus acutangulus. Next base: position 3,082,320 of record OY744571.1, read on the forward strand.
CAATAGTGGTAAAAACTTTTTGAGGTATAAGTATAAAGTGTAAAGTAAAAAAATATTAAGGGTTCTCCAACCGCTGTCTCAAAGTTGTCTGCAACCAGCATTGCATAATTGAGAAAAGACCGCGAATGATGAGCGAGAGCTTAGGAGAGAGTGAGAAAAATATATAATAAACACGCGTATTTATAATTAGTGTATTTAGGTTATGCGTTGATGGTTGTTGATGAAAGTCAAGTCAAAATATTCAAGACAAAATTCTCTAGGGCACGAAGCTCACTAAATTTGAATAATTTTAATTAATCATTGTTAATTATGGAAATTTATTTTTGATTGTCAAATATATCTTTAATTATCCACTATTTTTTGGTTGTATGTATGATTGTAAATAAAATAGTATACAAACCTCGGTGGAAAGTTTTATTACTGTCTTGAGATGTAGTTGAGCTTGGCGCTTCGCGCGTAACTACATACCCCTACCTCCCAAATATACACTTTGAGTCATATGGATCGGATTTTCGTCATATTAGATTTCTACTATACATTTAAAACAAATTTACGAATAATCTAATTAAAAATTATATGCGACACTTATTGTACAACTTCAACCCTTAATATACCTCTCACAGTCAAAATGCTCGAATTTCTTTCAAATTTGGGTCTCAGTAGTAATTTTAACTTAATTAACTTATCATTGTTTAGTTAATTAAATGGAAATTAGGCTAGAACTCACATATTACCATTGTAACCCTTAATACACCCCTTACAGTTTGATTTCTCAGATTTTTTTCAAGTGGGAAACGTGAGCGGGATTTTAAAGCGTTTTAAATGTTTATTATTTTTTTTTTAGTGGCAAACTTTGGTTTAAAAAAAAGGGTCAATTATTTTTTCTCAATAAAGATATAGACGTAAAAAAATTTTTTTTTGAACATAGCCCATTGTAATTTAGAAAGCGTTAATTGAAATTCAGATAATTAATTATTTTGGAAGGCTAAGAGTCGAACGAAGAATTTGCAACAAATTAGAGAAAACAGCCTAAAAAAGTAGCTAAAATTGCAGCTGGAAATAAAACAAGAAAGTTCTCGGAAATTGTTAATGCTGAGTATGTATTAGTTTCAATTCCATGGTTCATGGTACAATGAAGCGGAAAATTTTATAAATAATTTAGAAAAAAATAGTTAACATCACCGTTAATAGTTAACCACCGCGGCAAACTCCTTGCAAAATGCTAAATGTCGACCGTGACAAACCTTTTTTATAAGTGGAAGTTGAAGTTTTTAAATAAAAATTATCTTATAATATATTAAATAATATATGAAAGAAATAATATTTTCATTATTGCTGCATTTAAAAAATAAATAAATTTATAATTAAAAACTTTCCTCACTATAATAATCGTATTCACAACCTTTGCAAACGAAGGGAGAGATAAGTTGCAAATTCTTAACTCCTAGACTTCACTAATAATTAATAAAATATTGCTTTCCTAATTACAAATGATGCTTTCTGAAATACATTTTACTAATCTGAATTACAATTGACGCTTTCTGAAATACAATTGACGCTATCTGAATTACAATTGATGCTTTCTGAATTACATTTTTCTAATCTGAATTACAATTGACGCTTTCTGAATTACATTTTACTAATTTGAATTACAATTTGCGTTTTCTAAATTACATTTTACTAATCTGAATTACAATTTACGCTTTCTGAATTACATTTTACTAATCTGAATTACAATTTACGTTTTCTGAATTACATTTTAATAAACTGAATTACAATTTACACTTTCTGAATTACATTTTTTTAATCTGAATTACAATTTACGTTTTCTGAATTACAATTAGATAAGGTGTAGTCTGCCTTAATAAACGTATAGTAGAACTTTGAGTTTTTTCTTATTGATTAAAAACCACTACTATTGGTGAATGGATCATTTAAACAAGTTTAAAAATAAATATATTCGGCTCTCCTACCTTATTTAAGTCAATTGGCGATTGGATTTTTGTAATTGATTCATTCTTTAAAAATAATCAATTTTCTTTGTTTTTGATTGTTCAACAAATTTTGAGCATATTAACAAAACTGAAATTTTGAAACGCTTGAGAAACTGGCAAAGCAGACCCAGCAGAATAAATAAAAATTCGCTGGAAATGAGTTTCCACAGTACTTCTCTCGTTGCTATGTTAAAATTTCTTATTCAAATTTGTAGAATTTTGAGGCATCTTTTGTAGAAAAAAAATGTATCGGGTTATTTAAAAATGCTGTTTAAAATCTAAGCGATAAAGTTGAAACGGGTGTATGAAGAGATTAAAAAGTGAAAAATGTGTTGTAGATGCTCTATTTTAATGAAACTATTTGAAGCCAGATTTAAAATTACCAATAAAAATCAAGGTTTGAAGTAAATCCTAGCACTATCGGTGTAAGGGGTGTGTTAAGGGTTAAAAACATAAATTGAGGATTTTAGCCTATTTTTGAAAGTATATTAAGGGTTGAAGTTGTAAAATAAGGGTCGCATATAATTTTGATTAGATTATTCGTAAATTTGTTTTAAATGTATAGTAGAAATCTAATATGACGAAAATCCGATCCATATGACTCAAAGTGTATATTTGGGAGGTGGAGGTATGTAATTACGCGCGAAGCGCCAAGCTCAACTATAGTCGACTTGCTTGCGTTGTGGTCCCTGGTATCGAATGTGCTAGACGTACTTTTTTATTGCTACGCTGTGCCAGCGCATTACAGTATATGCTAACAATAACAGGAACGTATGTCTGCCAGCGCTGCGACATGACTTCACAGATTTTATGAATACAATCAATGTGAATGACAAAGAAGTTACATGCACGTATGTCTTTCGTCTTGTTTTCGTTCAGTAGCGTCGTATAAATATAATCTTTTATTTTTGTATTGGCGTGTCGCTGCTGCTTGGAAGATATTCTACGCTACTAATAAAATGTTTACATGGCCTTCAGTTGATTTGGTGCAGGCGCAATCAGCTGGGAACACACAGCTCAGAACGAAAACGGTTTGACTTTACATCTCAAGACAGTAATAAAACTTTCCACCGAGGTTTGTATACTATTTTATTTACAATCATACATACAACCAAAAAATAGTGGATTATTAAAGACATATTTGACAATCAAAAATAAATTAACATAATTAACAATGATTAATTAAAATTATTCAAATTTAGTGAGCTTCGCGCCCTAGAGAAATTTTTCTTTAATATTTTGACTTGATTTTCATCAACAACCATCAACGCATAACCGAAATACACTAATTATAAATACGCCTGTTTATTATATATTTTTCTCACTCTCTCCTAAGCTTTCGCAAATATTTGCGGTCTTTTCTCTATGATGCAATGCTGGTTGCAGACAACTTCGAGACAGCGGTTGAAAGACCCTTAATATTTTTTATAACTATACACTTTATACTTATACCTCAAAAAGTTTTCACCACTATTGTTTATACTGTACTGTATAATTAATTAAATGCATTTAAAATTATTTTAATTAAATCTCTGAAAAAAATGCACGAAAAAAATAATAAAAAAAGATTTTTTTTAATTGAAGCAATAGTCAAATAAAAGATCTAAACACCATATAAAGTTTAATAAAACACCATAAAAATAATGAATTATTAACTTCACAGTATTAAATCGTTTTTGACAAAAAAAAAAGTAAAAATAAAAAGCAAATATAATAATTACCAAATATTTCTATGATTAACAGAAAAACATTGGTTTCCCAATTCTAATAGCATCCAAAATATTAAGCCGTTTTTGTTCCTGGTTCAAATTATCGAGATTCAATTGATCTTTCTCAATATAGACCTTTCCTCTGGCAGCGCCCAAATGCGCATAGTACGTCGGAGCTGGATAGCTAAGCGAACGATTGCATCTTGTAAACAAATGAGATAAAAAGTATGACAAAGTGTGACATACTTGGTCGGTTTAGCAAACCCTTGAATACTCGCATGCGAAACCAAATAAAAATCTTGCATATGCAAGGAAGTGATGTCAGTATCTACACAAATACCGGCTGGTACGTTATTATTTCGATCCTCGGAATCGCGAGGATTCAACGGGAAGAATTTCGTATAATGTCGCTTTTGCACCACCAAAAACGTAATTTTAGGTTCATACTCTCATTTCTCCATTGTATAGCAAGCATTGCGAATAGCTCTCAATTCCTAATCCAAAACCTGCTGGAACTGTCCTTTCGAAACGCTATCTCAGATGATAATAATCCGCTATGGTTTTATTTCATTAGTTCGATCAAAGAACATCTTCAAATGCTCGACCGTCATTGCTTCCAAATCGGATATAGTCTCAACGGTCGGCGGTTGAAGACGAATGTTAATGTTGTAATGCGTAGCATTGCGATCATGCGATGCCGTTACAGCTGCGACACTCGGAATCCCATGCGAGTCGGAACTGGGATGCGTAACATCCGCGCCCATTATCATAAATGGACGATTCAAAACTACCGGACGCGTATTCAGCTTGTGATAACGCCGTTAATTTTACTATTCACTTTCAGTAAGATGTTGCCAATAATCGAGCCATTCAAGCGTTCCAAAGTACGTGATTTAATGCTGATTTAATGAGTTTCTTCACATAGCTGTACTGCTGCCCAGCATTCGGCACTACGAAAAACACCAAATCGAAATCTTTCTTCGTCTGCAAATACTGCTTTATGTCCATTTCGCTTTGTCTCCCATAAATCACCTTCAAAAGTCCCATAAACTTGCGCAACTTTTCCATATCCTGGTATTGCAATTCGCAATTGAAATCCTCGCGACTCAATGGATGAAAGCCGCCGCCGATCTCAGGAACAGATCAATACACAGCGTCTCTTTCGGGAAAGCCTTATGAGCGACATCCACATTAAGCATCGGCTTCCATCCACGAATGACAGATTGATAAAAACCGCTAAACATTTCCATGCTTTTACCTAAATCGTGTGGATTCGGAGGCCGAACAAAAAAACTTCGACTGACTTGAATGCATCTCATAGCGAACGCATGACGCAATACAATATCGATACATTGCAACGCTTCAGCCATCGATTTATTATCGGAAGTTTGCATTGTCGTTAAATCCATGCAATTCGCAAACTTAACCGTCACCTTATAAGTTTTTTATTTATTTATCTCAATATAGTACATTACAGAAATTAAATTCTAAATAGTACATAACATATAAAAGTAGTAATAATAAGACGAATTTAAAACACTGAAATCAACAACTACAAAAATTTAAACCTTAAACAAGAAATAGCTTATGGAAAACGACTAATAATTTGCGTTTTAAAGGAAGCGAAGGAATTATTAAATAAATCATAATTTATGTATGAGTTGTTATATAGTGTTAGCAATCTAGAGATAAAACCATTTTGACCATCGTTTGTACGGTGTTGGGGAACAAAGAACAGTTGAAAATTTCTAGTTCTTCTACAAGCAGCGCGATAATTAATTAATTGCAAAAGCTCAGGACAATCAGTAATTCCATTCAATAGTTTGAATAAAAAGAGTACTGCAGCATTATTTCTACGAAGTTGCAGTGACGGAATGCCAACGAGTAGCAAGCGAGTGTTGTAAGGTAAATCCTCATAAGGGAATTTGTATTTCCAGAGGTAAAACTTAGTGTATTTTCTCTGTACGCGCTCCAAACGATTGATATGACTGGAGTAGTAGGGAGACCAAATAATGCAGCAGTATTCCAAGATACTTCGTATGAGAGAGTTGTACAAAGTTTGAATAGCTTTAGTGTCGCTCATATGCAAAGTGTTCTGTTTTACAAAACCCAGCATACGCAGACTCTTTAAGATTGTGCTGTCGATATGAGGAATAAACGAAAGAGATTTGTCAAATATTACTCCTAGATCATTAAATTGGTTTACTTGTTCCAAATCGGTACCATCAAGTTGATACCGATAGTGAATGAGATTTGCCGATTTTGTAAATCGAAGCACCTTACATTTGTCGACATTTACGTTCAGTAGATTATTACTGCACCAAAGCGAAAAGTTATCTAAATCATTTTGAACATTATAACAATCAGACAAATTAGTAATGTTACAGTAAAGTTTCAAATCATCAGCATACAATAAGCACTTACAAAATTTGAAGGAATTAATTACATCATTAAAAAAAGCAAAAACAAAATATAGGAGCAAAACAAACAAACAAAACAATATGGGAGATATTTTAAACAAACCAATATGAGAGCCTTGAGGAACACCACTAGTAACAGTAAATGGTTTTGAAAGAGTGTCGCCGATTTTCACGCACTGCTCATAGCCCGAGAGATACAAAATTAACCACTGAAGATAAGCACTAGAGACTCCATAACATTTAAGTTTAGCACACAGAAGTTTGTGGGAGACGCTGTCAAATGCCTTAGCTAAGTCCGTGTAGATGCTGTCAACTTGAAGTCCTTGTTCCAACGATGATGATATAAAGTTATGGTAGACAGCTAAGTTGGTAGTAGTAGAACGATTTTTATAAAAGCCATGTTGTTGCTCGGCAATTACATGTTTAAAGGTATAGAAGAGTTCGTCCGTAATGATGGATTCAAATACTTTAGGTATACAGGAAATAATTGAAATACCTCTATAATTTTTCACGTTGCTTTTGTCACCTATTTTATAGATTGGGACCAGGTTGGATTTTTTCCAAGTTTCTGGAAAAATGCCTTTGTCAAAGGAAAGCTGAAAAAGTTTTTGCAGAGGAACTGCTAGTCTTTTAGAGCAAGATTTTAATAGTATAGGAGGGATGCCATCTGGACCTCCGTTTGTTTTGGCTTCGAAAGCATTAAGTTTGCTTTCAACTTCTTCAATTGTGAATGTGTGGTGGTGAGTGATTGACTGGAAAATTCATTGTTTGAAATCAAGGATGGATTGATGTGGTGATGAAAAGAGTAGCAGGAACGAAAATGATCAGCAAATGCATTGGAGATATCAATAGGATCATCGAATGCAACGTCATTTAGTCTCATAGTTGTCGGGATACCTGAGTCCTTACTTAGATTTCTTACGTAGGACCAAAAACGTTTGATGTTAGATGGAATCGTGAGCTGTCATGGAGACGAAGTGTAGGTAACATAAGTCTATTAGTTCTTTGGATTCCTTGCGTGCAGTAGAGTAAACCATGTAGTCAGCATCAGTGCCAGATTTTTTAAATTTCCCATATAGTCTGTTCTTCAAGTTTAAGGACTTAATGCAATCGTAACTGTACCATGAAGGATATTTCAGAGCAGAAGTCGTTCTAATTGGAGTGAATTCATAAATGCCTTGTAGAATAACTTGATGCAAGTTTTCAGCAGCAACACTTATGTCCACGTTGTCTTCTAAGAAAAGCCAGTTTTGGTTGAGAAAGTAGCGATTTAAGTTAGCAAAGTCTGTTTTGTAGTAGTCATATTTATGAGACTCGTTAGCGGCATCAATAGTTGAAGTTTGGAGAATGTTCACTGATAATCCGAGAGGAAGGTGATATGAATCAACTGAACCAAGATGGTAGGCAGAAGCATGTACCGAGAGATCGATCGATTCATCTGATAAAACTAAATCGAGCAGCTTATTCAACGAATTAAATATTGCATTTGACTGGCAGAGTTCAAAGAAATAAACGTTTTTTAATAAAATTTCGGAAGCAAGTTTGGGAAAGTTAGCATGAACTAAATGATTGTCCTCGTAGTTCCAGACAATGTCAGGTAAGTTGAAATCGCCCAATATTAGGAATTTTGAAGAAGTGTATTTGTTTTTGAAGTGTTTAAGTGAGAGGATAAAGGACTCATACGCAGAAACGCACGATTTTGGAGGAAAATATACGGTGCAGAGAATCAGATCCAAGTTACCAGCTTTAGTCCGAACCCATACGTCTTCAAAAGCAAGGTTATTTGAGTGTGGTAGTTCAGAAGAGGAAAAGTTGTTAAGGGTGGCGATTAGAACTCCGCCTCCTCTAAAGCAATTAAGAGCAAGGTAGTTTCGATCATGACGAAATACGGAATATGTAGTACGAAACAATTCGGCATTGTGAAAACTATCATTTAGCCAGGTCTTCGTTAAAAATATGACATCAAAATTAGCAGCAGAGACATTAGAAGAAAATTCAGATACTTTGGTGCGTACCCCTCGAATATTTTGATAGAAAAAGGAAAGTGTGTTCAATTGAGTTTTAGAAGAATTATTTACACGGGTAGCGGTAGATTTATTAGTGTGGTTGACTGTTTCCAAGAAAAAATGACGCGCGGTTAGATCTTCTGCGTGGAATGAACTCCTTGATTGCAACGTTTGACGGCCATTTATGAGGATCCAATAAAGATTTCAATACGTCTTCCCTAACACCGAGTTTGAAGGAGCAAATGTCGTCATTGTTGACGAGTTGTTCGCATTTCGCATCTGCAATCTTAAGAGAATTGTGGACGTAGTGCAAAATGTTCTCTGGAGTGGTACCAGCATTTACTCTGCCAATATAAAGCCATTGCCTGCGAGGTGCTGACGAAAAACTATTTTCACTATTATTGGCTATTGTGGTTCCAGTACCAATAATAATAGGATTCTTCGGGACTATCCCTTGATTTTTGGGTATAGCACCCGAGCTATAATTCGGAATGGTACCCAAAGGGGTTGCAGTGGAACGAAGATCGCGTTGGTGTTGATGTATGGACTAAGCGGGTGCAGCGGAAACAGTATCCGAAGCAGCACTGGAATTCGGCTTATGAGCAGTATTTCTTAGGGCCGGGACTTTTATTCGAATTGACGAATATTCGAATATTCGACTATTCGTATATTCGAACTCTAAATGAAAATTTTATTCGAATAGTCACGAATATTCGAGTTTATTCGTATATTCGTGACTATTCGAATATTCGTGACTATTCGATTATTCGTGACTATTCGAATATTCGTGACTTTTCTAATGTGATGCGCAAACGCAAAGACCAAAAGTAAGGCGCTACGCTGCTTTACTATACTAACTATCTATGTATATTCCTCACTATTTGAATATTTGCAACTATTCGACTATTCGTGACTATTCGAATATTCGTGAAAATTCGAATATTCGAATATTCGTGACTATTCGAATATTGGCGAATTATTCGAATATTCGTCAAAATACTTGCACGAATACTATATTTGGAAAAGTCTAGTATTATTACTAGTATTTCTAGTCCTTGTTGTAGGGGTTTTAAGATTAATTGACGGGCCTTGTATTTGAGACAGGCCCTCCAGATTCTTAACTTTCGCTATCAAAGAATTTAATAAATCTGTATGCGAATTTAACACAGCCATTAAGTTTCGCATATTCGAAGAACTTGCACTTGTACCCAAGCATATGTCGCAAGTGAAAGGAATATTTTGTACATCGGTGATTGCTTTTAAAGTTGTTTTATTTAAATTAGCACATTTGACTCCGTGATATGCCTTATCGCAGATAAAACAATTTACTTGATCAGCGACCTCCACTGCTGAATCGCATTGAACGCAGATTTAAGGCATCTTATCAGCCGGGTATTGCAGATAAAATGTTCAAGATAGCAGTATCAAGAAACAAGAAAGAAAATTCTCGTAAAAAACGCAAAAGAATAAGCCGAAAAAAGAGAGCTTACGAGAGAAGAAGCCCTTTGCACACACAGTTTTCACAGAAAAAGAAAAACTGACAATATTACAAAAAAAAAACACTGTTTTAAGCACTCTAAAGGCGGAGGTTAAACTACGAACGAATTTGATATACGATTCGATTGAAAGTTTTGTTGCAGCCATCCCCACTTACAATCACGTCGGCAGACTTTTCGTTGAATGGCAACTCACTCAAAGTGTACAAGTTCTTCCGCCCATCAAAGGACGGAAATCGCTTCGGATAGTGGTCCCGACGGAAATTCTCCATTATCACCGGCAACAGTAGTCTCTTTGGCTTATAAGGATCAAAATTGAAATCATTATGTCAAGCGGTCTTAATACGGCCCAAACTCAAAGCTAAAGGGTTGGTTTCAATCGGAATGACACGACCGACCTTACCAGGAATTGGTTTTATTATCTTCACTGGCAAACATAGGGTGGCTTTTGTTTGCGATTTTTTAGCGAATACGGATTGTTGTGGCTGCTTAGAAGGTTGCTGCTGTGGTTTAGTTGGTGATTTTTTCTAGGGTTGCGGTGCAGCTTGTGTCTGTTGAGGAGGCGATTGCGGTTGTTTAGTGGGCGATTGTGGTTGCACCACTGGGGTTCGAGCTGGTTGTTGTTTCTGAGCTCTCCAGGCTGGGGCAGCTTGTTGGGGTGGTAATTCTAAAGGAGCTTGGGGCTGTTGTTGTTGTGGAGAGCGACCTTGTCCTTGTTGTTGAGGTCTACCTTGTTGTTGGGATTGACCTTGTTGCTGGGGTCTAGCTCGTTGAAGTTCACCTTGTGGCTGGGGTCTACCGTGTTGAGGTTGACCTTGCTGTTGAGGTCTACTTTGTTGTTGGGGCGCACCTTGTTGCTGGGGGCTATTCTGTTTTGTAGGAGGCCCTTGTTGCTGAGGTCTGCCTTGTTGTTGGGGCAGACCTTGTTACTGCGTTGCCTTTTTACCCCATGCTTTAGCACCAAGTGGTGCAGCTTGTTCTTGAGATAGTTGCGGACCAGTATCACCTTGTCTTTTTTGTGAAACAGCCGAGCTAGATGGTTTCGGAGTCTGAGGTTGGCTTGCTGGAGTTGGTTTTTCGGTTCTGTGGAAGTAGAAAGTTTTTCCTGCTTTCCTCCCTTCTTTGCTGTGAAATATACACATTTGAGTAAAATTTCGATTTTTTGAAACATGTTTTGTAAAGTACAAGCCATACTTTTGCACAAAAATTTAAAAAAAAAAACATTAATCGAACATTTGAAAACGGCAGTTACAAATAGTAAACAATGTATGCAATCATCGATACATTTCAAACCAATATAATAAAAGGCGTTTTTTGCAGATTTTGCGTTTTTAGCTTGAGTGTTTTTAGCTTGAGAGATGAAGTTTTATTTTGTTTGTGTACTGAACAATTGTGGACCATCTATTTTTGCCCTTATCTAAATAATTATTGCAAGGTATGTACATATTTTAATTTATCTATTTTGACGATCGTTTTAAGCTAACACATTAATATTGTTTTTTACAGAGTATTTTCAACTTTTTACCTATTCAAAACCAATAGCAAAAAAAGCAGGGCAAAGCAGGAAAAAAGTATCAACAAGGTAAATTGAATTGTTGTATTATATTCCATCCAATACTAACGTCTTTTTATTGTTATTATTATTTTAGGAAGCATGAATAAATTTTATCACTCATTTATGCAAGCCATTATGAAAAAACATGGTTTGATGCAAGATACACCACATCAACCATCAGAAAAACGAAATGCTAAACGTTTTATATTAGGGAGTCAATCCAATGTTGGCAGCCATCCCCAGCCCAACGAGTGATACCCAGCAATTAGAAGCGAGCGAGCCACACCCCAAACGTCAAAAAGTAAATAATGCAAGTAATAAATATAATGCGGATTATATAAATCATGTTCTAAATAACATTCACGAGACACCGATTGTAGAAGAAATATTGGATAATGTAAACATGCATGAACAAGAATTAGTTTTAGTTGCGGTTGAGTCAGTGTTTAAAAGACGTATTCTAACAAACGCAATAATAAATGCTAATAAAATTTTAGACCCAAAACTTTTTCTTCAATTAACACTAAATTTAATCAGCTCAAAGGTTAATGATATGAGATTAATTGCTTCTATTAAATCACAACAAACTTTAATATGTGAGATGATTCTCCCTAAAACCGAAGAGGTTCAAAACATTTATCTGAATTCTACATATAAAATTATTTACCAAACTTCAAATATAATCGAGTGGTATAATGAAGCGTGCGAAATTTTTATAACGAGACTACAGGAACATCAAGAGCGGGATAGCGGATGGGCTCTACGCAGAATTCTACAAGTTAATTTAAACATCAACAAATATGTCCCTTTTACCGTAGGCGCAAAATATTTTGTTTTGCCCAAGTATGTTCAAGCTCAAAAGGCGGTTATAAATGTGCAATGGCGGGTGAATGTTGTTTTGCTTGGGCGATAATTTCGGCCCTTCGGCTTGTCAAAAAGAACGCGAATAGAGGTTTATCATATCCTGACTATAAAGACATTTTAAATTTAGATGGAGTTACGTTTCCTATGGAATTGGATAAAATTCCCAAATTTAAAGTGCAAAATAATCTATCGATTAATGTATATGCACTAAAAACGAAGAGTGAACGGCTTATTTTGAATAAATGCACCTCCGAAACAAATTAAATAAAAGACCCAAAGTCCGAAAATGTTAAATATGAGATATTACCAGTATGCATATCTAAAAATCATAAAGATGTTCATATAAATTTATTAATGGCCGAAATTCCAAAAAATGATGATAAAGAAGAAGAAAAAGAAGAATGTGTACCTAACTATCATTTTTGCTGGATTAAGAATTTATCGAGATTAGTGAGTAATCAAATGACCGCTAAACATCGCAGCTCTCGCTGGTTATGTGACAGATGCCTATGTTATTTTTACGCTGAGAAAAAGTATACACAGCATATAATTGATTGCTCAAATTCCGCAGCAGTAAAATGTGTTATGCGCAACCAATCGAATAAATGAATTCAATTTCAAAATTATAACTGTAAAGAAATGAATCCATTCGTTATATATGCTGATCTTGAATGTCTGCTTTTACCCATTCAAACATGTGAACCTGATAATGCACAGAGTTTTACGAATGCCTACCAAAACCATACACCATGCAGCATTTCGTATTATTTAAAATGTAATTTTGATGACGCCTATTCCAAAATGGATTTGTATAGAGGACAGGATTGTATTGAATGGTTTGTGAATCAACTAACTTTACTAGCGGAAAAAGTTGCAAGTATTTACAGTAATAAAAAAGAAATGCTACCTTTATCGGCTACTGAATTGGCAGAGTTTGATCAAGCGAGCATTTGTCATATTTGTGAAAAAGAATTTTCACCACCATCAGATTTGGCGCTCGAGGGGGAAGAGGAAAATCTGCTCACAAAAGTTCGAGATCATTGTCACCTAACTGGGAACTTTAGAGGCGCAGCTCACGTCAATTGCAATCTCAATTATTCAATTCCCTCCGATATTATTGTTATTTTTCACAATCTTCAGGGCTATGATGCTCATTTTTTAATTCGTGAATTACGTGAAAAATCAGTCATAAACGAGAATGGGGAAGTTTATTTAAAAAATCCCGGGAAAATATCCGTGATAGCCATAAATAAGGAAAAATATAAATCGTTTACGAAATTTATTTATGGAAATAAAATTAAACTAAAATTTATTGATTCGTTTAATTTTATGGCGTCCTCTTTGGATAAACTATCATCGTATTTAGAAGAACATCAAATAACAAAAAAGTATTTTAAAAATGTGCCCGAGTCAAAATTGAAACTTCTATACAGAAAAGGCGTTTTACCATATAGCTATTTAAATAGTTTTGAGCGTTTTTTGGAAACATCGCTACCAGAACGAAAATATTTTTTCAACAACTTAACACAGAGTGACATCAGCGAGAGCGAATATACTCATGCGCAAACAGTTTTTACTAAATTTGATTGTCAAAATTTAGGAGACTATGCGGATTTATATTTGAAAACAGATGTTCTTTTACTAGCGGATGTGTTTGAAAAATTTCGTTTCTTATGTAAAAAAACTTATGATTTGGACCCCGCAAAGTATATAACGGCACCAGCACTATCTTGGGATAGTTTATTAAAACTTACAAAAATTACATTGGAATTGATGACGGATATCGACATGCTATTGTTTATCTAGAGAGGGATTCGAGGTGAATTGCTCAATGCTGCAATCGATACGCTGCGGCTAATAATCGGTATATGGACAATTTTGATTCTTCTCAACCCGAGTCTTATCTTATCTATCTTGACGCAGTAAATTTGTACGGGTGGGCAATGTGTCAATTCTTGCCTGCTGGCAATTTTAGATGGTGTGATGAGAAAAAACTCCACAAATTTACAAAATCCATATTGCAGCTACCGGATGATTTTGAAAAAGGTTATATTTTCGAGGTCGATTTGACGTATCCAGAAAATGTACATGACTCTCATAGAGATCTCCCTTTTTGCCCTGAAAATAAAATTCCTCCAACTGGTAAACATAAAAAACTGCTATCTACATTAGAACCGAAACATCGCTATATTATTCATTATCAAAATTTGAAGCAATGTATTAATCATGGGTTGATTCTTACAAAAATTTACCGCATACTGGAATTTATTTAAAAAATCCCGGGAAAATATCCGTGATAGCCATAAATAAGGAAAAATATAAATCGTTTACGAAATTTATTTATGGAAATAAAATTAAACTAAAATTTATTGATTCGTTTAATTTTATGGCGTCCTCTTTGGATAAACTATCATCGTATTTAGAAGAACATCAAATAACAAAAAAGTATTTTAAAAATGTGCCCGAGTCAAAATTGAAACTTCTATACAGAAAAGGCGTTTTACCATATAGCTATTTAAATAGTTTTGAGCGTTTTTTGGAAACATCGCTACCAGAACGAAAATATTTTTTCAACAACTTAACACAGAGTGACATCAGCGAGAGCGAATATACTCATGCGCAAACAGTTTTTACTAAATTTGATTGTCAAAATTTAGGAGACTATGCGGATTTATATTTGAAAACAGATGTTCTTTTACTAGCGGATGTGTTTGAAAAATTTCGTTTCTTATGTAAAAAAACTTATGATTTGGACCCCGCAAAGTATATAACGGCACCAGCACTATCTTGGGATAGTTTATTAAAACTTACAAAAATTACATTGGAATTGATGACGGATATCGACATGCTATTGTTTATCTAGAGAGGGATTCGAGGTGAATTGCTCAATGCTGCAATCGATACGCTGCGGCTAATAATCGGTATATGGACAATTTTGATTCTTCTCAACCCGAGTCTTATCTTATCTATCTTGACGCAGTAAATTTGTACGGGTGGGCAATGTGTCAATTCTTGCCTGCTGGCAATTTTAGATGGTGTGATGAGAAAAAACTCCACAAATTTACAAAATCCATATTGCAGCTACCGGATGATTTTGAAAAAGGTTATATTTTCGAGGTCGATTTGACGTATCCAGAAAATGTACATGACTCTCATAGAGATCTCCCTTTTTGCCCTGAAAATAAAATTCCTCCAACTGGTAAACATAAAAAACTGCTATCTACATTAGAACCGAAACATCGCTATATTATTCATTATCAAAATTTGAAGCAATGTATTAATCATGGGTTGATTCTTACAAAAATTTACCGCATACTGGAATTTGATCAATCGGCTTGGATGAAACCATACATCATGAAAAATACCAAACTTCGAATGGAGTCAACCAATAAATTCCAGAAAAGCTTTTATAAACTGCAAAATAATAGTGTATTCGGTAAAAGTATGCAGAATGGCAGAATAATGCGTGATATAAAATTAGCAACAAAATGGAGTGGTAGTTATGGTGATGGTAAACAAATCGGCAAACCGAATTTTAAAGATAGGGTTATTTTTAAAGAGGATTTTATCGCCATCGAAATGAATCGCCTAAAAATACCATTTAATAAACCTCTATATATAGGAATGGCCATCCTAGATATAAGTAAAAGTCTGATGTATCAATTTTATTACGATGACATGAAGAAAAAATATGACTATGCTAATTTAAAACTTTTATACATGGATACGGATTCATTGATATATTCTGTAATATCAAATAATTTTTATCATGATATCTCTACTGACTTGATGCAATGGTTTGATACGTCCGACTATTCTGAAAATAATCCTTATAATTTTCCTAGAGTAAACAAAAAAGTTTTGGGTTTATTCAAAGACGAATTAAACGGTGAAATTATGTATGAGTTTGTTGGTTTACGAGCAAAAATGTATTCACATTTATTACAAAGTAACATCAATGTAAATAAAGCTAAAGGGGTAGGTAAATCAGTAGTAAAAAACTTAAGTTTTGATGAATACAAAAATTGTCTTTTTGAAAACATAAGTATATATAAAATGCAGAATAGGATTATTTCAAAACAACATAATGTTTATGTTAGGATCAAACACCGATTTCGGCCAATGGTCGAAAAAACCGACCAGAATGCGTTCTGGCTATTGTCGAATTGCCAAAATGCAACACGTTGCATTCTGGCCGTTTTAAAAAGATTACAACGCGTACTGCATTTTTGAAAATGCCAAAACGCGAAATTATTGCATACTTCGCATACTGACTTGACAACGGAGGCCAGATCGCGTCCTGGCATTACCACAACGGAGGCCAGATCGCGTCGACGAGCGTTTTTATCATGGCAGCTTGATTCGTCAAATTTCCAGGCAACCTCGTTTTCGTATAAACTAAAAAAATATCCGATAGGGCCATAGGGCCTTAGAATAGAGGCTAAACCTAACCTAACCTAACATCTTTATTTTGAAAAAAAAAACCTTTTTTTTTAACTAACCTAACCTTTTAAAAAAAACTAACCTAACCCCTGCGCAAGAAAAACAAACAAAATCGTAAATCTAACCTAACATAACCCCTGCGCAAGAATAACAAACAAAATCGTCCATTCTGGCAATTGTGGTAATGCCAGGACGCGATCTGGCCTCCGTTGTCAAGTCAGTATGCGAAGTATGCAACAATTTCGCGTTTTGGCATTTTTTTCAAAAATGCAGTACGCGTTGTAATCTTTTTAAAACGGCCAGAATGCAACGTGTTGTATTTTGGCAATTCGACAATAGCCAGAACGCATTCTGGTCGGTTTTTTCGACCATTGGCCGAAATCTGTGTTTGATCCTAACATTTACACTATTAAGCAAAATAAAATCGCACTGAGTTCAAGCGATGATAAAAAATTTATTGTGGGGAATAGCTATGACACATTGCCTTGGGGGCATTATTCTTTATATTAATTTTAATTTTAATTTAAATATAAAATATAATAATTTATTTAATAAATGTGATTAATAGGTAATAAATAATTTATATTGCATGTTTGAATTACTTTTTATTTTGTATAGATTAATATTTAGTGTATAACATTTTTTAAAAATAACAAAATAGCTATTTGTGTATTAAGAGCGCAAAGTGATACTTTGTCGCGCGAGCCAGAATGTTGTCAACGACAATCTGGCGAGAGCGACAAAAACACTTTGCGCTCGAAATACACACAAGATTTTTCCTACAATCGATTTTAAATTAAATTTTTGTTGCAAAAATGTAAAATTAATATTTTGACAACAAATAAAAATGTGATTATATCATTGGTAACCAAGAAACGCTCATTTCTAAAAACAAAAACTATTGTTTTACCGCATTGTTTTGATTTAGCGAGCGGGAAAATCAGCAAAAAGATCTACACCTTTTCCATATGTAGTTCAGAAAGCGTCAAATGTAGTTCAGAATAGTCAAATGTATTTCAGAAAGCATCAAATGTATTTCAGAATAGTCAAATGTATCTCAGATAACGTCAAATGTATTTCAGAATAGTCAAATGTATTTCAGAAAGCGTCAAATGTAGTTCAGAATAGTCATTTATATTTCAGAAAACATCAAATGTATTTCGGAATCGTCAAATGAATTTCAGAAAGCGTCATTTGTATTTCAGAAATCGTCATTTGTATTTTAGAAAACATCATTTGTATTTCAGAAAATGTAATGTATTTTAAAGTTGTTTCAAAGCCATTTGATCCGGAAATTTTACAATGATTTTAATATATATTTTTATATATTTTAACATTCTGTTTAATTTTCCACAAAATACATAATGTAGTAGGATATTATATTATTCTCTTGTTTCTTTTTTTACGCAGTACAGTTCAGAATAAACAATGTACAGTACTTTGCAAAAAAACTTGTACAAGATGGAAAATTTAGGCATTGATTTTATTAATACTGTCTTTAATATTCTAAATAATTTTTTTTGTACATTTCTAAAACATATTCCTGGGCTTATTTTAGGACGAAACTTTTGTGATCATTATTTTATCCTCAGTATGTTCGACAAAAGGTTAATATTTTTTAAAAAACAAATTTTATTTCGATATTACTCTTTTATGGCGACTATCTTCTAATCTAATCGGAAAATTTTAATAATAATGAAAATAACAAAAAATTGATTTTTGTTTAAGAAGAATAAAAAAGTAAACGGAAAAACCGCTAATAAGCTTTTATATTCAGGTTCAATTCGTTCAGAATAAGAAAACATTTATAACTCGATTTAAAATTTCTGAACTACAAATCGTGTTTTCTGAAATACAAATGACGCTTTCTGAAATTCATTTGACTATTCTGAAATACATTTGATGCTTTCTGAAATACAAATGACTATTCTGAACTACATTTGACGCTTTCTGAAATACATTTGACTATTTTGAAATACATTTGATACTTTCTGAAATACAAATGACTATTCTGAACTACATTTGACGCTTTCTGAAATACATTTGACTATTCTGAACTACATTTGACGCTTTCTGAAATTAAATTGATGCTTTCTGAACTACATATGGAAAAGGTGTAGAGCGGGAAAGTGACAACTCCTCGGAAAACGATAACTGTTCGTTGTCAAATGGAAGCACAAAGGCCTACTTTTATATGCGATTGTAGGAAAATATATTTTAAAAAATAAAATTATATTTGACAATTTTTTTTATTCTATAAAACCCAATTAAAATATAAATACATAATAGTAATTAAATTAACTTTCTATTTAATGCAATACCTTTTAAGATTTATTGAGAATCAATACATTTAATTCATTACATCTAAAAGAAAGCGTTGTTCAAATATGCTCTGACGATGATTTGCATTAAATATTGATTTAATTTTTTTCTCAACATCTCTAATTCGATTTTTAAATCTTGCTCCATCTCTTGCACATTCTTCCCAAGGTCCTTTTCGCGCGGCTCGGTAAGCAAACCACCATTGCACCATCAGGTGTATTTTATTCTTATTTTCGGCGAAGCGAACACATACTTTATTCGCAATGTCCAAATTAATTCTATTAAAATCAGTTTTTGGTTTGACGATTTTGATAAAACAAACAATATTGAATATTTTGATAAAACAATAATATGGCCTGACCTGCTGTGGTTTTTTTGTTTGAAATAAACCATTTTCGTAAATGTTGAACATTTTTAAATGCGCAGTAATTGGTATTTTTATTTATATGCGCAGAAGGGCATTTTTTTTTTAAATTCAATCTTTTCTTTTTGTAATAATTGCAATGCTGGACACCCCATATCTTCTAAGCTTTTAACATTATTAAATCCACAATTTTCGAGCCATTTTTGTTTGTCCAACCATTTTACGTAAATTGTTGTAGCTTCATGCAGCGCTTCATAAAGCACCCTATTTAAATTTTAGTAAGGAATACCAACAGTTATCCAATGTATACCGTGATGATGGTTTAGAATCCAATTCTTTGACGCCTTTTCAGAATTTAGATACCCCTAGTCATTTGGAGCACTAAATACAAATACTTTTATATTTTATGGATCATCAATCGGCACTAACGCTACTTCTTTAAAAATAAATTTTGTTTTTTTCATAAAACTTTGAAAATCTGCAATGAACTCCATTGTTCAAAAGAGGGTATTAGACTAACTTCTGTACCGTACCACTAATTGGTTTATACTCAACGATTCGATCATGTAAAATCAAACGAAAGGCTGTTGTATTTGTCGGAAACTTATGTTTTGACTCGAATTCTAAACGAATGTCAACAGGAGCCGACTTAAGTGACTCATTTTGCTGAGAACAATTTATTAAAATAAGCGGAGAAATATTTATAAAATCATATTTGCTTAACAACGGTTCGTTTTCATGTGAATAGTAAGCGCGTTGAAATTCTGCATACATTTCATACGGTAAAGCATATTGATTGTGCTCTAAATTTAAATTCAAATTGCCATATGGATACGATTGAGAATTCAAATACAACTTAACATCAGTAAGTCGACAGTGGTCAAACTTACTGATATCCATAGCACTATTATTTTTCCGACCTGTCTGAAAACCTAGCATCACAAATCAAGGTTTCTAGTTGAGTAGCTGTTTTTATAGTCCAAATCTGCTTTTTTGTTGTTTGAAGCATAGGATATTCATATAACTCCCATGTTCGAAAACTCATACTAATTGTTGGGTCTTTTTCGATAAAATGAAGCATATCAATCTTTTGTTTATCGGCAAGTGTAATATATGGAACTCTCCATTCAATTTTGTTTAAAATAAACTTAAATGGTTCAGTTTCTGTTTGAATAAAAGCGTTTAAATCTGTTCTAGAACGAACAAGTATAAATTCGTGTTTAACATTAGCAATAACTTTGAGATAATCTTCCGCAAAATCCAACAGTATATTAAGCGGTATAACAACATTAAAGTACCCTTCAGCATCGGTTATAGTAGTATCAGATGTAGCTTTCCATCCAGCATTTTCGAGCATTTGACTTTTGTTTTTATTTACTGAAAAGTATCCTTTCATCGTGGATGTGACTCCAACATTTTTACAATTGTCTATTTCCACACCGTTCAATTCGTAACGAATTTCATCAAATAAATGACATAACCCATTGTTTATAATTTTTGTGTGTTGCACGGCAGTACTATCTTCTCGCAACAATTGACCGAAAATATGCAGACAACTTTTTTTAGGCGTAACATATAAATCCTGATTTTGAATCGTTATACGAATTTCATCACTGTTGTTAAATGTAGATGATGCATACGGTTGATGCGCATGAATTTCATTACTTGATATAGAATTGTCATATTCTATATTAGCGCGAATATTTAACATATTAGCCATTGTGATTTTTTTTTAACACGAATTGCTAAAGTAACTCGGAATGATTTTACAAAAAACAGACGTAAATATTTGACAATCACTTTCGTACAATTAAGTTTTACTTACAGCTGGTGTTATCTTCGATTTGACTATAAGATTTAGGCTCTCCAATGTTGCTTTGTTTGCAGGTGTGAGTGCTTTGATTTGCGTAACACGAGTGAGCATCTTTTTGCATTGTGTCTCTTTAAAATATGTTTTGACAAATGTTTTTAGAGAACTAACATTATCATCTCTATTGTAAACAATAACCATTCTTCCTCAATAAGCTCTTATATGCAGCCTTACCGGTATGACTTCACCTCTAAAATTGATCAATTCATCATTTTGATCGAGTATTTGAAGAGTTATATTATCTATAGAGCGGGTGTTTATTGGTAAGTAGATAACGTTTGCGGGTTCTTGAACTATTTTATAACCGGGGGGTACAATTGAAAAAAACTCATACAGTGTATGTGCTTGATGACCATTTAAATATGCACCGCTGATATTACATTCCACGCGTACTGTATTAATTTTTAGAATATTAACTACTTCATCGGATTCAGGCTCAATATTTGGTGGAAAAACTTCATTTTTAAACCCCAATAATTTATAAATTGAATCTTTCGGAGTAAAATTTATAGATCGATTACATTTTATCAAACAGTTTAATGTACTATTGTTTGCTCTCATCTCAAAAACGATTCCTTTGCTCTTTACTGCATTTGCTATATAATCAGCAAGACTTTTTAACTCCTACGAACCTGTAGGCAAAGTAACAACAAAATCATCTATGTACATTTTGTTGTGATCCTTTTCTATGTTTGGAATAGAATTAAAGGTTTGAAAATTAACTAAACCTATCTCATAATTTTTGCCTTCACACAGTTGAATCGGAAGAAAATAATCTGTGCTCATCACCGATTTGCTATCAGACAGTGATAGAGTAAACGACATTGCTGAGAGGTTGGGTATTAAATGATGGGTTATTAATTACCCGCTATATATATTTATTATTTATATAATAGCAATAACTTTTTACATAGAAAATTTAAACATAAGTGACCACACACAAATGTGTTATAATTTTGATAAGTTTTATAGTTATAATAAACACTGCCTCCTAGATAGTTAACCAACTCCGCTGGTGGACGAAGGACAAAGATTTCCAAAGCTATCAAAATACATAACATTACTTCTTTATTTTTTATAGCATACCCAATGAGTACCCGGGCCATTCTTATTATCCAAATTTACAATCCCGCACTCGTTCTTATTAACTTTATTTGGTAGATCGTTTCTCATAAACACCCCGCGAAAATGTTTTATTCCAAGCTTTTTTGCACAGCAATAAAGCTCATTATCAGTTATCGCTCTATCGGGCAGTGCACTTATTAGTTTTTTGGATTTTTCGGTGAAATAAGTAAACCATTTTATAAGGTTTCAGATATAAACCACGGCCACCAACTTTTACTGCTTCCATAGATCTGTTATGACGTTGGTTTTCTTCCAATATTTTTTTTGCTGCGCTAGCACCGTTAACCGCTTTTGCAATACCGGCGGCGCCACCAGCTAATGCTCCAACCGCACTTAGCCCCACAAAAATAGGAATAAGCAATGGTAAAAAGCCTCCAGTCTTTGGAATTGATATAATTTTTGATGTTCTTATATTATTTTTACCGCCAACATTTTTTACTAAACCACTAACCGCATTCAGTGCATGTTTAATCGCTGTTTTTGAATCATTAGTTTTAACAGCTTTAGTAGTCTTTCTTGTCATACGTATAAGTTTGTTTAAAGACAAAGTTTGTTTCTTAATCTTTTTTGTATTTAATTTTGTATTTGCTTTTTGAGGAAAATTTTTCCCCATACCAAGCTTAGATTTTAATTTCATTGCATTTGCCACTGACCACGCAGTCACTTTCTCACCAATCTTAGCATCTTTTGCAAAAACTCGCTTCCAAGCCTTTTCAGCTAATACTTTATCAGCTTTATGTCGACTACCAAGATAATCTTTGTTTTGGAAATATGCAATATCGTGTTCTGTACATGACGCATCAAGAGGATTTATACCAGGATCTCCATTGTGTAAGCGCTTTGCTAATTTGGTGCCTGGACCACAGTACTGATATCCCGGCACATGCATTTCAAATGGAAGATTATTAATCGCCCAATTAAATGCACCTTTTCCTCTGATTGCTTTCTTTTTATCGTTTTATTTTTTATTTTTACGCACCATCTTTACGCATTAACACTCACTAATCAATTGATTATAATTGCGTTGTGTAGTGTTGTTTATATCCAGTTAGATTTAGGATGCGATTTAATAAGCAACAAGATACGCTAAAAGTTACAAACTACGATTTATTAGCAGACAATAACACGCCTATAAAAAAAAGACATGGAACCTTATTACCCAACACGATAAGATGTATCATTTGAGGTCCTTCGAACTGCCGAAAAACGAATGTTTTATTATCACTGCTTATGCATAAAAATGGTCTTCGATTTAAAAACGTATATATTTATTCAAAATCTTTATATCAACCTAAGTATGAATTATTAAGAAAAATTTTAGAACCGATTGAAAATATTGGATATTTTACATTTTCGGAAAATGCCTGTATAATGCCTCCAAACGAAGCTAAGACAAATTCTATATTTGTTTTTGACGATGTTGCATGTGAGAAACAAAACCATATAGAAGAATATTTTAGTATGGGGCGACATAAAGATGTTGATAGTTTTTATTTATGTCAAACATATAGTCGCATCCCTAAGCATCTCATCAGAGATAATACAAATTGAATAATAATTTTTAAACAGGATGATTTAAACTTAAAACATGTATATGATGATCATGTTAATATAGACATGAAAATTAATGATTTTTAGAACTTATGTAGGTTCTGTTGGAAAGACAAATTTGGCTTCTTAGTTATAGACAATGATAGAGATATTAATATGGGTCGCAATCGACAAGAATTTGACTGTTTTGTTGATATATGTAAATAACTATTGTTCAAGTTCTTTAAATATATAAATATAAACACCTAACAAATGTGATTATTCAATAATTACATACTAAAATCATACAAAATCTATAAATTTTTGGACGTGTAATTGGTACATGCAAAAAAAATCAAATCTGTTGTTATTTCTTTTGTAGCTAGTACCGTTAATGAGATAACGCTCGAGCTTAAAATGTTGCTGTCGATGAGTCATTGTCGCTTCCGCGCATTTGACCAAAACACATTACATTATAAAATCTAATAAAAGTAACAATATTAATATGAGCTTTTAATTTTAACCGCAATCAATTATTGTAAAATTGCTATGTACTTTTTTTTTCGTTGATTACACTATGAAAAAAGCCAAACGTCATGTGAGCCAGATACCACATGTAGTTTCGGGATCAACCTAATTTGAGCCAGTCACCATAGGAAATTTAACATAGGCTAAGCCAGAAACCACATGTAGTTTTTGGAATACTCTAAAGTGAGCCAGACACCATAGGGAATTTAACATAGGATGACGTCATGTGAGCCAGATACAACAAATATCACTACTTCAATTCAACAATCCATGCAATTTACAAACACGAATATTCAGCACACATTGACAAACAAAACTGAAGAAAATTAGTACAAAAGACTCCGGGTCTCCTCATCGGATAGTTTTTTGCATACTGCAGGCTACGAGACCGCTGTAAAGTCCCTAAACCCCAAATAAAATAATAATTTGGTCTCGTTAAAGTTGACCCCAATCTATTATATACCTTAACCACCATATCCCTCCAGGTAGAACCTATATTCTAAAATCCCCTTAAATCCCCATTAACATACAGAAAATAAAAATACAATAATAATCGTTGGGTGGAAGGGAGTGATAGCGACTGCAGTACAACTTTCCAAGCAAAGGAAAATATTTATAATTGGAGATCTTTCAACAAGGCCCAAAACATACTCATCATGCACAATAACCCGAAATTATTAAGATTGCTGAATTGAACAATAGAGTCTAGAAACATAAATGACAAAAATACAAATCAGAGTCTTTGGTGCGAGATAAATAATGGCATCTTCAGAAATAAACAAAAAATCTGATAATATTAAATAAAATTAACCTAATAAAAAAAATTAACTTAACAAAAATCAACAAAACTGACCAATAAAACAAAATTTTCTAATAATCAAAAGGGATTATTAGAAAAGTGGTGAGGAAAGTAATTGGCTTAGATAAAATAAGCCTTTCTTTGTACCGAATGAACACTGAGAATTAATAAGTAAGTCCGACAAGTTAAAACATGTCGGGGGAAGAACAAAAAGGTCTCTTACCTTTAAAATAAATGCACTTCTCACTAGAACTATTTATCTCGTACTACTCTCTTTTTCATTCCTCCTTTTACTGCAAGTGTGACTCGGTACCCTTTGGGTGCAAATTGCATCTCCAGACGTCGGAATTGACATCTCCGATCATAAACATTGTCCCCCCGAAAAGTGTTTAAAACAACATAATAAAACCCGCGCAACTAAATAATATGAAATAAAACTTGTATCCCTTTCAACGTGATAAAAATGTTCACCCTTAATCTATTTTCCCCTTCCCCTGTTGTAAAAAAAAATCCCAACATATATTTAACAACACAAAGAATTATTTACTTAAATGTGTGAGTTAAGTAAATACTAAAAATACAATACAATTTAACGAGGTCATGACGTCATGAAAAGGGACTTCCCCCGAAAACAAAATTTCACCATATTGCATCAGATTTTATCAAATTTCATCGCAAACAAATAAAATACCGGAAATTTCAACAAAGCACTAACATTCCCCCTGTCTGATACATTTCAACAATAATAATGCAATATTCCCATAAGAAACGTAAACAAATCGGTGCATTTTTTTTAGTTGATAATTAATTTAAAATTTTAATACGTTAATATCAAGAATACATACCCTTCTTTCTAACCATGGTCACTGAATTGTTCAAACTGTTGTATTTTAATAAACTCAAGCAATTCGTTCAACCAAATTATTTATTACGCTTTTGTTGTTTGCAGTTGCACTTTATGTCTTTCTGAGACACGAGACAGAAATGACGGAATATTTCTATTCTCAATTCTGCCGCATGAGGAAGGCGCTGCAGCGTGGAGCTTTACAATGTTTACTCCGAGTAGTTATATATCTGCAAATATATTGATTATTTAATTATATAGACTAATTTAATTATGAGCTAATAACTTTAAAATATTTATTTAAGTATTGTTTAATATTTTGTTAATGAGTTACATCTATTACTTGCGATAAAAATCAATTAACTTACTTTATTATTAAAGAAACATTAAAAAATATAAAATGGTAAACATAAATGTAAATAAATAAATAAATTAACATCATAAGAAAATTATTTCGTCCATAAGTATATTTTGTGGTAAGGTCCCCATTACGCTGGCGGCATTTTCTTTCTGAATAGCTAAACTTATTCGTTGTACTAAATATGATTTTGATCTACAGTCACCAGACTGTAGATCAAAATCAGTTGGTTTATCAGTTGTTTTCCTAATTCTTTTATAAACTGTATGGCACCATCACACCAAGGTCCCATAGTCTCCACAGCAAAAGCTAAGAATATATAGCCTTGTTCTTCAATTTCTTTGTATTTGGTTCTTTTCTTTTTTGCAGCAACATTAGCAATTTCTCCAGTAGAGCTAGAAAAAACTGATATGTGGAATAGGGCTAAAATGTCTGTACAGGTCGCATCCCAAACTAGATGTGCTCCACGAGTCCAAGGAATCAGTGTTATTCCGTCTGCTCTTTTTCCGTCACTTCGTATTAATCCTATAGGTAATCCTAAGAGCTTTTTGTAAGATAGCATTTAGTTCATGATGTCTTGAAGGTCGACCAGTGCTTTTAATACAAGAAAGCCCATGTGTTCCTTGTCCATCAACTTGTTCACTACAAATACAAGTGTGGGGCTGGCATAATTGGCATCCAAGACTTAAACCTACCGCAATTCTAAATACATTATTATTTAGTAAAGTTCCCACATTTGTACAAGGAAGAGCTGTTTGCCAAGTACCAGCAAATGGAGACTTAGAAGCTAAATAAATTGCTTTGTCTACATCAAAATTGAAGAACAAGTTTTTCGTAATTCTTTCAGTGTTTATTTTATCCCAAGTTTTCTGTAACTCTAAAACTGTAGGAATCTTATCTTGATTTAGGTTTTCCAAATGTTTAGCGTCTCATCATATCCACTGATTTGAAAAGAGTTGTTCACATTAAAAGGTTTCATAAATGAACTAACTAACTTCGTCACAGCATTGACAGATGAGAGAAAAGCAGCAAGATAAATGTTGCTAACTTTTTGGATTCTTAAACCTCCATCTTTGATGGGAAGCAATGCTGAAATCAATTTTGTGCTATCCAATTTTACATTGATGATTCTTTCTAAAGTTGCTAAAATTAGTTCATCAAACGAACAAAGTGTTTTTTCAAATTTTTCTAATGGGGTAGTTCTAAGTAAATAATTTACTTTTGGAACTCCAAGACAATGTCGAAGAAGATGATAAGCAGTGTCTGCATTCAAAGATTCCAAACCATTAAATAAAAACTTAAGTTCTTCTAGTTTTTTGGCCATAACTTGTGTTGTTGCTGACTGTGTTAAAGGTGCTCCTAGTAAAGTCAGATTGTCATATATTACACCGATTCCAGGTGAAACTTTAGCAAAAGCATCATGTACATTCTGATTGTAGTCACCAGAAAAGATCAGTTCGCATTTTTCGGAGTTAATCTCAAGTCCTATTTCTTTGCAATTTTTTATTAGAATTTTGAAATCGTCCAAAACCACAATCAGGAGAACCACCTAATGTACCATCATCTAGATACCAGCAATTAAATTCAGAATTTGTCTTAGCAACTTAGCAATGATAGGATGAATAGTTAGGCAAAATAGCAATGGCCCGGCTGGGTCACCCTGTTGTGCACCCACTTCTGAACTGATTTTCTTTGTTCCAAACATCAATAAAGAATTGTTTTTATAGCATGAAAACAAGAAAGGGTATAGATTGGGAATCTTTTCCATCACTTCATGTAGCATACTGTCTCGTTCTATTGAATTGAAAGCATTTTTAAAATCAATTTTTAGCATCACTTTATCCGATAGTTTGTTTATGTCAAGATAAGTCCTTGCCGCGTGAATTACTGCTTCAGTGCCTCCTTTTGGAGCAAAACCTACTTGTGTAGGACGAAGGTATTCTCCTATCGAATCTCTAACTGAGCAATATGCAACTTTGGCAGCCAAACAACGCAACGTTTGCAATTGTACTGCAATTGGCCGAATTCCACCATCTTCTTTATTAAGCGCACAAAGAAAAGCACCAAAAAGAATTTTACCAATTTCATTGTTAAGCTGTCCAGATAGTAAAAAATTTGTCAGTTTGGTTAATGAGGACAATAATTTCTTTCCAGCTTCACCGGTACAAAGTTATGTTAAGTCTTTTAAGTGCTGTGGACGTAGACCATCAACTCCACCTGCAGAGCCATTTGGAAATGAAGCAATTGCAAGTTTAATATTGTCTTCATTCACTTCAAAGGTTTCAGTAAAGTTACACATATTTGGGAAATCTAAAACACGTGAAGGTTTTGGATGTTTCTGTCTTAGCTTTTCTAAAGTATTCTCATCCTGCATAGCAAGATTATCTTCACTAGACAATAAGGTAACTGCTCCTCATATTTATATGATATTTTATTTATATGATATTTCATTGCAATTCTTTTTGACAAAATTAGTAAGACTTTCCTTTGTTTTCTTTCCAGGTATTCTTAAAGTGACATAATTGAACATCATAAGATCTTCCCAAACTTTAAAATCGTTAGCAGTAATACATCTATCAATTAAGAAAGTCAGACGTTTAGCTACTAAGATTCTTGCACTTCTGGGGATTCGTTTTATTCGCAGGTGTCACACTGAATTTGATCATCATCTTCACTATCTAGTTTGCAAGGACAAGGAATACAAGTTTGAGGATCCAGGATTCAATTAAATTCCTTTGATCGATGTACAGTCCACCAAAATATATCGTCAAATAAATTATCAGGGACAATTATTAAATTATCTTTTAATAAATGTCAAAATTAGCCAAATTGTGGAAAAATGTTGAAAAAATCAGGACCAAATCTTCTAAAATCTTTGCAAATCGTTTTCCAAAATGTTGCTGATAAAATTATAATGAGAATGATAGTAATAATAATTTTCTAATAAACGTCAAAATTTCCAGTGATGAAAATCCAAAAAAAAAAAAAACAACCAAAAACCGCCAAATATTCAATGGGTGGTGTATAGCAATACTTAATGAAACGCCAGAACACTAAATCAACAATTATATGTATCAAATAAGCAACTTTTTTACTATAAGTTTGAAGAGCACAAATTTGACGCGTTTCTTGTTTTTGTTTTTTTTTTTGCTAATATCTGTCAACAGATAAGTTTCTATTACGACATACAATTTCTGCATGACAAATAAAAATAAGTTAATAAATTTAAATTTCTGAAGTTTTGAACCGTTAAATCAACATTAAAACAAAATTTCGATCAATATCAGCTGGTAATTTTGTTTTTTGTGTTGGTGCTATGGAAATTCAAGGTTGGAAAGTGTTCTCTTGGGTGGAAAGAAAACTTTCTACCCTAAAGAGGAATGACGCAATTTCTGTATTTTTGAAAGTTTGAAAATGATACATCGTTGACTTTTACTTTCCTCTCTTGGGTGGAAAAGGTTCACTTTGCACCCAAGAGAACACTTTCCAACTTTGAATTTCCATAGCACCAACACAATAAAACAAAATTACCAGCTTGATTTTGATCGGAATTTTGCTTTAATTTTGGTTTGACAGTTTAAAACTTCAGAAATTTAAATCATAACACCGTCAATTTTTGAACAACTAATTTTAAGGGTCAAGAGGCCACCAAAGCTTATTTTTAGTTGATGAAACTTTCACCAGCATTTTCTTCAATGTATTCTTTATATTTCAGGCCAATAGAAAAAGCATTTTTCTAAATTTAGATGCTGCAAAATTATTTAAAAAACTGTTGTAAACAATTTCCACCGAAATTATTTAAACAGAGCGTGCCCAAAAAGTCCACTACAAACTTCAGCAGCGAGGAATAATCTAAACTAGTCTAGATAGATGCATACTTTCAGCAAATGAAATATGAAGAAAAGAATGAGGAAGTTTTTAGTGAAAGAATTATATATATATATTTTGCTCAGGTTATATAAAAACTACGATTTTTTTTGTACGGCGGTCTGTTGAGGTCCGCCGCATTTTTTGAGTGTATGATAGAAAGCACAACCCGCGACGCTGTTTGAACAGTAGGTAGGTACTTTTCACTACCGCACATTTCAAAAATTAAAAATATTTTTATACCTCAGTATAATTTTTGCAATAGCATTTAAAAATAAAAAAAAGAAAGTAGACAAAGACTTCACAAAAAACAAATTGGGTTCTTGTAGGAACCGGCGGCAAAGACTACGCATCTGATTTGCTGCCAAGACTAACCTTAGCAATTCTGTTTATTTTCTATACCATATTGACATTTTAGTATAATTTAAAATATACTTATTTATAATTATTTACAATTATAAACAATACATAAATATTTACCTAATAAAATACATTACACAAATACATATTATTTATTTTTAAAATAGTTACTTCCACTGAAAATGTAGTATATTGTTATACAACTAACTTGATTTATTTATAATAATTTTCAAGCTTGAATTAGCGCTTTTTATTGTTTTTTCTATGATTGGACTATACAATTCGGTCATGTGATGTGGTAAAGGATCATACATATATGATATTTATATTATTCTCGGATATAACTCGCATC
The DNA here is from genome assembly GCA_963556235.1 of Cryptophagus acutangulus. Taxonomy (NCBI): domain Eukaryota; kingdom Metazoa; phylum Arthropoda; class Insecta; order Coleoptera; family Cryptophagidae; genus Cryptophagus; species Cryptophagus acutangulus. The sequence goes on from OY744571.1 coordinate 3,113,126, forward strand.
TCCAAGAGCCCTAGCTATTTTTTATGCTTAAATTTGAGTTAATAATGAACGATTTTGAAAATTTCGAAATTACATAAATACATTTTAATTTTTAAAAAATCCAGGAAATCGGGTACCAGACTAGAAATTTACGCCGAATACTGGGTTACCCGGGGTAGATAATCCTAAATACTTAATATTCAAATATAAATATAAATATCAAGATTAAAAATTGTTTAATCCGGAACCCGACCGTGTATAACATAACTATCCGGATATCCGACAAAGTCCGGACAGGTACCAGATATATACCCGGTACTCTCTTGCAACGCTATTTTAACACGATTTGCGTTCGAATTTTTCCAATCGAACCAATATATCTAATTTTAAAATTCCAAGGCCATATTGATAAAAATAAATATCAATAACAAAAAACTCAAAGTTAGAAACTATACGTTAGACTACATCTCTTTTAATTGTAATTCAGAAGGCGTAAGTTGTACTTCAGAAACCATTAATTGTAATTCAGATTAGTAAAATGTAATTCAGAAAGCGTCAAATGTAATTCACATTAGTAAAACGTAATTTAGAAAACGTAAATTGTAATTCAGATTAGTAAAATGTAATTCAGAAAGTGTCAATTGTAATTCAGTAAAATGTGTTAAGATAGTTCGTTCAACCTCGCGGTCGATGTCGTTCATAGGAAACACGATCGATCGATATTCTCAACTCGTAACTTGTACTGTACGTTTGGTAAATGTTTCTCCAATTCCCTTTTCTATCATTAAAACTGTTTAAACTCTTTGTAACTGTTTGCTTTAATCCACGAACCTCAAACGGTTATGGGCCCAGGACACGTTGAGTCCTAAAAGCAAACCAGTGAACGGGTAATTGATTGGCATTACATGTGAAAGTCCGTACAAAAATTGTGTTATTCGTTAACCAGTGTGGTCGTCGCGAGACAAAAATGGCCGAAGAAATTCATTTAACCGCACTAAAAGACGACGGGATAAACTTTCAATAGTGAAAGTTTTAAGTCAAGTGCGCTCTTAAAGCAAAAGGAGTGTTCGAAATTGCGTCAGGCATTACGACAAAGCCGACAACGGAACGAGCAGACGAGCTAGCTTCTTGGAACAAAAAGGATGCTCTTGGAATGTGCATCATAACATCCACGATGGAACTATCGCAAATCACGTTAATAGAAAACTGCGACTCGTCATACGACATACTTAAGAAACTAGACAGCATTTACGCATTGAAAACCGAAACAAATAAGATGCTCGTACACGAACAGTTTCACCAGTATAAAATGGCACCGAACGAAACAATGATTCAGCACATCTCAAAAATCGAAAACCTTGCTAGACAAATAAAAAAATCAGGAGATCAAATAAGTGACATGGCAGTATTAACAAAAATCCTAGACACGTTAGTAGTGTAAGATGTGAGTTCTGGAACACAAAGGGATGCCGCCGTTCAATGTAAACAAATGAGTAGCGTTATCATGTATATTTCTGAGAATTTTGTGTGATAAATGTCGGCATCGATTGTAATAATTGTAATCATATGTGATAACACATGTATAAATGTGTGATAAGTAACTGACCATTTTAAGCCATGGGGATTCTGAAACAATGACGTCATTGTATAAAAAAATTGTAGCCAGAACGTATATACGGATACTGGAACAAAATGCTGACATAGCGTTAAAGACCCTGGGGATACTAGAACAGCGCAGTGCATGACAAAATCTGTGTTTAGCAGCGCAATTTTATTTTCTACATGTACGCTTATGAGGGGTACTGAAACACTACATATTTTGCTGTGCCCATTAAGAATTTTTAATAATAAACCAAGACTTTACATTTGTAGGTTTCTAATGTTTAAAAACACACAAAAAAAAAATTAATTTTATATGTAAAAGTGTTAAATAAATAAAACTCAGTTATCTCAGTTAATCAACTTTATTCATCACATTCATCATCATCATCAAAGTACGTAGGCTATAAACTTTTTTTTTTCTTGTTTTTTCTTATGCGACCAAGTGTTTTGCAGATGGAAAATTCGTACCAATCATACATACAGTCTGTGTTAGAAAAAGTAAATCGTCCACAGCAACAACAAATTAGAAAACGAAATGTTCGGGGTGAATTTATAAATCCAGTGTTAAACCAGAATAATAATCGGTCTATAGTGGAAATTAACGAACCACAAATTAAATACAAAAAAATAAGTGATAATAACAAATACTCTAGTTATATAAATACAGTGTTAAATAAAGTTGTAAATAAAAATGTGCATCAAACAAATGTTTCCGATAAGGAATTGGAATTAATTCAAACAGAATCAGCTTTCCAACGGCGAATGCTAACAAGTACAATATTAAACACTAATAAAGTATTAGACCCAAAGCGTTTTTTGCAAACAACATTTAATTTAATTCAAACAAAATTAAATGAACTTAGAAATATAGCACCGATTAAAGCACAATTATGTTTAGTTTGTGAAATGATTCTTCCAAAAACCGAAGAGGTAAAGACAATTTATTTTAATTCAAAATATGAAGTGATTTATCAGAACAATGAACTGAAGAAATGGTACGATGAAGCCAATGAAAAAATTTTAACAAAGCTGCAAGAATATCAAGAGCGAGATAGTGGTTGGGCCCTACACAACATTATACAGGTTAATTTAAATGTTAATAAATATGTTCCTTTTACTGTGGGCAGTAATTTTTATACTTTGCCTAAATATGTTCAGGCTAAAAAAGCGGTAATAAATGTACAATCCAACGATGAATGTTGCTTTGCCTGGGCTATAGTTTCAGCCCTTCGACCAGCTAAACATAACCCACACAGAGTTTTGTCTTATCCACACTTTAGAGACATTCTTAATTTAGATAAAATTTCATTTCCCATGGATTTGACTCAAATTCCAAAATTTGAAGAACAAAATAATATGTCTATTAATGTATACGCGTTGAAAAATTACAGCGATTGGCTTATCTTAACTGATTGTGGTGATGATGATGTATGTGAAATTGAATCAATAAATAGAAAAGAAAATACAAATGTTAAATATGAGATATTGCCTGTATATATATCAAATAATCATAAAAATGTACATATTAATTTATTAATGGCAGAGATTCCCGAAAAAAATATAGTAGAAGAACATACACCAAAATATCATTTCTGTTGGATTAAGAATTTATCTAGATTAGTGAGTAGTCAAATGACAAGTCAGCATCGCGGCTCTCGCTGGTTATGTGATAAATGTTTATGTTATTTTTATCAGGAATCTAAATTTAAGCAACATAAAATTGATTGTTCAAAGGCGGCTCCCGCAAAATGTGTCATGCCAACTGAATCTACTAAGTGGCTTTATTTCAAAAATCATAAAAATAAGGAAATGCTTCCTTTTATAATTTATGCAGATTTAGAATGTCTTATTTTACCTATTGATACATGCGAACCTACTAACTCTCAAAGTTATACAAATGCATACCAAAAACACGTACCATGTAGCATTTCTTATTATTTAAAATGTAATTTTGATGACGGATATTCAGAATTAGAATTATTCAGAGGTGAAAATTGTATTGAATGGTTTGTAGATAAACTAAATACAATTACAGAGAAAGTAGCAGCCATTTATGCAGATAAAAAAGAAATGCTAACACTATCACAAGTGGAATTGGATGAGTTTGAACATGCCAATATTTGTCATATTTGTGAAGGACCATTTATACCACCTTCAGATTATGCATTAGAAGGAGAGGAAGAAGATTTATTAACCAAAGTTAAAGATCATTGTCATTTGACTGGTAAATTTAGAGGAGCTTCTCATGTTAGTTGTAACCTTAATTATAAACTTCCATCAGATATAGTTGTAGTTTTTCATAATCTTCAAGGTTATGATGCACATTTTATTATTCGAGAATTGCATGAAAAAAAAATCAAAGATCGTAATGGTGAAGTGCATATTAAAAATCCAGGGATAATTAAAGCAATTCCTATAAATAGAGAGAAATACAAGTGTTTTACTAAATATAATTGTTCTAATACAATGAAACTAAGATTCATAGATTCTTTTAATTTTATGGCTTCATCTTTAGATAAATTGTCGTCATACCTAAAAGAATATAATATTACCAAAGAATATTTTAAAAATGTGGCAGACTCAAAATTAGCTCTCTTACTTAGAAAAGGCGTACTTCCATATACCTACTTAGACAGCTTTAAGCGTTTTGAAGAAAAATCATTACCTGATAGAAAATATTTTTTTAATAACTTAACTCAGACTGATATTAAAGATGATGAATATGCTCATGCTCAAAAAGTGTATTCAGAATTTGATTGTAAAAACTTAGGAGAGTACACAGACATATATTTAAAAACTGACGTTCTTTTGCTAGCGGATGTATTTGAAGAATTTCGTCTTTTATGTAAAAAAACCTATGATCTAGATCCCGCTAATTATATTACCGCTCCCGCACTATCTTGGGACAGTTTATTAAAATCAACAAAAATTAAACTTGAATTGATGACAGACATTGATATGTTATTGTTTATAGAGAGAGGTATTCGTGGTGGTATTAGTCAATGTTGTAATCGATATGCTGTTGCTAATAATCGATACATGCCAACTTTTGACGAATCTCAACCAGAATCATACCTCATTTATTTAGATGCAGTGAATTTATATGGATGGGCAATGTGTCAATGCCTTCCTACCGGAAATTTTAAATGGCTTAATGAAAACAAATGTAAACACTTCAATGTATTGCAAATTCAAGATGATTATAAAAAAGGGTATATATTGGAAGTTGATTTAAACTACCCTGAAAATTTACATGATCTTCATAGGGATTTTCCATTTTGTCCAGAAAATAAAACTCCAATTAATGGAAAACACCCAAAACTTTTAACAACTTTAGAATCAAAAAGCAAATATATTATTCATTATAGAAATTTGAAGCAGTGTCTTAATCATGGCTTAATTATTACCAAAATTCATCGTATATTAGAATTTGATCAATCAGCTTGGATGCGTCCATACATTCTCAAAAATACAAAATTGCGAATGGAATCAACTAACGAGTTTGAGAAAAGTTATTATAAATTGAAAAATAATAGTGTTTTTGGTAAAAGCATGCAAAATGTTAGGAAAATGCGTGATATAAAATTAGTTTCGGAATGGGAAGGTAGTTATGGGGCTGGAAAATTCATGGGTAAACCAAACTTTAAAGATAGGGTAATATTTGATGAAGATTTTGCAGCAATTGAATTAAATAGATTAAAAATAAAATTTAATAAGCCTCTATATGTAGGAATGGCTATTTTGGATATTAGCAAATGTTTAATATATAAGTTTCACTATGAATATATGAAAAATAAATATGAATCAGCAAGCTTAAAACTTTTATATACAGACACGGATTCATTAATTTATTCCATAATAACAAATAACTTTTATGAAGATATATTTCCAGACTTAAAACAATGGTTTGATACGTCTGATTATGCTGAGAACAATTGTTATAATTTCCCCAGAATTAATAAAAAAGTTTTAGGACTATTCAAAGACGAATTGAGTGGTCAAATTATGGATAAGTTTGTGGGTTTGCGATCTAAAATGTATTCATATTCGTTAAATAATAAAGATATTAATAAAGCTAAAGGAATAGGTAAATCGGTTGTTCAAAAGCTGACTTTCGATGAGTATAAGAATTGTTTATTTGAACAAGCTAGTTTATATAAATCACAACATAGAATATTATCAAAGCTACATGAAGTTAATACTGTTAAACAAAATAAAATCGCATTAAGTGCTTTTGATGATAAGAGATATATTCAAGAAAATAATATCGATACCTTGCCGTGGGGTCATTATTCTATACAATTATAGGCTAGTTAAAATTGTTGTATTCTAATTTTAAGTAAGTATAGATATTAAGTTGTTTTTGTATTTAATTTTGTTTTTTTTGTTTTTTTTTATATAATGTACTTTTGGATAAAAAAAAAATGTTTAATAATATTTGTGTTGATATTTTTTTGTCGATAATGAGTGTGTGTAAATAAAAAAGTATAAACATATTTCTAGTTTTATTTTTATTAAATAAACACAGATATAAATACCGAGAAATAAATATACTAATACTAACAAGATTAAGGTACTATAAATAAAATGTATATTACAAGAATTTTATAATAATATTCAATATGTTAAACAATGTAATATTCTCTATAATATATTTAATTTTTAATACAAAATATATTCTAACATGTATATAATAAACTATAGTTACTAAAAACTAATTTTTGTTTATTGAACATCTTCCGAAATCATATATCAATCAATGACCAATCATTAATATATTTAATTTATTATATTTTGAACAAAGCGTTGCTCAAATATTCTTTGACGATCGTCTGTATTGAAAATCGATTTTATTTTATTTTCAACATGTCCAATTCGGTTTTTAAATCTGCCTCGATCCCTTGCAAACTCTTCCCAAGGTCCTTTTCTCGCTGCTTGATAAGCAAATGACCATTGCACCATTGGGTAAATTTTGTTTTGATTTAGGTCAAAGCGAACGTGGATTTTATTTGCACTATTATCCGAATTCATTTCTTAATAAGTTTATTATTTGAATGAACATTCTGGGCAGTTACGTATCATCGGTGGAGGACCATCAATCTGATCTCGACTGGATGTATTATAATGTTGAAAACAACGCCTACAGTCATAAATATTTGGATTAAGCTTCAAATTGTTTGATAATTTTTCCCAAACAGATTCTATACAATCAGCGGCAAATGTGGTCAAAAATTCTATTGGTAAACACTCAATTTCTTGAACTGTCATTAACGCAAGTTGCTTCTTTTGGTAAAACGATGAAATTGCTTGACCTATTGTGGGTTTCGATTTGATATAAACCATTTTTGTAAGAATTGGGCATTTTTAAAAGCACAATAATTAATATTTGCATTCAAATGTGCTGAAGAGCATTTTTGGAGTACTATTTTTTCTTTTTGTAGTAGCTTCAGAGCAGGGCACCCCATATTTTCTAAGTTCTCAACATTAGAAAAGCCACACTTCTCCAACCATTGTTGTTTATCTAACCCTTTTACATAAATTGTCATAGCCCCATTCAATGCATCATGAAGCACATTGTTTAAATTTTTGTATGGAATTCCAACAGTTTGCCAATGTATACCATGATGATGATTCAGAAGCCAATTCTTTGATGGTTTTTCAGAACATAAATATTCCCAATCATTTGGAGCACTAAATGCAAATACTTTTGTATTTTTAGGATCATCAATTGATATTAATGCTACTTCTTTAAAAATAAATTCGGTTTTTTTCATAAAACCTTGAAAATCTGCAATGAACTCCATCATTTGAAAGAGAATGTTACACTAACTTCTGTACTCTACCGCTAATTGGTTTATACTCAACTATTCGATTATGCAAAATTAAACAGTAGGCCGTTGTATTTCGAGGAAACCTTTCCTTTGATTCAAATTCTAAACGAATATCAACAGGGGCAGATTTAAGAGATTCGTTTTGTTGAGAACAATCTATTAGAATAAGCGGAGCAATATTTATAAAATCAGATTTGCTTAACAACGGTTCGCTTTCATGTAAATAATAAGCACTTTGAAATCCTACATACATCTCATACAGTAAAGCATATTGGTTGTGCTCTAAGTCTAAATTCAAATTTCCATATGGATATGATTGGGAATTTAAATACAACTTAACATTATTAAGCCGACAATGATCGAACTTACTGATATCCATTGCAGCATTATTTTTACGACCAGTTTGAAAACCTAGAATTACAAACCGAGGTTTTTCTAATTGAGTAGTAGTTTTTATTGTCCAAATTTGTTTTTCTGTTGTTTGAAGCATAGGATATTCATATAACTCCCATGTTCGAAAACTCATGGAAATTGTTGGATCTTTTTCAATAAAATGTAACATTTCAACCTTATGTTTGTCGGCAAGTGTAATATATGGAACTCTCCACTCAATTTTATTTAAAATAAACTTAAATGGTTCAGCTTCTGTTTGGATAATAGCATTTAAATCAGTTCTTGACCTAACAAGGATAAGTTCATGCTTAACATTAACAATAACTTTTAGATAATCTTCAGCAAAACCCAACAGCATATTAAGCGGTATAACTACATCAAAGTATCCTTCAGCATCGGTAATGTTAGTATCAGGCTTAGGTTTCCATCCAGAATTTTCTAACATTTGACTTTTGTTTACATTAACAGAAAAATATCCTTTTATCGTTGATGTAATTCCAACATTTTTACATCTATCTATTTCTACACCGTTTAATTCGTAACGAATTTCATCAAATAAATGGCATAATCCATTGTTGATAATTTTTGTGTGTGCTACAGCAGTACCATCTTCTTTTAACAATCGACCGAAAATATGCAAACAGCTTTTGTTGGGTCTGACATATAAATCTTGATTTTGAATTGTTATACGAATTTCATCATTGTTGTTAAATGTAGACGATGCATATGGTTGATGTGCATGAATTTCATTATTAGATATCGAATCATCGAACTCTACATTTGCACGAATATTTAGCATATTAGCCATCATTGAATCTTTTTTTAATACGTATTGATAGCGCTAATGTAACTCCAAAGGACTTTACAAAAAACAAGCGTAAATGTTTGGAAATCACTTTAGTACAATTAAATTTTATTTTACAGCTGGTGGTATCTTCGATTTGATGGGGGCAACTATAAGATTTAGACTCTCCAATGTTGCTCTGCTTGCAGATGTGAGTGCTTTGATTTGTGGTGCACGAGTGACCATCTTCTTGCATTGTTCTTCTTTAAAATATGTTTTGACAATTCTTTTTAGAGAACTAACATCATTATTTCCGTTGTAAACAATTCCCATTTTCAATATTTTCTTACGTGCAACCTTATCGTAATCACTTCACCTCTAAAATTGACCAAATTATTATCTTGATCGAGTATTTGAAGAGTTATATTATCTATTGAACGTGTGTTTATTGGTAAATAGATAACGTTTACAGGTTCTTGAACTATTTTATAACCAGGTGGAACAATTGGGAAAAACTCATATAACGTATGTGCTTGATGGTCATTTAAATATGCACCGCTAATAATATTGCATTCGATTCGTATTGAATTAATTTTAAGAATATCAACCGGCAGATCAGATTCATGTTGAATATTTGGCTGCAAAACATCGTTTTTAAATCCCAATAATTTATAGATTGAATCTTTAGGAGTAAAGTTTATGGTTCGATTGCATTTTAACAAACACTTTAAAGTATTATTATTAGCTTTCATTTCAAAAACGATTCCTTTGCTCTCTACTTCACTCTTTATATATTCAGCAATATCTGTTAACTCATACGAACCCACAGGCAAAGTAACAATAAAATCATCTATGTACATTTTGTTATGATCCACATCTATATTCGGAATGGAATTAATAGTTTGAAAATTAACCAAACCTAATTCATAATTTTCACTTTCGGATAGCTGTATTGGAGGAAAATAATTTGTAGATAACACTGATCCGTTACCAGACAGTGAAAGGGTAAACGACATCGTTGTATGGTTGGATATCAAATGAACAATTTTCAAACAACTGATATTTATTTATCATTGATATAATTGATTACAGAGAAATTTTAAACATAAGTGACCACACACAAATGTGTTATAGTTTTGAAAAGTTTCATAGTTATAATTAACGCTACCTCCTAGATATTTAACAACTTCCGCTGGTGGTCGAAGATTTCCAAAGCTATCAAAATACATAACATTACTTCCTAGCTTTCTGTAGCATACCCAATGGGTACCAGGACCGTTCTTATCATCTAAATTTACAATCCCACACTCGTTCTTATTAACTTTCTTTGGCAGATCGTTTCTCATAAACACTCCACGAAAATGTTTTATTTTAAGCTGTTTTGCATAGCAGTAAAGCTCACTATCGGTTAACGCTCTATCGGGTAGCTTATCAATTAGTTTTTTGAATTTTTTGAGTTATTTTTAGGTGGTGAAATATATAAACCATAGCCTTTCTTATAAGGTTGCATATATAAACCATGACCACCAACTTTTACTGCTTCCATAGCTTTATTATGGCGTTGGTTTTCTTCGAGTAACTTTTTTGCTGCACCGGCATCGTTAACAGCTTTAGCAATACCAGCAGCCCCTCCAGCTAGTGCTCCAATCGCACTTAATCCCGCAAAAATAGGAACAAGCATTGGTAAAAATCCTCCAGTTTTAGGAATTGATATAATTCTAGACTTTTTTATATTATGCTTTCCACCAACATTTTTTACTAAAGCATGAACAGTATTCATCGCACATTTTATTGCGGTTTTTGAATCGGTTATTTTTGCATCTTTAACTGCTTTCTTCGACATGCTTATAAGTTTCTTTAGAGACAAAAGTTTCTGTTTCTTTTTGAATGTTGTTTTTAATTTTTTATTTGTATTTTCAGAAAAGCTCTGTCCCATACCAAGTTTAGATTTTGCTTTCATTGCATTTGCCACAGACCATGCTATTACTTTCTCACCCATCTTTGCGTCTTTTGCAAAAACTCGCTTCCATGCTTTTTCGGCTAATATTTTATCAGCTTTATGTCGATTGGCAAGGTTATCTTTGTTTTGTGAATATGCAATATCATGCTCCTTACATGAGGCATCAAGAGGATTTATACCAGGATCTCCATTTTGTAAGCGCTTTGCTAATTTAGTGCCTGGGCCACAGTACTGATATCCTGGTATATGCATTTCGAAAGGAAGATTATTAATTGCCCAATTAAGTACCCCTTTTCCTTTGACTGCCTTGCGTTTAGTAGTTTTTTTCTTATTCTTACGATCCATCTTTACCCATTAACCTTCACTAATCAATTGATTATAATTGTATTGTGTAATGCTGTATATAAGCAGTTATCATCAAGATGCGATTCAATAAACAACAAGATAGTCTGAAAATTACAAACTACGATTTGTTAACAGACAATAAAACGTCTATAAATAAAAGACACGGGGAATTATTACCAAACACGATAAGATGCATAATTTGTGGACCTTCAAATTGTGGAAAAACGAATGTTTTATTATCATTACTTATGCATATAAATGGTCTTCGTTTTGAAAATGTTTACGTTTATTCAAAATCTTTATATCAACCTAAGTATGAATTGCTGCGAAAAGTATTAGAACCGATCGAAAATATTGGATATTTTACATTTTCGGAAAATGAAAGTATTATACCTCCAAATGAAGCTAAAACAAATTCTATATTCGTATTTGACGATGTTGCTTGTGAAAAACAAAACCATATAAGAGAGTATTTTAGTATGGGACGTCACAAAGATGTTGATAGTTTTTATTTATGTCAAACATATAGTCGTATCCCTAAACATCTCATCAGAGATAACACAAATTTAATAATTATTTTTAAACAAGATGATTTAAATCTGCGACATGTATATGACGATCATGTTAATACAGACATGAAATATGATAAATTTCAGAACTTGTGTAGGTTCTGTTGGAAAGACAAATTTGGTTTCTTAGTTATAGACAAAGACAGAGATGTTAATATCGGGCGCTATCGTCAGGGGTTTGATTGTTTTGTTGATATAAGTAAATAACTGACATATTCGAAGAGAAAACAAAAGTTCTTTAAATATGAGAATATAAAGATATATCTATCATTCCATCATTGGCAGTTACACAGTTTAATTGATTAATAACTTAACTTTCTGCAAAACTTAACTTCAATCTTTGAACTTAACATACAACTTGACATCCAACTTAACTGAAACGTAGGAACTTAACCTACAACTTGACCTCCAACTTAACTTAAATCATTTAAGTTGAAGTTGAACTTAACTTAAACGTATGAACTTAACATACAACTTGACCTCAAACTTAACTTAAATCGCTTAACTTGACGTTGAACTTAACTTAAACGTATGAACTTGACTTACAACTTGACCTCAAACTTAACTTAAATCGTTTAACTTGACGTTGAACTTGACTTAGATATTTGAAGTGAATTTACAACTTGATAACAAACTTACCCAAAAATGTCGTTAATAGAAAGCAAAGATAAAAGAAATATTTTGCGAAAAATTGTATCAACTAGTAATGCCATACGAAGAAAACATCGACTATTAAAATTGGGAAAAATGATGTCGGATGACGAGTTGAACTATAAATTAAGTTCAGTTACTAACCCATTAAACGAACTAATTGAAGTGACAAAAAGCACCAACCGAATAAAACAATTAGAAGTTAATAACATTAAAGAGGATAATGATAACAGAAACATTATTAGTAAATATGAAAAACTTTCAACGATAAAAGGTGAAATTCCAAATCTTGATCATGTTTATGGTGTAAGAGTGGTAAACAATACACAAATGATTGGTGATAGTCCAATATATTTCCATGATGGTAAAATCACTGTAAAGGATTTTAATTGTCCGATTTCTGAGGGTTTACTAGAGTTACTATTTAAGAAGTTACCTAATGATCATATTATTACTGAAAATGACTATGTTAATTACAAGGAAATATTGATAACATCTAACGGTCATAAGCAAAAATACAAATCTAGCGGTAAAATTTCTGCATCCAGAGGAGAGAAATATCGCAAATATATATCAAAACTATTTGAAGATGATAAAAGTGGTAGATCAAAAAGAAGATCATCGATCAAATTAGAGAATGCGCAGGGTTTTGGTTTACCTAAAAGTATGAAAATAGAAGGTTTGCCTCCTAGTATAGATTATGCATATTGGGATGATCCAAATGAATTAGTCGATCGTTTAAGATTATTAATTGCGTCGCAAGCAGCTGGAAACAACAATCATCAAAATGAAATAATATCAATAGTCGAAGAGTTACGAGAAGCGGGTATTATATATTAATAACAATTTAAACTAATTGCTTAGTTGCATTTTTAAACTCAAGATCGTTTAACATGAGTGTTGATAAGTTTGGTAATCATTGGATAAATGAATAAACTGATAAAAGCATACGCAGCAGCATTCTACCACACGGTCCTCCTGGAGTTGGATTTCTTTTAACAAATGATGAACATTTTAACATTAATAATAAACTCTTACGAAATGTAGCAAATCCAGAAGCTGAAAATGATGCTACCAATAAAAATTATGTAGACAATACGACCCAAAATATTAATAAAAACATAGAAAAAATCTATAACGATATGACTCAACTAAAAAACGATGTAATGGATATAAACAATATGCTATTAGTTATCATGAATAAAAATGAAACAACAGCAACACTATCAGAAAACAATTTTAAAGAATATCAAAGTCTTATCGAGCAAACCAGTAAACATATTATTTATTTAGAAGCTCAGATAACTTTATTAAAATCCCAACTTAAGAATATATAATTAAATATAAATATAAAAAATCTTTATATACATAAATTATTTTGATGTTATCACATTATTAAATAATATATCAAGATGAGTGAAGCAAAAGAACAATTAGTAAAAGAATTGCACGCTCCTGCCAGAAGAAATTATCGTAGAAGACACGTAATTATCAAAGGTTTGGATGAATCATGGCAAGCAGATTTGGTCGAAATGATTCCATATGCAAAAGTAAACAAAGGTTACAATTACATGCTAACCGTTATTGATAATTTTTCAAAATATGCATGGGCTGTTCCTTTAAAACGAAAATCAGCTGGGGATGTAGTTCAAGCTATGACAAAAATATTATCTAGTGGACGAAGTCCTCAAAACTTGCAAACTGATCATGGTAAAGAATTCTATAACTCCAAATTTAAAGCTCTCTTAACCACATACCAAGTAAATCATTATTCAACGTATAGCAATTTAAAGGCGAGTATATGTGAAAGATTTAATCGCACCCTGAAACAGAAAATGTGGAAAAGATTTAGCTTACAAGGATCATATAAATGGATAAACATCCTTCCATCATTATTGGAAGACTATAATAATTCAATACATCGCACCATCGGAATGAAACCTACAGATGTAAACAGTAAAAATGAAAAAGATGTTCTCAGAAAATCATTCAATCGTATAAAAATGGTTGATTCTACTAAGTCAAAATTCAGATTGGGTGAACAAGTACGCGTTAGTAAATATAAGGAGGTATTTGAAAAAGGATACACACCGAATTGGTCTACAGAAATATTTACTATCGACAAAATTTTGCTTACTAATCCGAAGACATATAGAATCAAAGACTATCAAAACAACAAAATTGAGGGGTGTTTTTACGAACAAGAATTATTGAAAGTTAAAAATCCCGACATCTATCTAGTAGAAAAAATAATTAAAAGACGCGGTGACAATTTATTAGTCAAATGGTTAGGATTTGACAGCTCTCATAATTCTTGGATCAAAAAAAATAATATGTAATAATAGCTATTTATGCAACCAGTTAGGAAATGCATTTTTTTGTGTAACGAGCGGATTTCTGCGGGACGAGCGCAGCGAGTTCTGCAAAATAACGCGAGTTACACAAAATAGCATTTCCTAACATGTTGCATACAAGATTTTTTCTAATTTTTACAAGAACCTTCTCAAAAAAGAGTTTTTTAAACTTATGATATTAATAATTTAGTGAATTTTATCAAAACAAGTAGGCTTTATTCGGAACTTTTCATCACCAGTTGTGAAATATTTTTCATTACATCACCAGTTGCGTAAAATGTGCCGTTTGCCAACTACAATCGATTTTGAAAAGTCACATTTTACATGCCAAAATTAGAAAAATTATATTAAACAATTTGTAATAAAAAATGTAGTTAAAAAAATCATTCAAATAAAATATATAAATATTTTTTTTTTCTTTATTAATACATTTATTTTATTTAAACAATACACTAATTATTATCAACAGTATCACTAGAGTTTTTCATCGGTTGTTTAAATTTAGATAGTAGAAAATTCAGACGCGTCTTATCAATTTTTCCATCTAAGTAGTATTCACATGCTTCAATAGCGTTGTGGCAATCCAATTCTTTCTTTGCACATTCTTCAGGTTCCAGAATTGGATTCAACCTATTTTGTTCGAGGCAATACTCCATAGCTAGAATATTTAGAACTCCCATATGATGTCTCACTTTATTTTCAAACGTATCCTGTTCACCGTCATGCTCTTTATTTAGATTATCCAACGCATAGCAAGTCCACATTGTTTTTACTATATTATAAAATAATAAAAAAAAAAATGAAAATAGCAAAATAAATATACTTACCAAAGCACGTCAACTTTTATTGAGTTTATTCTTTGATGGAGTTCAATCGTTGAATGAATATTATTTTGAATAATATTACACAATTTGAATTTACATCACAAAATATTTATATATGCGCAACTAAACGCAGAATTTGTGATACAATGCGCTGTTCTAGAATCCACATTTTTGAAAAATATTTAAAATAAATTTGTTTTATTATTGATTTAAAATATTTATTGGTAAATAATAATTATAAGTATCTGATTATAAATTCCACATAAAATTATTACATATAAAAAAAGCACTTAATATTTGGAAAATTTACTTTCTGATCCTTTTGCTGCCTTCATTTTCTTTGCCACATCAAGTGTAATAGAATTCAATGTATCAAACATTTGTCGGTGTTCCTTTTTCTCAATGAAAACTTTAGCACGAGTGATACTTTTTTTCCAAATATCACTGGCTGGTATTCCTGCAATGTCTTTCATATCATAGATTTCTATTTTTACCATATGTGTAGCATCTGATGAACCTGGTGAGGTTATTGTAATAAGACCATTGTTGATTTTTCTTGAGAGCGTTGATGTTAATGGAATAACACTAGCTTCAACATTTGAAAATAAATCTTCAAACGCTCCATTGATATCATCTTCAAGGTTTTGAATATCGGCTGCTATATCCATTCGAATTTGTTTTCCTTTACCACCTGTTGATGGAATAACCATTTGAGAGTTAGCAGAAGAATTTGTAATGGTGGTAGCTGCTCTTTTGCGCTTATTAGATGATGCTGGGGGGTGTGATGGTGGTGGTGGTGGTGGTTGATTTAACAACCCTCCATAGGAGAGCAAATCGGTGTCAAAAATGTCAGATGGAAAATTGTTCATTGTTGTTTTCTTAAAACAAAATTGAAATTAAATGGATAAAAAATTGAAACAAACGTGTATTTAAGTTATTTATTGAGATAATAAAAGTAAATACTCACCAAAGTACACAACTTTAATTACACTACCTTCTTTTACAAGAGTTAGATTTCAATTGCAGGATAGAATAAATATTATTTATAATGATATTTTCCAACCACTGCGCAATTGTATGAATTATATTTTAGCTTCTGTTGTTGTTTCTGAAATTTCGTACTTTTGCTAAGTCAGCAAATAACTGTACAATAAAATATGAAGTGTTCCAGTACCGTAACATAAGTAGAAAATAATATTGCACAACTATAAACACAGAATGTGTTTTATAATAATGCGTTGTTTTAAAAATGTTTTTTTTTCCAGTCTTTATCTCTATATGTGATATGTATTATTTTACTATGCTGACGTCACCGTGTTGTTTCAGAAATGTCGCATACAGTTTTTGCTAAGTCGGCAAATATTTGCACAGCAAAAAATGTAGTGTTTCAGTACCCCTCATAAGCGTACATGTAGAAAATAAAATTGCGCTGCTAAACACAGATTTTGTCATGCACTGCGCTGTTCTAGTATCCCCAGGGTCTTTAACGCTATGTCAGCATTTTGTTCCAGTATCCGTATATACGTTCTGGCTACAATTTTTTTATACAATGACGTCATTGTTTCAGAATCCCCATGGCTTAAAATGGTCAGTTACTTATCACACATTTATACATGTGTTATCACATATGATTACAATTATTACAATCGATGCCGACATTTATCACACAAAATTCTCAGAAATATACATGATAACGCTACTCATTTGTTTACATTGAACGGCGGCATCCCTTTGTGTTCCAGAACTCACATCTTACACTACTCACGTTACCAATAAAGTATCGAAACTTCAGGCAGGCTTGGCTCTCCTTAGACGAAGGTAAACAAACAATTCAAAACCTAACCGCTCGACTAATCCACGAAGAAGCAAATTTAACTTCAACTGAAGCAAACGACATCGCATTAGTTACATGCAGTTCGGACAACACAACCAACCAGAAAAGGTACAACAAATCAAGAATCAAGTGTTACAATTGCAACAGACATGGACACATTTCCAAAGATTGTCGTGCACCTCGCAGAACTCAACAGAAACGTCCAGGTTATGATCAGTCAAGCTCTGCAAACCAACAGTTTGGAGCCTTCTGTTTGGAGCAAAATGATGTTATCATCTCAGAAAGTTTGAATACTGAAAACGCATGAATATTGGACAGTGGTGCATCAGCTCACATGACCTCAAACAAAAAATGGTTTTCAAAACTTGAGAAAGGTAACGTACATTTTCTAGTAAAATTAGGAAATGGCCAACAACTGTCTGTAAACGGAACGGGAGAAATAAACATCGAATGTTGGACCGACATCGCATGGAAGAACAGCTGTATGAAAAACGTGTGGTACGAATCAGGACTGAAAAAGAATTTGTTCTCCGAAGGCGCGATCACGAAGAAAGGTATGAAAGTAGTTAAAGAAAACGAAACTGCGCAAATATTCGAAAACGGGGTAATTAAAGCTAGTGCGATACGCGAAACGAACAACCTCTACAAACTGCTAATTCGCGTAAAACCCAGTGAAATTAATCTAACCGCGTGTCCAAGCTTGCAACAGTGGCATAAACCTCTAAGCCACATGAACTTCAAATCACTAGGCGAAATGGTAACAAACAGACAAATCGACGGTAGCAATTTAACGGACCTTCAAAAGTTTACGTGTGAAGGATGTCAATATGGTAAGTGACACAAATTAGATTTTCGAAAAATTCAGCCTAGAAACATTAGACCTGGTGAATTTATACACACCGATCTATGTGGTCCGATGTCAACGCCATCTGTAAGTGGAAGTCGCTACTACGTGTTATTTAAGGACGATTGCACAGGCTACAACGTTGTATATTTTCTAAAGCATAAAGCCGACACGTTAGATTATTTTAAGCGATTTTACAATTTATGTCAAACTAAATTTAATTGTAATATAGTAGTTATACGTGCAGACAACGGAACCGAATACGTGAATCAAGAATTCAGAAAATTCTTGTCGGACAAAGGAATTCAACTCGAAACTAGCGCCCTCTATTGTCATGAACAGAATGGAAAAGCAGAACGCAAAAATCGGGCTATTGTAGAACGTGTTAGGTCAATGCTATACACAAAAGACTTACCATTATATTTGTGCACACCCCAAATTCAACGCTTTTTGAAAAATGGACGAATGGGAAGCCAGTGTTACATCACTTGAAAGTGTTCGGAAGTGAAGCGTTCATGCACGTGCCGAACGAATTACGAAGAAAATTAGAACCAAAGAGTAAGAAACTAATTTTAGTTGCCTATGATAACGAATCAACCAACTACAGATTATTTGACTTGGAAAGCAAAAAGATTAAAATCTCGCGTGACGTATCATTCAACGAAAACAACAAAATTCTGCTCCCAAGGTCAAACACTTTTTAACGCTTACAGAAGCAGTTGATGTTGAAGAAGAAGTTGATGTTGAAGAAGAAGTTGATGTTGATGAAGAAGAAGAACAAACCGACGAAATCGAGGAACAAAACTAACGAAACGACCGATCAAACCACCCACAAGTCACCATGTCAGCTGAGACCTAGAAACAGTCTGCTAAGACCGAAATATCAGACCGACTATGATTTGGACTACGAAGTCAATATAATTGAATCAGAAATTCCAAAGACATACGACGAAACTGTGACTTGTGCCGACGCTGCGAATTGGAAAACAGCAATTCAAGAAGAACTTAAAGCTCTAGAAGAAAATGAAACATGGGAATTAATATATCCACCTGCAGAAAAGAAAGTAATTGGTTCAAGATGGGTTTTCAAGGTGAAACGAACACCAGATAGAAAAATTGATAAAAATAAAGCCAGGTTATGTGCAAAAGGTTTTTCTTAAATCAAAAACGTAAACTATACGGAGACGTTTGCACCTACAACGCGATACGACACGATAAGAATTCTGCTAGCACTGTCACTAAAATACAGCTACAACATTGTACAATTCGACGTTAAAACAGCCTTCCTCAACGGAAACTTGGAAGAAAAAATCTATATGGAACAGCCTCCCAGCTTAACTGCAAATTTATCGCTAGCGTGCAAACTCAAGAAATTTCTCTATGGGCTAAAACAATCTCCTAGATGTTGGAACAAGACATTTAGTGATTTTCTAAAAACATTCGGGTTTATTCAACGTGAAGCGGACAAGTGCGTGTATATCGGAAACTTCAAAAACGAACCGGTTCTGTTAACATTATTCGGCGACGACGGCTTGATCATGTCAAGAAGTAGTGAAGCTTTAAATAAAGTGGTGCGCGAAATGACACTTGTTTTCAAAATCAACGTCAGTGATCCAAACTACTTTGTCGGATTACAAATCGAAATTGATAAAATACATCAATCAATTTTCATCCACGCCAGCAGCTTTATTAAACGCGTATTGGAACGTTTCAACATGAGCCAAGCAACAACAAAAAGAACACCAGCTGATCCGCATAGCACTCTTGTGTCAGCTGATACAACGGACACAGCCAAACAAAGTGAGAGCACTTTATTAGATGTACAACCACGGCCAGAAAATTCCGCACGGTGTATTTTTCGTTTGTAATTGTGGTTTTTAAACCACAGCCGCTTATTTTTCTATTTCTGATATGTCAGTTTAATGTAAAAACTAGCAGATTTGTCAGTTTTATTCTTACTTTTACAAAGTTTCATATGCCGTCTCATACGTTAACCGAAGCTGAAAAAGGTTTTGCAATAGCAAAATTAGATGAATGGTGGTTGTTGCAACGAGTAGTAGTATATTATATTTGTTGTCTTCGAATGTGATTTAATTTTGTTCTTTGTATATCTAATTAAATTAATTAACCTAATAATTTTCATTAATGTTAAACTTTAAAATAAAATTGTTAATTACTTCTCTCGTAGAGGAAGTATTGTATTCATGAAAAAAAAAATTTCTCCAAATTTCACTTTTTTCTACATTATAGAATGCGTAGATTACGAAAATCATATTCACTAATTTCCGTCTGTCGGTCTGTCGGTCTGTCGGTCTGTCGGTCTGTCGGTCTGTCGGTCTGTGCAATTCTTTAAACCACTATATTTCGGAATCTACTGACCCGATTAAAACAAAATTTGCGTCCTTTTTTTCTACCTGCCCATAGATGATATCGAAGAAAAAAAGTTTATAAAATTCTCAAAGACCTGCGCGTTATAGGCCAAAAACATGCTAAAAATGGCAAAATCGGTAGATCCACTTAATCTTCTAAAGTTGCTGACCGATTTTAACCAAATATTGAACATATGTTTCGTGTATACCCCAAGTGGTGAATGCTCTCAAAAAATCTGGAGTTTTTTCAAGGGTTGATTTTTTATTAAGGGTTGAAGGGTCAAAAAGTTGTAAAAATAAATAAGTTGTAACGTGAATACCTGCCAGGAGGAATATTTGATTTGGACCAAATTTGGTATACATATTAGGGATACATTGATGAAAATGCTGGTAAAAGTTTCATCCCCTAAAAATAAGCCCCTACGACCCATTTGCCATTTAAGTTAATTGTGTAAAAATTGCCGGTGTTGTGATTCTTACATGGCAGATTTACCCACACTTTTCCATCAGTTATTTTAGTAATATTTACATAAAGAGTGAGTAAAAATAATTTTCGACCCTTACCACACCCCCCCCCCTCCAATATAGAGTTTGAGTCATATGGTTCGGATTTTCTTCATATTCGATTTCTACTATACATTTTGAACATATTTACGAATAATATAATTTAAAATAGTATGCAACCCTTATTTTGCAATTTCAACCCTTAACATACCATGTACAGTCAAAATGCTCGGATTTCTTTCAAATTTGGATCCTAGTAGTAATTTAACTTACTTAACTTATCATTATTTAGTTAATTAAATTAAAATTAGGGTAGGACCTACATATTACAATTGTAACCCCTAATGCACCCCTTACAGTTGGATTTGTCAGATTTCTTTTAAATTTGTTTTTTAATAATAAATTGAAATATAATTTAAACTAGTTTAATCAAAAATGTCCTAGAATCCTCAATTCATGTTTTTAACCCTTAACACACCCCTTACACTGATAGTGCTAGGATTTATTTCAAACATTGATTTATATTGGTAATTTTAAATCTAGCTTCAAATAGTTTTATTAAATTAGAGTACCTACAACAAATTTTTCACTTTTTAATCTTTTCATACACACGTTTCAACTTTATCGCTTAAATTGGTTTAAAATTTTGTTCCTAGTTAAAATTTAAAAAGCATTTTTAAATACCCGATAAATTTTTTCAGTAAAAGATACCTCAAAATTCTAAAAATTTGAATAACAAATTTTAATATAGCAACGAGAGAAGTACTGTGGAATCTCATTTCCAGCGAATTTTTTATTTATTTTATGTTTTTATAATTTGAAAATAAATGGTACGCCACTGAATTTCTGAATGTTTTTTAAAGTTCGATTCACTATAGGAAATTTTTTCAAAAACCTACCCACTTGATTAAAAATCGTGCGGAATTTTCTGGCCGCAACTGTACCATACCGCAAAGCCATAGGGTCATTGATGTTCGCAGCGATAACCGCAAGACCAGACATCATGTATGCAGTCAACATTGTGAGTAGATTTCAAAACAATCCTACTATATCACATTGGAAAGCAGTTAAACGCATTTTGAGATACCTTAAAGCGACTATCAATTTCGGTAGCTAATATTCCCTGAATAAATATTTTACGTGAATATACCTTGACTCACGCGCCTACGAATTGATTATTTTGACCTCTTTGGTGAAATCCTCTATTTAAACCTCGATTCGCACCTTCGCATCATCTATAATTTGAGTATCTTTGGTTGCTATTATTGTTATATTTGCTATTTTCTAAATTACCATAATTTCCCGAATTGTTATATCCACGCCCGTTGCCATAGCCTTAATTTCTATATTGAGGTCTTCTATTTGGCCTTTGGTTATGTGAAGGGATATTTTGCAGAGGAAATTCTAAATACCAATATTGCGGAATTATAGTCAAGCCGGGTGCATCGGTAATGAATATGGAAGAAGTCGATCCATCAACATCTAATGTTTCCGGAGATGCTCAAGACACTACTCAGCCATTGACTATTGACCATTCAATTTCTGGTAGTTTGTTATATCAACATGTTAACTATGTGCGTGATGGCACCAATGTGATTCCTGGTTTTCCGGGTATAGATTTTGCTGAACCAGGTGATTGCTGTTTTAATGATGTTGCCGTTTTAAGGTACAATTCGGATTTTGCAACCGGATCACATTTATAGTTTCTAACTTTAAGTCAATCTACCAAGAGCATCTCGAAGCTATTATAGATGCAGTTTTATGTGCGGAATTTTATACTATTGAGTCGTTGTGGAAGGAATTCTAGAGGTCTCAGAACCGTAATAACGGGGATGCATTATGCGACCAAGAACAGAATTTGTCAAAGTGAGTAGTCTATTAACTAAGAAATTATAGGGCACTACAACGATCTGGCATATAAACGATAAAACGATATGGCTGTAGGGCAGGCTGCACTTCCATAATCTCCAATAATTTCTACTTAAGTGCAGAAAGAGAAATAGGCGGAATAATGTGAGGTTTTTTGCATACCCATCCATTGCCATTGGCAGCCAATTTAATTTTGTTACATTTAACAGTTGCTAGTAACCTACTTAAAATTATTATTTTGAGTAATATTTGTTATATTGTGTGACTATTTGATTTTAGGGTAAAATTGATTCATTTGTGCAGTTTGGATGCTGTGCAACAGTTTATGCAACAAATCGATTTTATATTTTATCAAAATCTCATACAAGTTTTCGTGCCTGATGTGCTCAAATACATACCAGCTACATTAACATAATCGATTCGTAATTTTGCAAAAAGTTAGTTTGTATTCTGTTATATGGGCAATATTTACGGCTGTGTTTTTTTGTTAGTTACACTTTTTTTAATTAGATTTGAAAAAGTGGCTGAATTTTGCGATGGCCAAAAATGGCTGACCAAGCTACCCGGGGCATCTTTAGCAACGAAAAACGTATCGTGCAAATGTGGACGGATTTAAATAATGTGGATTTTGAAAGCATTCGAGCACAAGCTTATTGGGTTTTTGGAAGCTGCAATGACGATGCCGTGTCACAGCTAGAGGGCGAATTTAAAATAAATTTGTTACACCAAAGCTCATTGGAAGAATGGGTTATTTGGTTCACGAATGTTGTCAAGTGCGCTTTCAACACGAATGAAGGTAAACGAAAACTTTCGGAAGCGGCTCAGCAGCTAATTTTAAAGTGGCGTTATTACAGGTAGGTTTCGCGTTTTAATTACTTGTGTGGAATAGTTTTAATTTTTGCTCTCTGTTTGTATAGTTCTATGGTTGTACGCGATTTAACTCTTGCCCCTGCTGCTAGCTTCCAATCGTTTCATTTGATTCGCATGTTGATTCGTTATGATGAGTACGTGTTTTATTTGGTTGATCATCAAGTTGCTATGACTACAGGAACTATTCCCATCGCTGTTATTTTGGAATGAATTGCAACAAGTTTTTAATATTACATATTGTTAATAGTTATGAAATAGTTATATAAGTCTTTCTTATTTACTAGAAGCAAGTTATAATGCAGAATTGTCTGAACAGCAATTGTAGAAGTGAAAACGTTGGCAACCGAACATATTTGCCATTGACTAAACTAAAATTAAGTTTAATTAAACTTCCTTTAGTATGCCAATCTACTTCATTCCCAATCTTCGTGTTTGCCATCCCATAAACACCGATTTTATCAGTTTTCCAAACTAAGCAGAATTGACGGGTTTAATCATATTTCCCTGGCATTATCTGATATAATGACCATATACAGCACAACGAGGTAAACCCACGCGTTCGGCAGTTTCGTAGCTTCCAAGGAGCCATTGAACCTAGATTTGCAAATTAAATAGTATAACATATTTTGAACGCACAACTAAAGTTATGATGAAAAACTATGCCACAAGCTAGAATTCACCATGACAGGAAATTTAGAAGCAGGCTTAAGACCACCTCCCACACTTTCATCATAATAGATTTCCTGCATTAACATAAATGTTAAGCATTCGTCATCGGAAAGCGAGTCACAAAGCATAGTGAAATTGGACAAATCAACTTAATATTACTCAATCACAATTGATTAGACGAACATTGACATAAACGCATTTGACTGAAAAATATAACAAAAGCTCTAGAAAATGACAAATCAATGTGGCGGCTATGACACTTTAACTACCCTTTGAAAATGGCCGCAAAATTTGATGTGGCAAATTTGTAGTTGGCATCTAGAAGACTAGAATAGAAGGAGACGTAACTGCGTAACTAGTAAAATGAAGTAATTGATATTTGCTTATATAATTTACATATTCTTAGAAATGCTGGCGTTTTCCTCAATCCAATTTAATACGCGATTATTAAATACCACTTTAAAGCGAAGAAATGATTGAAATTTGTTAATAAATACTAAATATTTCTAGAAATCCTGGCGCTTTTCTTAATTCAATTTAATATGCTAATGTTAAATACCTAAAATAACTACCTAAATACATAAATATTTAAAGCAAATGAAGTGATTGGTATTTTAAATATCCTTAGAAATGCTAGGGTTAAACATAATTAAAATATATATATATTATATTATGTTTGTATATTTTTGTCATAATTATCTATTTTATGATTGACTAATTATACTTTGATGAATTATTTTGTTGTTTTATATTTAGTTTCTTTTTCATATTCACAATATATTATACAATACAAAAATACAACCAAAAGTTTTTTACCAAAAGTTGTGATGAATTTATTTTAAATATGAAACTATTCACAGCAGTTTAAAATTAAACCAGTGCAATAAAATATGCAAATTCTCGGAACCTGTTGTGATCGTAAAATGAATTTAAAAGTAATTTACCTATTTGAAATATGAAAACACTCCTTCATAGATTGTGTTAAAAACAAAAACAGCATCACATGTGTAACGATTGAAATTGGATATTTTTAGTTAAGGTTTTACAGAAAACTAACGAACATGATTTTAGATAAGTTAAACCATAAAATTCATAGCAAAGTAATAAAATTACATAACTAATATGTTTTGTTATCCACAAATACCACATGACATTTATTACCAAAAAAGAGAAAAAAATAATATTTTTATCTTTAACGAAAATAAATGCACTATAAGCAAAGTACCACGAATTAAAACTATGTCTAAACTGTCGGCTTTAAAAGATTGAACTTGGCTCCAAATTCTACTTTTAATTACTCTGGTTCTCACAGAAACAAAGACCGTTTTTGGTATAAAAGCGAAATTTGTTTTGAAAAAGTAGAAGGGGTAAATTGAGTCGCGTTTTGAAGCTCAACCAGAATAGTCGCGTTTATTTCGATATCACTGTTGAAACAAATATTTGAAAGACTTAAGAAATATAATCAAATTATCGGTCGAACGCAACAATTCTGTAACGTAAGCTGTAATAAATGTATTTTTGTAAATCAATGTAACGTGTGACATTTTCTGAAGTTAATTTTAATAAAAACTAAATTGAAATATTATCGTGAATTAATTGAACTTTCTCGTACATCAATTGTTCATCCAAACTGCACAGAAGAATCAAACCAGAAGGAAGTTAATGGTCCAACTATCATTCCAGAAATTGCCAATGGTTCTGGACAAATCAACATCAAAAAGTAAGTGCAAACTTATTTAACATTGGCTGGTGTCAGAAGAAATATTTCAACCGGAATAAATAGCCAAAGTACCGATCATTACAAATCCAAGATAGCGAAATGTGAATGAATATCACTATTAAGGTCCAAAATCGCTTGCTATGGCCAAAGCTGTATTGCTAGCCCTAAAATTTTAGAGAACGATACATTTGTTCACAGGTGTACATAACTTCATGCATAAAACTTGGAATGAAAATTTCAATGAAGTCCGATTGAGTCAATTGTATCAAATTTGCTAAACTTTAAATTTTGGCAATTGACAAGCAATGCCAAATCGTTTCTTAGGTTTAATTTTATATACAATACTAAACATTTCAAATGATAACAATAATACGAATAATACAACCAGCATTTGATATTTTTATATTTTATGAAAATTACAAGAAATTCTGGCGGTTTATGATACAATTCATATACTATTGTTAACCGCTAAAGGCCTTAAAGTAAACGAATTCCGAGATGAAATCAGTGATATTTATTTAAATTTAATTATTTTGAAGTCCGTTGTTTCTAAAGTGCTTGATTTTAGTTCAAACATTGAAACGTTTTTTTTATATTTATTTATTTTTCGTATATTCACAATATATTACAAAGGTTGTGATGAATTTATTTTATATATGAAAGCATTCAAAGCAGTTTAAAATTAAACCTTATTATTAATTAAATTAAATAAATATTATTATTATTATTTGATATTGTTTAATGTAGATTTTTAATATAGTTTTCTCATTGTGAATAACGATTCTTTTGTTGTTTAGTTTTTTTTTTAAATTTTGTCTTTTCTTTTTGTTAATATTGTTTTTGCTTGATGTTTCATTATCCTCCAGTCGCCTAATTCTCTCCTCCATCAAAATATCTATTGGGACCGTGGGTGCAATAACCAGAAGGACTGCCGATTAGACCGTGCGATATGCTGAGTATATCCTTAGGCATAGTTTCCTTTGCAACCTGATCTGCATGACTCTGCATTTTGCGTGTTTCAGCGCATCCTTCTAGATTGGCGCTCCGCACAGGACAATTGAATACACAACCTGCGCCAGGATCTTTCGATTTGCCGCTTTGGGTTCTTCCAGGTTCGGCCTTATTTTTTTTGTTTCGGAAAAAAATATGGAGCCATCTAATCTATCGTAATAGTTACGTTACACAGTTACGTCTCTTTCTATTCTAGTTTTTTTGATGCCAACTACAAATTCGCCACATCAAATTTTGCGGCCATGTTCAAAGGGTAGCTAAAGTGTCAAAGCCGCCACATTGATTTCTCATTTTCTAGAGCTTTTGTTATATTTCTCAGTCAAATGCGTTTCTTAATTTGCCCAATTTCACTAATCTTTGTGACTCGCTTTCCGATGACGAATGCTAAACATTTATGTTAATGCAGGAAATCTATTATGATGAAAATGTGGGACGTGGTCTTAAGCCTGCTTCTAAATCTCCTGTCATGGTAAGTTCTAGCTTGTGGTATAATTTTTCATCATAAGTTTAGTTGTGGGCGTTCAAAATTTGTTATACTATTTATTTTGCAAATCTAGGTTCAATGGCTCCTTAGAAGCTACGAAACGGCCGAACACGTGGGTTTATCTCGTTGTGCTGTATATGGTCATTATATCAGATATTGCCAGGGAAATATGATTAAACCCGTCAATTCTGCTTCGTTTGAAAAACTGATAAAATCAGTGTTTATGGGATGGCAAACACGAAGATTGGGAATGAAGTAGGTTGGTATACTAAAGGAAGTTTAATTAAATTTAATTTGAGTTTAGTCAATAGCAAATATGTTCCGTTGCCAACGTCTTCACTTCTACAATTGCTGTTCAGACAATTCTGCATTATAACTTGCTTCTAGTAAATAAGAAAGAATTATATACTGTCACATTAAAAATTGTTGTTATATTTATAATGTTGACAAAAGTGGATGGGCAAGGGTAAAATCAAGCCAAGTACCACGGCTGCTCAATGGTGAGTGGTGTGGGTCAAATTTATAAAACGCCACCCGTTTTACGACCCTTGCCTTGGCTTGATCCGATTCCCTATTCTGGAAAACAGGAAAGAAAGATGGTAAATAAAAGCGTTATTTCCCAAATTGTGGTTTAATTCACGCTGAATAATGGTTAGCGAATTAACAATCATTCAGATTCCTAATACTTACAATATGCAATTATTAATTCCGAACGTTTCAAGCTTGATCGATTTGGTCGATCTAGTTTTCAAGATACTCTAACGCGAGGTATAGTGCACTGTAGCGCCGCGTATAACCTTAGGTTACTATTACAATGACGACCGATCGAGATCGCAAGGAACGCGCTGAATTATGACAATAATATAAATCTTAAAACTAACCTATAAAATATAGTGCCCCAAAGTAGCACGATGGCGCTAAACGCGCTAATATAACACAAACTCCGAAAGTGCCCGAAGTGGCACGGTGGCGCGAAACGCCTTAACAAATATACCAATTAAAATCTGAACGTGTCCAAAGTGACACGATGGCACAAAACGCCTTAACAAATATACAAATTAACTTCCGAACGTGTCCGAAGTGACACGATGGCAGAAAACGCCTAAACAACTAAAATGTATCACTTAGCTGATTGCTATTTCTCCAGCGACGCAGTGACGGTTGTGCCTGGCCCACGTCGTTATCCCGATGATGTGTAGAACGATGGGTACGAATAGTTCTGTTCAGTCCAGTAAGCTTTAGTCGTGTGAGTGATCAACGAATCGTTTAATTGACTAATATTCGCCTAGCCGGCTCACCTGGCAGGTTTTGCCACAACTATAGGACGTGTAGAAATTAATAGACATATAAAGAATCCGTATGGAATAATCTTATAAAGAAAAGAGTACTTACTCGACACGTGTCGTTTGTGGCACCAAAATCCGTTGGAATTCGACAAATGGGCCAATTAAGTAGGTGTGGGTTACAATGAAGAGACCAATTGATGGTTTTAACCACTAAACGATTTAATTCTCACCACTTAATGATATATCGAAATTTTGCCCTCGACCCGCAAAATGCGTGCAGATAGTTCAGTGACCAACGATCGAAAGGGGGGAGATGCCTCTCTTGTGTGTCGATCACGTGATTCGAGGAAGTACGTCATCAGCTAGGGATATTTTACATTTGGTAACCCTGTTCACCTGACACTTAACGTCACACAAGACGATGACCTTAAATCGACCCAGCTGTCCGTTTGCAACATAAATATTGAATTGACGAAGTTATAGTGTTTACAAGTGAGGCAAGAATGCGAGACAAAATAGTGAAATAACCTAGACTGCAAAGCGCTGAACAACTAAATTGAGAATAGATAAGTTTATTCAATTCGAAAAACCATCCTAGAAAGCCTTTCTAGGTCCTAAACACTATTCTTAACCTCACAAATTCTAACAACAAACTTTGTCAAAACCAACAATTATCGTTTGCAGATGTTATACGAAGGGGTTAGGCTAACCAAAACGATAGGTGAAGAATAGGAATTACGATTCGGGTAAGCATTATTAAAATCAAAATACAATAAATGACTAATCTGACACTTTCAACTAATCGACGAAAACGAACCGTAACAATACTTATTTAATAACTATTAACAACATGTAATATTAAAAACTTGTTGCAATTCATTCCAAAATAACAGCGATGGGAATAATTCCTGTAATTGTAGCAACTTGATGCTCAACCAAATAAAACACGTACTCATCATAGCCCATGCCAATCAAATGAAACGATTGGAAGCTAGCAGCAGAGGCAAGAGTTAAAACCCGTACAACCATAGAACTATACAAACAGAAAGCAAAAATTAAAACTATTCCACACAAGTAATTAAAACGCGGAACCTACCTGTAGTAACGCCACTTTAAAATTAACTGCTTAGCCGGTTCCGTAAAATTTCGTTTACCTTCGTTCGAGTTCAAAGCGCACTTGAGCGCTCCAACGAGCTTTAGTGTAACAAAGTTATGTTAAATTCGGCCGCTAGCTGTGACACGGCATCGTCATTGCAGCCTCCAAAAATCCAATAAGCTTGTGCTCGAATGCTTTCAAAATCCACATTATTTAAATCCCTCTATCCGCACGATATGTTCGTTGCTAAAGATGCCCCGGGTAGCTTAGGCCAAATGGTTCAAACACATGTAACGCTTTAGAGTTGCGTTTAAAGCAGAAACGGCAGATTATTTCACGGAAAGCATTGCAGGAGATACGCCGGTCATTGCAGAAGTCAGCCATTTTTTCAAATGTAATTTAAAAAAATTTAACTGAGTATGTATACATGCGACAGTAAAGGCACCGTTGTTAAAGGCTCCTTTGATAAAGGCAATTTGTTTTAAGTGTATACACGGCATACATTATTTTACGGTGGTTACCTTAATAACTACTTAACTGAAGTAAGCCTTGAAAACGATTTGTTTCGTATCAAACTTCACGTTAAAGATTTTTGCGCTCTACGAATTGATTTGTTATTATAACATTAAACGTGATTTGTTTTTGTTATTATGAATCATAATCTTCAAATACGTATAAATAACATAATATTGCTATACCATGCACAAATATTAAATTATTGGCACTCTAGCACACAGCAGTATATAATCATTATAAGGTATGACATAATTATCGTACATTTTTAGTATTATTAATATTATAACATGTAATACAGAACAAGCCGACATCGTTTCCAAAGTTTTGTTTTGAGATTCTTAATTAACCATACAGCAGGACCACAACTTTTAAATTTGGGCCCCATACTAAGAATGACCAATGAACGGTCAATTTGGATGAAACCTAGAAATTCCGATTGGTGGGAAAAAAATTGTTTTACAAAACTTCGATGATAAAGATTGGTGTGAATATTTTCGTATGAGGAAGAAAACTTTTGGATGGCTATGTAATCAATTAAGGGAAGAATTGGTGCCTGCTGAAAATGATTTAAAGCATTGTCGAGAATCTTTAACTGTAGAAAAACAGGTAGCAATTACTTTGTGTTACTTAGCTAGCTGTGCCGAATATCGTATGGTGGGTGTTGGGTTTGGAGTTCATAAGACAACTGTGGAAAAATGTGTTCATCGAGTGGTCAATACTATAATTTCAAAATTAATGGCATCGTGCCTAAATATGCCAGCTAACATTGAATGTGAATATATAGCTTACCAGTTTGAAAAAAAAACACATACTCCACAATTAATTGGTGCAATAGATGGTACACATATTCCGATTCTACCACCCTCAGATGGGTACCAGGATTATTTTAACAGAAAAGGTTGGCCGTCTATAGTTTTGCAGGCAGTTGTTGATGACTGTTACAGGTATATATGAAATAAAGTGTATTATGGTGACTAGTCCGCTTGACCATAGAGTTATGGTGAAACAGCTAAACTGATTAGGAAGGCCATTTCAAAAAAGCAAGTAGAGTATACGAGATACTATATATTCAAGCAGACTTGCCGCGTTAAAGGTTTTTACTCTATCGGATTTTGGATTTATGTTTTGCAGATTGATAATTTTGACTTCTGCTTGGTACTATTTTTGAAATAAGTCATTCAGAAGTCATTTAAAAAATAAAAATCTGCATTCCTGTTGAGAGGACCTAGCTTTAGTAAATTTTAAACTTTTAGATTCCGCAATATAAATTGTCAGTCACCAGGAAGTTCTCATGATGCTTCGGTAGTTAAAAATTCCAAACTTTTTAAGAAGCACGAAAAAATAATTCCACAGGTAATGCGTCATTTTTCTAACAAGAATAAATAAATAATGATTGCGTTGTAGAATTGCAAATGATTTGAGAACTGTGACATTCCATATATGATAATGGGTGATCCCGCATACCCTCAGTTGCCTTGGGTCTTGAAAGGTTATACAAAATCAGCTAGGTTAAAACCAGAAGAGGACTCGATTAATGTGTACTTAAGTAGTGGAAGAATTTGTGTAGAAATTCCATTTCCAAACTAAAAGCTCGTTGGCGATGCATTTTAAAATGCATAGATATACATTTTACTTTTACATATATATATACATTTTACTTTTGTACCCCGCATAGTAGCAGCATGTTGCATTTTACACAACATTGTTGAAATCCACAAAGAACCATTTATGAACGCATGGGAACCTTGGGTCTACGTCCCAAGGCAGTCCTTGAAGCTGAAATTGAATTTCCACAACCTACCAACCAAACCAACAAAACATCCGACAACTTTAATGCTCATTATATAAGAGACACTTTAAAAAATTACCTAGGTGAAAGGTTTCCTGTTCGTCAATCCTTTCATCCGTACCATTAATACCTGTTTCACAGTGAACATAAATGTCACTACATAAAAATCGACCAGAATATCGAACTAAATAATCAGAATTCTATGTATTTGTTACGTGTATGTTCTATGAATTAGGTATAATGTATTTTAATGGGCCAGTCCGCTTGGCTATAGAGAATACTGCAACATAACTAAACTGATAAGGGAGACCACTTTAAATAAACTGATGTTTTGAAATTGTCACCCTGAATAGAGTATGCTGAATACTTTATATCCAAGCGGATCCGCCGTTTTTGTTTAAAAGTGAATAAAATGAAACTACATTATAAAAACTTTATTCATTATTATTTTTTTTTAAATTTGTTGATTTGTCGAAGTAAGTACATTTAAATGCGGATGCAGAAAATTTTGATTATTAAAAGGCATATTTTATGCACTTTGTGTATACATAGCTGATTGATGGTATATACCCTGCAGGCCGCTAATTAAAGCGCCTGTAGTATCCTTGAACATATTTTCTTGTCTTGGCAACATTTCGTGTAACATTCTTTCTTCAAATGCTTGTTGATTTTTTATTACGTTATTTAAAATTTTCTCTTGTTTTAGTAAATATTCATTTTGTTCATTGTGCGTCAAGGCAATTTTTCTTTGTTATTTCAGTGAATCCTTCGAGGCATTGTTGATAGCTTCCTGTGCTTCTTTTTCTTATTTTTCTTTTAGTTGAAACCGGTGTTCTTGGATGTGAGTTGGTATCATCTAACTCCGTTGGTCGTGTTAAATCATTTGTGTTACTATCATTTGTGTTACTATCATTTGTGTTACTATCATTTGTGTTACTAGCATTTGTATTAATATCATTTATATTACTGTCATCATTATTTTCAAAATCGATTTCGGCTCTTTCATTCGGATCTTCTGCTTCGCTTGATTCTTCGTCTTCATTATCTGTAATATTTCTCGACTCAATAACGTTCCCGTATTCTTCTTCAGTCTGAATTGGTCGCTCACTAAGGAGAACATTCATTGCATCAAAATAATGAAACTTCTTCTTCATAGAAGTATCATGCCCGCTAGTGTTGACGCTTTTGAGAACTTTATTGTACTGTTCTGCAACAAATTATAAAAGCAAATATAGTTTTTAATCGAAAATTGCTAATATGTTACGAAAATATTTTTATCCAAAATTGGCATAACAATAAATTATGCATTAAACGCATTTTTGTCACTCACTTGGTTCAAAATCTCTTTCGTCTACGTCCCAAGATTCACGCGTTTATAACGCGTTTAACATAATATGTATAATAATATATAACATAATATGTATAATATATATAATGTGCTATCGCGCAGGTTGCTATATTATTACGTGATGTCACGTTGGTTCTATTGAAAGTGTAATATTAAATTGTCTATAGCAACAAAAATTATATTAATTAACAAATATATTAAAGAGAAAAACAAATCCCTTTAATTATGTAGTTAAATATAAGACACTTACTAACAACAACGGCCACACCAAAATACTTAATAATATTTTACTAAGTATTTATTTCAATATTTGATTGAAATAAACATCAAATAAAACCGCCAAACGTAACTTGATTTTCATACTATAATTATCTAGTCCCAACGTGACGTCATGCGCGAAAATGAACGAAATTTGGATAGCTCGGTAGCACACCATATTATATTCACATCACGATATGTACATAATAACACTGTCAATTCTTAGAGCGCAAAAATCTTCAACGTGAAGTTTGATACGAAACAAATCTCCAGCGTTTTCAAGGCTTACTTCAGTTAAGTAGTTATATTCTGTCCGTTTATGATAGGCTATTACGTCATCAATTGTATATGACGCAATCTAAAGGTATATTCCGATTAACCGGCGGTTCTGAGTCACCAGCGGTTTTTTATGAGTTTGTTTTGAGGCCCCTGCAATTGGCAGGTCTTTGTTTTTGGGAGCAGCCACTCTATTAACACTCGTTAAACTTATTTTAAGTGCATTTGCCACCAAAATTCGCCGAGAAAATTTACAACCATGTTTTTCACTTCACTAAAAAGGCACTTTTGTACTGGCGAATGTGAATTATACTTTATGAGTGACCAGCAAAACGTTGGTAATAAACTAAATGTCACTAAAAATAAAATCTTTCTCGCCCATTTTCTCAGTTAATACCTCATATTATTGCCTAATTTTTATCGAATATTAATATTATTAATTACTAACGGATTTATGCCTAAAATTAATTGGATTCTATCGTTTTAATTTTTATTTTAGCAGTTGCTATAGACTACGTCATAACTGCTAAGCAGTGACGTAATAGCCTATCATAAACGGACGGTATATTAAGGTAACCACCGTAAAATAATTTATGCCGTGTATACATTTAAAACAAATTGCCTTTATCAAAGGAGCCTTTAACAACGGTGCTTTTACTGTCGCGTGTATATGTCGTAGTCAATGAATGTATTGCGTCATTCCGCGGAAAGCCTAGTCATTGACCGTATTGCCGGCAGAGGCTGTAATCCAATGAATATTTCTTTGTTTGACTGAAAATTCACGTCATTTCAGGGATTGCCTATTTAATTCTCGTCAAACATAGTAAACGGTGAAACAATTACACGTTACAGCGTTTGACTGACACTTGTTAGTCACCGCTTGAATGTAAACACTTGCGATAGGTTTCAAATTCACATTTATTCACTTTTTTCGCACGAAATATGGAAAACCACAAGAGTTTGTTTTATCAGAAGTTGAATGAATATTACTTGGCAAACAAAAATGCCAAAAAAACCATGGAATTATGAAGAAATGAAGGAGGTAAAATTTTAACCTAAAATATTGAAGTTTTAACTTAATATTTGCATTTTAGGTTGCAAAAGATATTTTACTCAGTAAGAATACTAGTGGCAAGAAAACTCGTAGGCAGTATCATTTATTATCCCTCTATGATACAGTGGAGGTAGGACATAAACAGATAGTTATTAAAAAAAAGCTGCAACTTAATGATAACGTTATTTATATTACGCCATACGAAAACTTATTTGAAATATTGTATTCCACGCATATTGCTGTGAGACATGGTTCTAGAGACAAAATAATTTTTGGTTTAAAACTAAAATATCAAATTCTACGACCTGTTATTGAAACCTTTTTGCAGTCTTGCGAAGTTTGTCACAAAAAAAAAACTAACAAGCATGCAAATCTTGTAACCAAACCTATTCTTTCAAAAGAATTTTGCTCTCGGCCAAGTGGATTTAATTGATTACCAGTCATGTCAGGATGGAGACTACAAATGGTTATTGAATTATCAAGACCATTTAACAAAATTTCTCTCCCTACGTCCATTCACATCAAAGCAATCTAAAGAAGTGGCCTTAGAACTGCTGAAAATTTTTCTTCAACTTGGAGCACCAGCTATATTCTACAGAGCGACAACGGCTGCGAGTTTGTAAATAGTTTAATTACCGAATTAGTAAAACTATGGCCTGACCTTAAAATTGTTTATGGACGGCCACGACATCCACAGTCGCAAGGCAGCATTGAAAGAAGTAACCAGGAGGTGGAAAATATGCTGCGGGCATGGATGTTGGATAAAAATTCAACCAACTGGTCGGTTGGTTGCTATTTTGTACAATTTCAAAAAAACTGTTCCCATCACAGAATTATTGGGCGCAGCCTTTATAGGGCATCGTTTGGTACAAACCCAAAGGTCGCACTATCGTCTACAAATTTACCAACCGAAATTATCAAAACTTTAGAAACGGAAGAAAATCTTAACTGCGTTTTGTCAGAATTACATACAGACGAACATGAAGAAAAAAGCGATGAAAATATTGAGATTTTGCAATACAAAAAAACAAACGGCAATACAGAAGAACAAAATAATAATTTAGTGGAAAATGAGCGATATGACGATGTGGAAGAAGAAAAAGAGGAAACCGAAGAAGATAACCCATTGACAGAATCAGAAGTTATAATAGAAGTACTTGAAGTTGAAGCTGATGAAATGAACGTTGAAGTGGCCTTGCCTTTTGCTAGCGTAGAAGAAAAAGTGAGCGAACCCGTTATTTGTCTGGATTGTACAAATAAAAAAAATGCATCATGTGTATTATGTTCTCTTCAGGCCTCTATTTTGACTAATACAAATCAGTGTCAGTCAGGGCAGAAAATAGCAGCCGAAAAAATGGTGTCCAGTGCTGCTAAAAAATTGCCGCCATTAAAAATTGGAAACTCCTTGCTCTTGCCTTTGCAAAAAATTGATCTTGGTCCAAGCGACATGCAAAATTTAATATGTGTGATTGTGGATTACAAAAATGGAGTATACCAATTAGGGTCATCTGTGGGTAAAATTAAAGGATGGTATGATCGTCCGGATATTGTTGCAGCAGATACTCACTTTTTAAATATAGAAGATGTCCCTGATGAATATATTTCTGTCCGAGAAGCAGTATCTGCAGTCTCATTGCGTGATGGCCAAGGATTTCCAAAATGCTCTTGCAAGCCATCTAAGAAACAATGCCAAACAAATCGTTGTGTGTGCTTTAAAAAAAATGTGCAATTCTAGATGCCATAAGAGTGCTACTTGTTTAAATAAATAATAAACTGTAAAGTTATCATTTTGTACTAGAATATTTTTTGTTTTTTATTTTTAGTTTATTTATCGAATCGTATAGTTTATTTGTCGTATTTATCTAACGTAGAATTATTTTTATTTATTATTTAAGTACCTATTATTTAGATTGATACATACTTATGTCATATTATATGATATTGTTGCAAATGGACAATGCCACTAGTAAATAAAAATAAAATAAAAATATTTCGTTTACTTGCCTTCTACTCTTGTTAAAAACTTTAAAACATATCAAACAATCACTAAACAGGTGTCAGTCACACGCTGTAACCTGTAATTGTTTCACCGTTTACTTTCACTAGGCAATCTTTAAACTAAAGATTAAATAGGCAATTTTTTTTAATGATTAAATAGACAATTTTTTAATTTTTAATCTTTAGTTTGATTGTGCATTTTTCCAAAATTTACACGAAATTTGTACAAAAGCACTTATATCGTAAGTGCAATTGTAAGTGCTTCAATACTAGTAAAAATTATTAATAATGTCTTATCCTGTCCTATCTATTTTTTTTTAATTTGGCAAACTAGACATAATATTATTTATTTATTTAACAATTAACATTAATAATAATATTCTATTAAAAAAAAACACTATTACATTACACCAAATTCCAATTAAATAAAATTAGAGAAAACGCAATCGTTCCGGAATACACAAATGATATTTTACTGGTAGCATTCAATCAATACAATTCTATTTTTATAAAAAAATCAACTGGAAATGAGATTCCACAGTATACTTCTCTCGTTGCTATGTTAAAATATCCCATTCAAATTTTTAGAATTTTGAATTTTCTTTTGTGAATTTTACTTCTCTCGTAGAGGAAGTATTGTATTCATGAAAAAAAAAATTTCTCCAAATTTCACTTTTTTCTACATTATAGAATGCGTAGATTACGAAAATCATATTCACTAATTTCCGTCTGTCGGTCTGTCGGTCTGTCGGTCTGTCGGTCTGTCGGTCTGTCGGTCTGTGCAATTCTTTAAACCACTATATTTCGGAATCTACTGACCCGATTAAAGCAAAATTTGCGTCCTTTTTTTCTACCTGCCCATAGATGATATCGAAGGAAAAAAGTTTATAAAATTCTCAAAGACCTGCGCGTTATAGGCCAAAAACATGCTAAAAATGGCAAAATCGGTAGATCCACTTAATCTTCTAAAGTTGCTGACCGATTTTAACCAAATATTCAACATATGTTTCGTGTATACCCCAAGTGGTGAATGCTTTCAAAAAATCTGGAGTTTATTATAGGGTTGAATTTTTATTAAGGGTTGAAGGGTCAAAAAGTTGTAAAAATGAATAAGTTGTAACGTGAATACCTGCCAGGAGGAATATTTGATTTGGACCAAATTTGGTATACATATTAGGGATACATTGAAGAAAATGCTGGTAAAAGTTTCATCCCCTAAAAATAAGCCCCTACGACCCATTTGCCATTTAAGTTAATTGTTCAAAAATTGCCGGTGTTGTGATTCTTATATGGCAGCATTACCCATACTTTTCCATCAGTTATTTTAGTAATATTTACATAAAGAGTGAGTAAAAATAATTTTCGACCCTTACCACACACCCCCACCCCTCCAATATAGAGTTTGAGTCATATGGTTCGGATTTTCTTCATATTCGATTTCTACTATACATTTTAAACATATTTACGAATAATATAATTTAAAATAGTATGCAACCCTTCTTTTGCAATTTCAACCCTTAACATACCATGTACAGTCAAAATGCTCGGATTTCTTTCAAATTTGGATCCTAGTAGTAATTTAACTTACTTAACTTGTCATTATTTAGTTAATTAAATTAAAATTAGGGTAGGACCTACATATTACAATTGTAACCCCTAATGCACCCCTTACAGTTTGATTTGTCAGAGTTCTTTTAAATTTGTTTTCTAATAATAAATTGAAATATAATTTAAACAACTTTAATAAAAAATGTCCTAGAATCCTCAATTCATGTTTTTAACCCTTAACACACCCCTTACACTAATAGTGATAGGATTTACTTCAAACATTGATTTATATTGGTAATTTTAAATCTACCTTCAAATAGTTTCATTAAATTAGAGTACCTACAACAAATTTTTCACTTTTTAATCCTTTCATACATACGTTTCAACTTTATCGCTTAAATTTATTTAAAATTTGGTTCTTAGTTAAAATTTAAAAAGCATTTTTAAATACCCGATAAATTTTTTCAATAAAAGATGCCTCAAAATTCTGAAAATTTGAATAACAAATTTTAATATAGCAACGAGAGAAGTACTGTGGAATCTCATTTCCAGCGAATTTTTTTATCAGGTTATTTAAAAATGCCTTTAAATTTTAACTAACAACCAAATTTGAAACAAATTTAAGCGATAAAGTTGAAACGTGTATGAAATGAAATGAAAAGAAAGGAAATGAAAAAAATTATTGACATTTGTTACTTTTTTGTGATATGTCATTTTTTCCAAAATTTAATATACATATATTATTATTTGTCAGATTGATTTTACTTGTGTGTGTGTGTATGTGTCATATTTCATTCTTAGTTTACATCTGTCACATTTATCGATATTTGTCATTTTTAGTTGAGAAATGTCAGTTTGTGGCAAAATTTGACATGTTTAATTATTATTGGTAAAATTTAATTAATATTATTATTTGCCACTTTTTGGTCTAAAATTTGATGTTTGTCAAAATTTGGTGACAGTTGTCAATTTAGACATTTAACATTTTTAGGACTATTTTTGAATAATACTAAAATTATTAACAATATTAGTTGAATAAGCTTTCAAATACCGGTTAATATAAACTCAAATTTTTGACGTAAATTAAAAGGGTAAAAAAGCCATAAGAGTTAAATTTTAAGGAATGAAATTTTCATCACTGTGCAAAGTTTGGTCGTAATCGGTATGGCAGTTCAAAACATTACCTATACTCACTTTTTTTTCACTTTTTAGCTAGTTTTTAGCCTCTAGTGCGCATGTTTTTTAAAAATTGAATTTTTTTTTTGTCCAATGACAACAAAAAAAGGATGCAAATTTGGTTTTGTTCGGCTCAGTAGTTTTTGAGATATAGTGGTTTAATCAAAACCAACAGACAGACAGACAAACCGACGGAAATTAGTGACTATAGTTTTTGTAATCTACGTTGTCAGAGCTATGCAGAACACTTAAAACCTCAAAAATTAAAATTTTCATGACTACAATACTTCCTCTACGAGAGAAGTAAAAATCTAATCTAATCAGTGTAGCCAATAGCTATGTATATAGAGAATATCCTATATCGTTCTTCAAAAATTAAACACAAATATCAAGTATATACAATATTTATTGATTTGGCAACAAAAGTAATGTTTTACTTAAAAATATTACTAGGTAATTTTTTTTAAATTAAATTGAATCTAATTCTTTCAAATCTTGCTAAACATCACACTCCCATCCTTGGTGGAACATGAAACCCTGGTACTATCTGTTAATGTAACGCGTCGTTTACTTGGGTCGTCGGCAATGTCAAACCCTTGTGCCAATGAAATGACAAACGAAATCAGCAGCGTAACAAAGAATGGCACCTACCTTGAAATATCCTGTCGTAATTAGCAACCAGTTACGTCGTTCACGAATTTCCAAGACAAATTTTCACTGCCTGAGGATCGAAAAAAAATTGGAATGCAGGTCAATATTTGACAAGGAAAAACGGAAAATCACACTTGAACGCGAACAATATCGCGAAATTGATGATTGAGAATCACAAATTGCAATTTTTAATTATTGATAAATTAAGCGTACGAATGGATTAGAAAAATGCACTGAGTAGTTGATTTTCAATGTGTTCAACTCTAAAATCGAAGCGAGAATCATTCTTTTCACGCGTTGACCTATATACGCAGTCACCAAACAAATCAAGCTGCTTTTTTTTACGCGGCATAAAATATCTTAGACCCTTTTTTGTGCAATAGACCTCTTCGCTTAAAATTAAAAACATTTACAACAAAAAACATAGGCAGAAACCGAACACTATTACCTATTTGACCAGCATGTAGTCTGCAACCAGCATCAACAACGCAACCACTACCTATAGTAACTTCATCACCAAGATAGCAATTTCTTTCAGAAGTGTTGCTATTACCAATTTTGAGTGCATAGCTGGTACTTCTTGTGCGGAAGGCATTTGAACCACCAACAATCGTATCATGCCGCCTACCGTCTTCAGATTGTCTAAAATCGAAATCGTATCAAATTTATTATTGAAATTAAGACTCTAATTAAATCAATTAAATCATACTTGTTACACGATTATTAACAAGACAACATTTCATGATGGCCGATTGGTAGTACGTCTTGATTAGTGGTCTCCAAGTTTAAGCTGTAAATAGTGATTAATTCTTGTTGTAATTGAGTGTTTGAAGGCAAGTCAACAACTTATATTATTGTGCATTAGTTTCTTTAAGTTTCAATTAAAAAAGGTAGAAAATGAGTGCTAAAACTATAAAAGACTTAGCGGCTGTGGTCAAAACCCTTGAAACAACCTTTGCTGACCAAATTTCAACGTTGAAGCAAGATTTAACAAAAAATGCAACAAAATCGCCATCTAATACATCAGGTACCAGTAATCCAAATGATATATCATTTAAACTTGCTAATTTAGAAATGTTTGTAAAGAATGAACTTTTAAAAATTAATGAGCAATTAAAACATCTATCAACGAAATTGGATAATATTGATAATAAAAGTGATAATCAAATGCAAGATAATAATAATATAGCAATATTATTCCATGGAATTTCAGATGAATTTCCAAATACTAATTCTAATAAAGCTCATAATTTAAATATTTATGATCAAATATTAGAAGTAATAAATGATGGAATGTGTTTTTTTATCAGTAAAAAAGAGCGATATAAGTTACTGTTATCGTATCGGAAAAAAAGTGAAAGATAAACATCGTCCAGTAGCAGTATATTTTACGACAAAGTGGCAACGTGATTATGTGTTTTTTAATAAGAAGTTACTTAAAGGCAAACGTATTACAATAACCGAGAAATTAATTAAATCGAAACATGATTTATTCAAAATGTGTGTCGCCGTCTTTAAAAATAACTGTTGGACTAATAATGGTAATATTTTTGTGCTAACTGAAAATAAAAAAGTGAAAGTTACGAACAGTGCTGAATTGGAAAAACTGTCATAATAATAAGTATCACAAACTTATTTAACTTATTATACACATTTGAAAACTTTATTCTTTACATTTGCATACTCATTTCGCAAATAATTTTGCAACACTTATAATTTTATTGTTTATTTTTCTTATAGTATGCACATTGCTATTTCGTTGCATTTGTGAACATATTGTTCACATCTGCAAATTCATTTTGCAAATGGATTTTTGTATTAATTATATATTTCGGATTTTCTTATTATTTTTTGAAATAATTGTATTGTAATAATTTTTTTAGTATTTTTGCATGATTTTTATTTGAGTATTTGAGTATTTGTTAGAATATTTGAGTATGATTCTTTTTTTATTATTATTAAACACTTATAATTTTATTGTTTATTTTTCTTACAGTATGCACATTGCTATTTCGTTGCACTTGTGAACATATTGTTCACATCTGCAAATTCATTTTGCAAATGGATTTTTGTATTAATTATATATTTCGGATTTTCTTATTATTTTTTGGAATAATTGTATCATATACAGCATTTATTATTGTATTGTTTGTTTTACTCACAGTGCTATTTTGTTGTATGTGTAATCATTATTTTTTATTTGTATTTTTTATTATTATTGAGACCAATATCTTCATAGAAACGTATTTAAGCCTAA
This sequence comes from Cryptophagus acutangulus, assembly GCA_963556235.1. NCBI lineage: Eukaryota > Metazoa > Arthropoda > Insecta > Coleoptera > Cryptophagidae > Cryptophagus > Cryptophagus acutangulus. The sequence continues at coordinate 3,155,845 of OY744571.1, forward strand.
GCTTTAACCGATTTTCTTTGTTACTTTAACCTCTTTGTACATAAATAATTTTTATTACTATTTCTAAGGAAGGAGCGCAAAATTTAATAATCTATGAAGTTGTAAAATAGAATAAGGAAAGTTTTTGATTATCTAATAATATAGATTTCAAAAACATCTTTATTTTGGTTAATATACGTAATCAAATGCTGAACTTTTATATAATTTTCTTATATTATATTAATGTTTTTTTCGGGTTAACATGAAAATAGCACATTTAAACTTTCGATCAATGTTTACTGGTTTTAATAGTTTTGTAGCACTTTTAGATACCAAAAATTTGGATTGTGTTGCGATTACGGAGACCTGGTTGAACGAAAAGGCTGACATGGATTATTTTAATATTTCTGGTTGCAAAATGTCATATAAACATAGAGATTATGCTAGAGGGGGTGGAATACTATTGTACGTTCGTAATAACATAAAATATGAAGTAGTCAATTTTGATTTTCAGGTTAGTCAAAAGCTTGAATTTCGTTTTTTAAAAGTGTATCTAAAAAATTTTACATTGGGAATAGGAGCTTATTATAGGCCACCTAACAATCCAAGTTTCGCTAGGGATTTTGATAATATGCTTAACTATTTTATACCCATGGTAGATGAAACTATTATACTAGGTGACTTAAATGAAAAATTTTTTGATGTAGAAAAGTGTATAAATGAATGTTTTTCAAATTACGAACTAGTACAAATTTTGAACGAACCATCAAGGGTAACAACCAATTCTTCCACACTTTTAGATCCTATTTTTACATCTAACGTTAATATGATATCTAATTCGGGCACAATCAATTGCAAAAATATATCTGATCATAAGATGGTTTTTTGTTATTTAGATAAGTCTATTTTTTCAAAAAAAGTTAAGTTTATTAAGCTAAGACAGTTTAAGGGTATAAATTTAAAAGCACTACATAATGATTTGGAAAATTTAAATTGGCAAAAGTACTATAAAGAGCCGCATATTGATGCAAAACTAAATATCTTTAACACGTATTTAACATCGGTTTTTGATGTTTATGCACCTCTGAGATCAGTTCGAGTTACTAAGAAACCAGCACCATGGCTTAACCAACCATTAAAACTAAAAATGAGAGAAAGAGACTTGGCCTTACAAAAATATAAACAAACCAAATTGGATAGTGATTTTCATATTTATAAGAAAATACGAAATGACACAGTAAACTTGGTAAGACAAAACCGTAAAAATATTATTAATAATGTTGCAAATCAAAAAGATAAAAAAAAGTTATGGAAAACATTTAAATATTTAAATTTGTGCAAAAATGCTAATTATGAATTTCCTGATAACTTATCAGATCCCAATAGTATTAATAATTACTTTTCAAACTTTTTGCGCGATATTTCTGATGACACTTGTAAGGAAAAAGTTGACTTCTACACAAAAAACGTTTGTGCCTTGACACAAAATACGTTTTCTTTTCAAATGGCTACACAGCATGAAGTTTCTAAAGCATTAGATGAAATTAAAAGTAATGCTGTTGGGACTGATAATGTATCACTTTTAATGTTAAATTTTTGTGGACCATTTATTGATGCTCAGTTGATACACTTGATTAACACATGTATAGAAAAAAGTTATGTTCCTAAAGCTTGGAAAATTTCAATTGGTAAGCCATTGCCAAAAGCTGGGTCTGGTCCTAAAATATTTTCTGATTTAAGAATTATTAGCATCTTACCCGTTTTTTCTAAAATATTGGAAAAAATATTATTTAAGCAGTTATGTGACTTTTTTGTAAAAAACAAAATAATACCAGATACTCAGGCAGGTTTTAGAAAAGGTTACAGTACATCTACAGCGTTAGCCATTGTCATGGATGATATTATTAATGCACTTGATAAAAAGGATAGTAGTCTACTGATTTTGCTTGATTTTTCAAAAGCATTTGACACTATTAACCATAAACTACTTTGTGCCAAACTTCACTATTATGGTGCGTCACAAACTGCGGTATCGCTGATTTTCTCATATTTAACTGGTAGATCTCAGGTAGTAGAGGTGGATGGTATTAGATCAGATGCTATAGATATTCTAAGTGGTGTTCCACAAGGGTCAATCCTTGGACCTTTATTATTTATTTTTTACACTGCTGATATTTTAACGTCGACAAGACATGGCAAAGTACAAGCTTATGCAGATGATACGCAATATTATTACCGCTTCCCTACTGAAAATTTTGAAAAAACTTGCAGACTAGTTAACCATGACCTTCAATGTATTTCTGATTTATCCAAACAGCATAACTTAAAGTTAAATTCATCAAAATCAAAGGTAGTTATATTTTCTTCGAAAAAAAACTTAACCTTTTTGTCTAATAATATTAATATTAATATAGATGGTGTACCTTTACCTATCGTAGATGAAACTCGTAATCTGGGTGTTGTGTTTGACAATGAACTAAGGTTTCACACACACGTACGGAATTTAATGAAAAAATGTTACACATCGCTTAAATTTATTTATGTCAACAGATCAGTTCTCAATTATAATTTGCGTAAGCTTCTGTGTGAGCACTTAGTTCTATCACATTTTACTTATTGTGATTATATTTACTATTTTTGCTTAGATGTAACTGATAGGCTTAAAGTTCAACAAATTCAAAACTCATGCTGTCGTATTATCTTTGGGTTAAAGAAATACGATCATATTTCGCATACAATGAATGAATTAAATTGGCTTATAATGGAAAATCGTGCAAAATATCATTTGACTACATACGTTCACAAAATATTACTCACTTCTACCCCTGAAATTATGAAACAAAAACTTGTAGCTCGTAATCAAATAACAAATGTAAATCTTCGAGATCCTAACCGTCTTACCATGCCAGTCCATAGTTCAGGAATGTATAATCGCAGTTTCACATATAACGCAGTATCACTATATAACAATATACCAAATGAATTAAAAAATTTAAAGGTGTCTACATTTAAAATTAAAGCAAAAAAGTACTTTTTTGATCTACAAAAACAGAATTGATTTGATATTTGACATACTAAGAATTAAAAGTTTTGTTCAGCGTTTCCCTTCCTTATGAAATCTAATATTTGATTAAATAGTTGTTTATGTAAAATATTAATTGATAATTTTACTTTACCATATGTCGCGTGATATTTTTTTTTGGTTAAGTATGAGTAGCCTTTGGCTAAACTTCGCCACTCCCGTTGTATTTTAATTTATTATTTGTATTAATTTATAATTCTTTTTTTTTGGGAAATAAAGACGTTTATTATTATTAAGTATGATTTAATTCATACTTGTTAATAATCTCTGGCCTCTATCGTACCACCTGCACCAAGGTGTATGTCACCTCCATCAGCTCTCAATGTAGCAGTTGCATGCAGAATTGATGACCGACCAATCGTTATAATGTACTTTGATTTTGTTTCTTTAAGTTCTTCACCAATTGCTCCTGGCGTTATTATTACACAATAAAATATTATTGAAATAAGTAGATGGAAATGCATGCTATTTCTAGGATTTAGGTAAAACTAAACTTTAGGCAATAGAGTTACATTTGGTCAAGTGAAAAATAACGAATTAAATTTAACGAATTCAATTCTAACAGTAACTAATTAATTTTTACAATAACAATAACAATTGACAATAATCAGTTGCATCGACACATATAAGTTTTAAATTTTTGTTTACATTTTTTTGAATATTTGGATTTCAGATTGACAGATATAGTTGCAATTACTACAATGTAAGAACTATGCCACTAATTATTCTAGAACTTATTGCATTATATATGAGTATGGCGCACTATCTACGCCAAGGTTACAAGAAATTATTAAATAACGCCTCAATATCATAATTAAACTGTAATCTAATGTAGATATCTATTGTTTTGGAATTCAAAGATTTTGCAACATAGAAAATGTTGAATTTGACTGAATTTTGAATTCAACATATTCGATGCAAATTAGAAGTATGGAAAATCAATTTACCGTAAAATAAAAAAAAATATTTAAAGTTTGAGTGAATGAATTTAAATATTTTATACATTTCATCAACCAACTATCGAAGTTACAACTATATTTTCAGCCAAAGCCTTACTCAATTCTGAACGACGATTACTTTGCTAACATTCTCTTCGTAATATTGAATGGGGCATCTTTGATAATTAGGCTCGTTTTTGTTGCACGATGGTATCAATTAGCTAAACAAAGAGCGGCAAAATTAGGAAGACTCAAGGGCTTTAGCGAAGAAACTAGTAGATCAGATATGATTATAATAATAATTAATAATAATTTTTAACTTACAGGCATTACAATTAGAAACCAAAGACTACAAAGACTTCCATTACGCAGATCCTTTTCAATGATGTATGTCAAACAAGATTAACCTGATGAAATGTTCAAACCTGATACATCTGTTTCTATCGCTCCTGAACCAGAATTGACCGAATTCTACGACAAATTGTTAAATGATCTGACCCAACGTCAAACACAAATGCCCCTGCAACTCGTAGAGGAACTAGAACGCCGTTATAGAGCCGCAGATTACGTTGAACGAGAGGAAATACAATCTAATTTCTTTCAAGAACTAGCTACACCTTTCAATCAACATACAATAAACGAAATCAACGAACTACTTGCGCGGAATCGTCCTTTTCATCGGAACTAAATAATAATAATAATAGTATAAATAATAATAAAGCTTACATTAATAATCATTCCTTTATAAATATAATAAACACAAAACGTATCCATGTTTAGTTGAATAATTTATTTCAAAAATAAACAATACTGCATTATAATTTATTTAATATTCAAATTGACTTTTGAGCGATAGATAATTGGTTTAGTTATATTTATTTAGTATCATCGCAATAATTTCATTCAGTGCGAAGCAGTACATTAATATAAATTCGCTGGAAATGAGATTCCACAGTACTTCTCTCGTTTATATACTAAAATTTAAATAAGTCTGACAATTCTAACTATGAGGGGGGTATTAGGGGTTACAATTGTAAAATGTAGGTCTAGCCTAATTTCAATTAAATTAACTAAGTAATGATAAGTTAAATATGTTATAATTACTACCAAATTTGAAAGAAATCCGAGCATTTTGACTGTAAAGGGTACGTTAAGGGTTGAAGTTGTAAAATAAGGGTCGCATATTATTTTTAATTAGATTATTCGTAAATCTGTTTTAAATGTATAGTAGAAATCTAATATGAAGAAAATCCGATCCATATAACTCAAACTATATATTTGGGGGGTGGGGGGGTGTGTAGTTAGGGTCGTAAATTATTTTTAGTCACTCAATATGTGAATATATATAAAATTACTGACGGAAAATGGTCAGTTATGCTGACATATAAGAATAAAAACACCGCCAATTTTTGAACAATTAATTTAAAGACCCAACAGGCCACTAGGGTTCATTTTTAGGGGATGAAACTTCTACCAGCATTTTCGTCAATGTATTCCTAATATGTATGCCAAATTTGGTTCAAATAAAATATTCCTCCTGGCAGGTATTCACGTTACAACTTATGCATTTTTACAACTTTTTGACCCTTCAACCCTTAATAAAAAGTCAACCCTTAGAAAAACTACAGATTTTTTGAAAGCATTTACCACTTGGGGTATACACAAAACATATGTTCAATATTTGGTCAAAATCGGTCTGCAACTTTAGAAGATTAAGTGGATGCACCGATTTTGCTGTTTTTGGCATGTTTTTGGCCAATAATGCGCAGGTCCTTAAGAATTTCCTAACTTTTTTTTCTTTGACCTAATCAATGGGCAGGTAGAAAAAAAGGACGCAAATTTTGCATTAATCGGTTCAGTAGATTCCGAAATATAGCGGTTTAAAGAAACGAACAGACCGACAGACAGACCGACAGACCGACAGACCGACAGACGGAAATTAGTGAATATGATTTTCGTAATCTACGCATTCTATAAAGTAGAAAAAAGTGAAATTTGGAGAATTTTTTTTTTTCATGAATACAATACTTCCTCTACGAGAGAAGTAAAAATGATAACATTTATTAAAAATCTTAAAAATAAATTATTTAGCGGCAACGCTAATAATATTTCCACAGAAAATGATCTTCTTTATCCTTTAGCAACGTTAAACTACAGCTACACAAATATCTATTCGGTTAAATTATTAACTTATTTCGGATTTCTCTATATGGCAATATCGTCGTTTGGTTTTCTTATAAGTATTATTGCAGACTCCCAACATATCTATCAATCATTGTTACAGCAAAGCATAGTTCTTAGCACAGTTGCATTTGTAAGTTGGCAAATATAGCTTACTGCACTTAAAACCAACTATTTTCTTTGCAGCAATTTTCGGTGTATCGCACTACATTCTTCAAGAACAAAACCTACTTCAAACATACAGAAGATATTTTAAAATATTGCCAGCCATTAAGTGGAGCTAGTCCTGATTTAAAATTAAAAATGCAAAGAGAAGCGCAAATTCTTAATTCACTTATGTACTGCAATCTATTGCTTAATCTCGTCACTGCTTTGGTCTTTTTTCCAATTGTAGGTGATGAAAGTGACATTTATTATCCTTTACATATTATGAAAGAGTTTCCCAAATGGTGCATTGTATTAAACAACATCCTTTTTTATTTTTTTATGACTTTTATCACCATTTTTATGCTTACAAATGGTTGGATGTTGATGTATTGGTGCTATAACGCCAAATTCCAATTTGATTTGCTATCGGAACAAGTGGACGAAATTGCTGCACTCCAGCTCAGGACTACGAAAGATTTGGAACTGCATTTGAATGAAGATGAACAGTTTCAAAAAGCCGTTAAAAAGATATTAGTGAAGACCATTCGGCATCTTCAAAATATTAAGAGGTATTTATTCATGTAAATTACTAAATTAATTTATTTATAATTATTTTAGATATATAAAGAAAACAATTAGATATTTGAACTTCACTATGTTGTTCCATTCAATTAGTGGAGTAATACTTGTAATCGTTTTAAGTATTTTTGTATTAGCCGTAAGTTTTATCCGAATTCCCCGTTTTGAAAAAATCTTTTTGGTCTTTGATTTTAGAAAGTTTAGTTTGTTTCATTTTTTATTGATGGCCGGAATTGTTGCAATTCTGCTATATGCATTTGCTGGTCAGTTGTTGACTAATCAGGTACTATTCTGTTTCTTAGTGTCCAACAAAATTAAAATTAGACTTTATTTAGTCGGAAGTGTTCCATCAGACTTTGACTACTTGTCCTTATTATTTATTTAATAAGGCCAATAAGGTACTTTATTTAAATTTGTTGACATCTGATATAGAACCACCCATACTCACATGTCTTGGATTGGTTTTTATTGACTTCAGCTTGTTAATTAAAGTATAAATATTTTTGAAGTTTTTTTATTATTAATTCAAATATTTTTTTAGATTATGAAAATAACTTATTCAGCTTTAACTTTTGCTCTAGTATTTATTCGGCATTAATTAGTTTTGATTTTACATCAAATAGTTCAAGTAGCACCAAATAGTGTATTAACATATTATTTATGAGAAACAATTAATTTATGTTTTTAAATATTCTAGTCTCTTTTAATATCTTTTTATCAATTAGCTACCAATGTTCGTTTTCTTTTAGAGAATTAATCAGTACAATAGTATAAATAGTGTAAATAGAGCATAAACTATTTGAATTTTAAAAAAATGTAGAAAGTTAATCCGTTTCTTTTTGAAAATCCTTGAATAGGTTGTACCAAGGTACGAGTTTCAGTCACTTTATTAAGTATCTGGAGTAAAAGCCATATCACATAGCAAATTTAACCTCTGTAGCCTCCTAAATGTAGCCTCTTAGGCCTTAACAGACTGAGACACAACACACCCATGATTCAATAAAGATAGGTTGGCTGCAAACCCGAGTATACGCAGGCGGGAAGGTAATGCCATTTGAAATTCGGCTCCCACATCACGGGTTTAACCGAGCACCTACCGAACATCTACCAGCGAATACAATACGAATGATGTTTGAATGTATATACGCAACTCGGGAAGCTCGTGGTTCTACGAATACTGGGAGCAAGCCGTTTGCGCATAAATGACGAATTTGAGGCCCTCGATCAAGCCAACCTATCTTTATTGAATCATGAACACACCCATGTATGTTATATTCGTAGTTTTCCACGGATATTAAAATTCATTTTTATCTACTTCTGAAGAAGAAGACATATTAATACCCTGAGAAAAGTCGTTATGAATAGTTTACGTTAACGTAGCAATTGTTTAAAGCAATATCCGCGCTTAGCCACGGATATTATGTTTATCATTATTTTAGATAATGAATTAGAGTGGTAGACTTATAAAAATAGTACTTCGTATAAGTTAGTTGAATCTTATACGTCCTAGATAAAACATCTTTCAACTCTTTACTAATTGAACCTTTACTAATGAAATATAATTAAGAACTATTGTTATAAACTTTACTTATAATAAACGGTTATTCTAATGAAAGTGTGTAAGTTTCTTTAAATAAAAGAACCCCGGACGTAAAATTGGCGACGAGGATGGGATGGTGTTAGTGTACAATCGTGATTTCCACTTTGGATTATATACGGCAGCAACTTGGGGCAGTACGTCGGACAACAGTCAAATTGTGGCACCTTTCCTGATTGTGATGGTTGTTCTTTCTATGATTTGTATGTGAGTACCCAATTGTTTTCTCATTCAGATTTGATTCAGTGGATCATGAAATGTTGCTTCAAAAATTGTGTGATTACGGAATCAGAGGCAAACAGCTTGCATTCGTAAAAAGTTATTTGCAAAACCGAGACCAAAGTGTTCATTTAACTGTAAATGACAACAATTTTGTTTCAGAGGAACTGTGTCCACAAATGGGAGTACCTCAGGGAAGTATACTCGGACCAATCTTTTGTGTAATATACATAAATGATATGTCATGTATACTTCCTGATAACAAAATAAAAGAATATAACTATGCTGATGATAGTAATTTTTTTATTGTTAGCAAGACCCTAGAACACGTTTGTGCTAGGACAAATACTGTTTGGCCTATTATTGAAAATTGGTGTATACATAATAAACTATGTCTGAATAGAGCAAAGACTGATTCTATCATTTTTTAAACGAGTCACTCAGCATACAAAGCTCCGCATAAAATATCTATTCCTAGTGGTCAAATACCCGTACACAATCATTGTAAATTCTTAGGAATTATTATTGATAAAAACTTAAATTGGTACACTCAAGTCGATGCTTTATCCAGGCGGTTAAATTTTATTATTTATACACTCCGCGTCTTAAGGCAACAATTAAACATTACAACTCTAAAAGTTGTATACTACGCCCGTTTTCAATCAGTTATGTCGTACGGAGTTGCTCTGTGGGGTAATAGCTCACACATTAATTCAATATTCATCCTGCAAAAAATAGCTATTAGAACTATTCTCGGGTTAAAATACCGTCAATCGTGTAGAGGAATTTTTAAGAAACATAATATTCGTACAATCTTTGGTTTATACATCTATCATTGCCTACCTTTTAACTTCAAACACAAATATTACTTCAGTAGTTTTTCAAAATCAAACAAGCACAATACTCGACATGATATTTATATATATCCTGTACATTCACTTACTATCACTGAAAAAAATACTCACTACATGTGTCTAAAACTTTTTAATAAGCTACCCAATGAAATAAAAATAATAAACAATCTCAGTAAATTCAAAAAAGAGGTCTACGATCTTATTTTAAATGTAGAACCATATTCAGTAAGCGACTACTTTAATTATATACAAAACTAAAGAATATACTCAGTTGTACCATAAACAAATTGTACTAATTGTTTTTTCTCTACTTTTATTTCTCGGACGTGTCTTTATATCGTTGTTTCAATTCAATATATTGTATTATATTTTGTGTTATGTAACAATTATATTAAAAATAAAGCTATTATTATTATTATTATTAAATTATATTGCGATTTTATTGAATCTATTCCTCGATTAAGTAATTAAAAATGTCACAACAGGGTGACAACGCTCCCGATGACGGAGTTTTAATTTTATTAAAAGAAATAAGAAATTTAATCCCGGAGTATGATGGCGATCAAGCCACTCTCCATGACTTTATAGAAGCTTGTACTTTTGCAATGGCAAATGTACAGGTGCAAGCTGATGCGTTAATAATTTGTATTAAAAGTAAATTGAGAAGTGATGCAAAGCGTTTTATTTCATCTAGAAATCTGACAACTTGGGAAGATATCCGAGATTTGTTAATAGGTCACTTTGGCGACAGTCGTGAAACTGAGAATTTATTGAGAGACCTAAACGCAATTTTTCAAAAACATTCGGAAACACCGCGAGCTTTTGTTCAAAGAAATAAAAATTTAAATACCAAATTTCATAGTAGTGTTTTGAATGAGGAGTTGAATGAGGAGTTGAATGCCGTAGAAAAACGAGCAATTAACAGATTAAATGAGCAAACATGTTTGAAAGTTTTATTATCTGGCTTAAGCGAGCCGCTATGGTCCGTAATTCGATCACAGAGACTTGAAAAAATGGACAGTGCCGCAAGATACATTCACGAAGAAGAGAATATTGCTTATCTTAGAAATTTTAAAATCAGTCATGAAGCACGTAATTCTAATAAGAACAACATATACCCGCAATCAAACTACCAGTCCTCATCTTCTCAACATCCTGGTAATTCTCGCAGTAATAACTTTCGCAGTAATCATTTTCGCGGTAATAATTTTCAACAGAGATCTGGCAATAGTTTTCGTAATTCTAAATTTTGCAATTATTGTAAGAAACCGGGCCATGAAATTAGTCAATGCTATCGAAAACCAAATAACGATCAAAAACGACGTAATGGCGGTGCTAGTACAAGTACACACCAAAATCGAAATGAAAATCAGGTACAACCTCAACAGAGAAGTGTAAGTTTTGCCCGATGTGTAGGCAACACTGAAGACCCTAACACTGTTTTAAATTGCTATGCTCGAAAAATGCAGGGATTGTTTTATGTTGAATCTGCAAAAGGTCAAAAAGTCTTGTTAGATACGGGAGCTGCAGTATCTCTGTTAGAAATTAATAACTTGCCAAAAGAAACTATCAATAAATGTAACAATGAACAAATTGTAATTCAAGGAATAGGTACAGACGGTATCATAATTGAAAAATCAATTTTGGCTAGCATTCAAGAAATTATGGTTGAAAATCATAAATTTTATGTTGGAAATATTAATTTAGGATACGACGGTCTTTTAGGAACTGACTTTTTCGAACAGTTTGAGTGCCAAATTAATTTTGTAAAACGTATAATTTCAGTAAACGGATATTACAATGTATCCACATTACAAACCTAAGGTTACAATACCAAGTAGAAGTTGTCTGGTTGTTAAAATTCCCATTCATTTTAATTCGGCTTCTGAAGGAATTTGTGAAGGAAAAATATTAAGCCAAGGAATTGAAATGCCTAGTGCAATTGTTAAAAATATATAATAAGAGGAGGATAATAATATTATCTTAATTATTACTAATACAAACAAATACGATTTTTCGGTAGAATTGCCCGAGGTTGAATTGCAACCGCTATCTGAAATTCTTGACAATCCCGGTTATACTGATTCGATTCATTCCATTTTCAATTTCTCCTTTCAAGAAATAGAATATCGAAAAAATACAATTTTGAAAGATTTAAGAGCTAAACATTGCAATTTAAACTCTGAAGAAAGACAAATGATTGAAGATCTTTGTTTGGAATATCATGATATCTTTTATTTAGAAGGTGATCGATTATCATTTAGTAATGAAATAAAACATGCAATCGAAACTGGCGATGCCAAACCTATCTATACAAAGTCATATCGGTATCCGCATGTGCAGAACAAATGGTAAAAGAACAAATGGCTAAAATGTTAGATGAAGGTATTATTCAACATTCTCATAGTCCCTGGAATTCACCCGTATGGGTAGTTCCAAAGAAGTTAGATCATTCGGCAATTCAAAAATGGCGTGTGGTAATAGACTACCGCAAACTAAATGAAGTTACCGTAGGCGATCGGTATCCGTTACCCAATATTTCAGATATTTTAGACCAACTTGGAAAATGTCAGTACTTTTTGATCATAGATTTAGCAAGTGGATTTCATCAAATTCAGCTTGAAGAGAAAGACGTTCCTAAAACGGCTTTTTCGGTTGAAGAAGGTCATTATGAATATGTTAGAATGCCGTTCGGGCTGAAAAATTGTCCATCAACTTTTCAGAGTTATGAATAACATAATGATTGGGTTACAAAATGAATTGTGTATGGTATATATGGACGACATTATAAGCTGCGTTCGGCTATTTGTTCTGGCGCTGGAGTGGTGCTGGAGTGGAGTTTCATCAGCTGATTGACAGAGTGTTTGGAGCATTTGATGCCGAACTCTAAGGGAGTGTTTATGTCAAAAATCAAACTTGATTAACCTAAAATATTTCAGTAACACTTCAGACATAATCACCCACTAGTTTTATCTTGCTTAGTGATTAGAGTTATTTCACAAATATTTAGGTTATAGTATTTACTAGCCTACAACACCTACAGGTAACTGTCAACTAATAATTTAAATTAACGTCTAATGCGCATGTACACTCCTTGAGTCTACCTTTTTAGATAGAACTTTAGAGTTAGCACTTTTAACTCCAAACACTCCACTCTAGCCATTGTCGAACGGTCAATTAGAGTGTACCGTACTTTTAGATTGTAATGCCGAACGTATTAGAAGCACTCTGAGTGTTCGGAGTGGCAATCCCGAACGCAGCTATAGTATACTCGTCATCATTAAAAGATCATATCAATAGACTAAACAAAGTATTTGCACGGTTACAGAAATACAATTTCAAAATTCAGCCAAATAAATGTGAATTTCTAAGAAAGGAAGTAGAATATCTTGGCCATATAGTGACTGTTGATGGTATTAAGCCAAATTGAAGTAGTTAAGCATCTCCATGATCCTAGAGATAGACACGAGATAAAAAGATTTTTAGGTTTCACAGGCTACTATAGGCGTTTTATAAAAGATTATGCTGAAATCGTTAAACCTTAACCATCCTTGCTGTTGCTGGTGCAAAGGCTGTTTTTAATTACGATGCTGAATGTAAAAATGCGTTTGAGACATTGAAAAAATTGCTAACTTCCAGCCCGATTCTTCAATATCCGGACTTTGCACGAGAATTTATAGTTACTTGTGATGCCTCAAATTATGCAATTGGATCAGTTTTGTCACAAGGTCCGATTGGTGAAGACCTTCCCATAGCTTATGCCTCACGCACTTTAAATAATGCGGAGACTAGATATTCAACTATTAAAAAAGAACTCTTAGCAATAGTTTGGTCTGTTCAACATTTTCGAGCTTACGTATTTGGTAGAAAATTTACAATAGTGACTGACCACAAGCCATTAATATGGCTTTTCTCTATTAAAGACCCAAGTTCTAGGTTAGGACACTAGAGACTCAAGCTTGAACAATACCAATATGAAATAATTCATAAGCAAGGCAGACGCACTTTCTCGTATTCAAGTTAATTGTATTAATGTAATGGACGATGAATCCTCAAACGATTCTGAGCTTACCATAGCAGGCGAAGAAAGTGTTTACGAAATCTACAAGAAGTACGATGCAATTAACTTAAAACCAATAAATTTTGATATTATTAAAGAAACTAATGGTCATTTGACGTTCTTCAAACACAAGAATATTATTTTATTTATCACACAAGAGTTTTTAGAGTCATCACAATTTAATATCATATGTAGTGAGTTAAATGAGTCATTGATCTTGAGTTCACAAATGCCAAAATTTCAGATCTGTCAGAGTACTAAATACGCGTCAAGAAAATTTTATATTTTCAATTTTCTCAATACTGAATTGAATCGAAACCGTTTGACGTGATTGCTTTATTGTATCAATATCAAAACAAGTATCCTGATAATGAAACTTGTCATTTAAACATTGTAAACCACATAAGTATTACAAGCATAATAAGTTTCATATTTAAAAACGCGAGATTAAATTTATATTCTGTAATAATTCGGTAATAACTCCTGTGGATGATGAAAAGGAATTGATATTATCAACTTATCATGAAGGTAAAATGTCTCTTCATAAAGGAATTAACGAAACGTATCTTAAAATTCGGAAGAACTATTATTGGACTAACATGATTAAAGATATCGAACGTTTTATCAAAAATTGTAAGATTTGCAACCAAGGCAAGACGGATAGACAGAACAGAGATTACCCTTTGACAATTAGAGAAACATTGTCAATACCATTGCAACGAATTAATATTGATTTGTTAGAACTAGGAAATAGACAAACCATTCTGACAATGAACACAAAAGTGAAGTCAAAAGAAAGATTTGATAAGCATTGACACAACAAATACAATTTTAAAGAGTATGATTTAGTTTACGTAAGGGATGGTCAAAGAAGAATTAATAAAATGAAACCATTTTACAGTGGTCCTTACAAAATTACTAAAAAAATTTCTAATAATGCTGCTTTCGTGCAACTCGATAACATCGTTTCTCAAAATAACTTCGATAGACTTAAAAAATGTTGTGATAATTCAAATTTAGATTTAGACATTATAAGCAACATTTCTGTTGCAGGTCCTTCTGGACAATCACAATAATATGCGCACAGATAGAGATCAAACCAATAAATAATTCAATCGGAATTTATTATAATCAGGGGGTAAAGTTTTACTTAACAAACACAAATTGGAAAATAATTACATACAAGGATGTCGGATCTCTCATTTCAACATTCGACAGCAATTTATTAATATAAGAAAATCTAAAATCAACAATTAACAAAATTCAAGCAAACTTTGAAAAGATTAAAACTTCAATTTTATCTCAACTAAATTTGTTGGAGACTTTATCTAAACGAATGATTACAAAATTTGATGAAATTAATTTTGATATTAAAACACAACGGGTGAAAAGAGGAATTATTAATGGTGTAGGATTCATATGGAAAGCTATAACTGGTAACTTTGATGCTTCTGATAGAGAATACTATGATGAGTGTATTGATAATATTGAGCATGATAATAAGATGTTACAAACATTGTTGAGAGAACAGATTCAGGTTACTACTTCAACTATTAAAAGCTTCAACTCCACAAATCAGAAATTAAAGGTCGATGAAGAAACCTTTAACAAAAATTTGGAAATCATACAAAAATCAATTAAATAATAGAAATTATATTATGGAAAATCAAATCAAGTTTATGTCTTTCTGTGAACAATTCATAGAGTCGTTTTATATTATTGATTATTTCATTCCTATCACAATACTGTACTTGAAATCACAGCTTTCTATATATTAGTCCGACAACAACCCGTTGCCATTTCTACGGGGCCTATTACAGCGATAACACCTCCCGTTGCTATAGTTACTTTATATAGATGATAATAATTGTAATGTACATATACCTATTTAGATATCCATGAAACAAAATATGTAAACAATATATTAGCTATTGAACAAATCTGTCATCTCAAAAATGTCGAACAGACGATTTGGAGAGATTAAATAACGTTAAATAATAACGTTAAATAGTATAGTCAATATTAATAACGTTAAATAGTATAGTCACGAAATAATCTTTAAAATACAACTCGGGAAAAGATTATTGTTATCGGTAATTTTGCATTTTAATGCACTCAAACTACGTTTCCTAAAGCAATTTTACTTGTCAAATTGGCAGACAAAAAACCTCGCGTACCGCTCGGTTTTTTGATCCTTCAATTTGACTCGTAAAATTGCTAGGCAACGTAGTTTTCGTATAAAATTCAAAATTACCGATAATAATCTTTTCCCTTGTTATATTACATATGACTATATAACTCATTTTGAAATTAGCCAATAGGAATGATGCATTATCCCTAGTTATCAGGTATTGATAATTGAATATACGCTTGACGACGTGATATATCCGTTTTGGTGATCCGGCGCCTCGAAAAGTTATAACTAATGTTACTATTCATTAGTTTGAGAATATGTCAAAATAATTTGTAAACGTCAGTAACAGTATTAGTGTCGCTTTGCCACACTAATACTGTTACCCCACAAATATTTATTACAATATTTATTACAATAATTGTACTTTCAATTTTAATACAAAATAAATGTCAGTTGTTTTATAAGTTTTTAATAAAAATAGTGCAAAACTTCAAATGAATGTCAGATTTATTTATTCGTTATATAGTACTATTGAATACCACTCTTGCATTCAGTATTATCAGAATATACTGCATTGTTGCACTCAACATATTTTTTCGGAACACCACTCCTCCTTCGGAGTCGTGGTGTTCCGAAAAAATATGTTTCGGGCTCAATACAGTATATTCGATTATACTGAATGCACTTGTAATATTATAAGTGATAATGAACTAGATGAAATAATTAATAGCATTACGTTCTCAAGATTACACCTTTTGCATCCTTCGGTGATTAAACCGCTTGAATTACTGAAACAATTGGAGGAAATCTCTCCATTGTTAACTCAAACTCAAAGTTTTCAATGTGAACATAGAATAATTCACATATTGTTGGTTCCTTTGGTGGAAATTGATTTATATAATCTTTTACACATTTATTCCTTGCCCGTAAAAGATCCTAATAGTAAATTATTTCATTCAATAATTTCGCCTTATAAAATTATTAGTCTGTCCGAAAGCGCTCAGCGATATACAATCATAAGCGAACTAGAACCATATAAAAAAATCTCTAACCAAATGAGATTGTACAGGAACAAAATTCCACAATTAATTGATGAACACTCCATTTGTGAAGTTCTTCTTCTCACCATTGCATCCCAACTTCCTGATAATTGCTACATTTCAAAGTTTGGAATAGAAGACTACAAAATCCAATTAATATCTATTAATACGTGGTTAATTATACCGGCACAACGAGTTCGAGCAAACCTTAAGTGTCCGTATAACTTTCAATATAATGAATATGTCGATACAACAAGTTTACTGACAATGACATCTGGGTGCTACGGTTTCATCGGTTCTATCCAACTTTATGCGCAAGAGGAAAGAAGATCTAATGTTACACAGGAAATGTTTGTTCCTCAAATATAATATGATTGCTGCGATGATCTGCCGAAGCAGGAACAATCAGCTGTTTTAAAACCACTAAAGATAAGTCATCTAAATTTAGACGATTTAAACTTAGCCAATCAAAAACTGAAACAGTATGATGAAGAACTCAATAAGTTAATGAACGAACCATACATAAGGAAGCATTGGTCGGTATTTACGTACATTACTATTATTGCAATTTCTTTGGTAATAATATTTTACATTTACTATAAATGCTGTCGTTCCCAAAGAACAAGGCAACTGCAAAGTGAAGAAGGCGACGATCCATCATGGAAATCCATCATGGACGGTCATAGGAAATCTAGATGTGTGCAGATTTTCAACCAGTGTTTCGATACACGAAACCAACCTACAAGACGTCGTTCTATTCATAGACATTCAGTGAATATCAAAGACAATAGTTCAGTGCTGAGTAATTCAAGTGAAGTGCCATCACAAAACCCTAGTTTTGTGAGAAAATTTAGATTTTGAAGAAACAATTTTCATTTTTAGTTTTTAAGCTATTGTTCATTCAAACAACATTCAGTTGTTAAAATTATGTTAATTTCGAATTCAACCTGTGTTAGTTATTAAGTTATTTTTATGATTTTTTATCACAAATGATACAAATCACTTAGGGGAAAGGATTGTTATATTCGTAGTTGTCCACGGATATTAAAATACATTTTTATCTACTTCTGAAGAAGAAGACATATTAATACCCTAGGAGTGTCGTTATGAATAGTTTACGTTAATGTAGCAATTGTTTAATGCAATATCCGCGCTTAGCCACGGATATTATGTTCATCATTATTTTAGATAATGAATTAGAGTAGTAGACTCATTAAAATAGTACTTCGCGTGATGTGAATATAATATGGTGTGCTATCGCGCAGGTTGCTATATTATTTCGTGACGTCACGTTGGTTCTATTGAAAGTGTAATATTAAATTGTCTATAGCAACGAAAATTATATTAATTAACAAATATATTAAAGAGAAAAACAAACCCCTTTAATTATGTAGTTAAATATAAGATCACTTACTAACAAAAACGGCCACACCAAAATACTTAGTAATATTTTCTTATGTATTTATTCCAATATTTGATTGAAATAAACATCAAATAAAACCGCCAAACGTAACTTGATTTTTATACTATAATTATCTAGTCCCAACGTGACGTCATGCGCGAAAATGAACGAAATTTGGATAGCTCGGTAGCACACCATATTATATTCACATCACGGTACTTCGTATTAGTTAGTTGAATCTTATACGTCCTAGATAAAACATGTTTTAACTTTTTACGAATTGAACCTTTACTAATGAAATATAATTAAGAATTATTGTTATAAACTTTACTAATAATAAACGGTTATTCAAATGAAAGTGTGTAAGTTTTTATAAATAAAAGAACCCCGGACGTAAAATGCATAAGTGTATCAACAGCAAAGAACTCATATACACCAAGAAGCGCACTCGCAATAAAAATGTTTTGATCTCAGCGTGCGCCGACTTTGGGTAACAAACACGAGTTGTGTTACCTGCTCGATAAGATGGCGCTGTTAAAACTTTCTTGAAAGTACAATCAATTTGATTTGTGTTATCAAAGAAAATTCGCTGGAAATGAGATTCCACAGTACTTCTCTCGTTTATATACTAAAATTTAAATAAGTCTGACAATTCTAACTATGAGGGGGGTATTAGGGGTTACAATTGTAAAATGTAGGTCTAGCCTAATTTCAATTAAATTAACTAAGTAATGATAAGTTAAATATGTTATAATTACTACCAAATTTGAAAGAAATCCGAGCATTTTGACTGTAAAGGGTACGTTAAGGGTTGAAGTTGTAAAATAAGGGTCGCATATTATTTTTAATTAGATTATTCGTAAATCTGTTTTAAATGTATAGTAGAAATCTAATATGAAGAAAATCCGATCCATATAACTCAAACTATATATTTGGGGGGTGGGGGGGTGTGTAGTTAGGGTCGTAAATTATTTTTAGTCACTCAATATGTGAATATATATAAAATTACTGACGGAAAATGGTCAGTTATGCTGACATATAAGAATAAAAACACCGCCAATTTTTGAACAATTAATTTAAAGACCCAACAGGCCACTAGGGTTCATTTTTAGGGGATGAAACTTCTACCAGCATTTTCGTCAATGTATTCCTAATATGTATGCCAAATTTGGTTCAAATAAAATATTCCTCCTGGCAGGTATTCACGTTACAACTTATGCATTTTTACAACTTTTTGACCCTTCAACCCTTAATAAAAAGTCAACCCTTAGAAAAACTACAGATTTTTTGAAAGCATTTACCACTTGGGGTATACACAAAACATATGTTCAATATTTGGTCAAAATCGGTCTGCAACTTTAGAAGATTAAGTGGATGCACCGATTTTGCTGTTTTTGGCATGTTTTTGGCCAATAATGCGCAGGTCCTTAAGAATTTCCTAACTTTTTTTTCTTTGACCTAATCAATGGGCAGGTAGAAAAAAAGGACGCAAATTTTGCATTAATCGGTTCAGTAGATTCCGAAATATAGCGGTTTAAAGAAACGAACAGACCGACAGACAGACCGACAGACCGACAGACGGAAATTAGTGAATATGATTTTCGTAATCTACGCATTCTATAAAGTAGAAAAAAGTGAAATTTGGAGAATTTTTTTTTTTCATGAATACAATACTTCCTCTACGAGAGAAGTAAAAATTAGAATATTGGAAGCGACCTAAATCATAAACTTTTCTATTTCTAGCACAGAAACAAATACAAAATAGTGGTAGATATATTATGTTGCCGATGTAGGGGATCGGATCGTGCGCCCTACCTTGCCGATAGAGCAACATTCATTCAAACTTTTTGACATTCGCACTACGAGATCGGTGATAGCGTATTGTACTGTGTAGACAAAAATAAATCTGTATATATTTTGACCATCGTTTGTTTTTATAAAATGCACTAATGTAGATTTACATTGAATAACTTCGTTGTGGCACGCTAGCCCCACAAATGGTGACCCCGACGTGATCGGTGCATTTTTCGTATCACTGTGTTCACAAGACACGCGTCCACGTGTGTGCGTCGAGAACATTGTCAGCCGCAGGGCTCCTCCAACGATCCAACCATGCCAGACAACGAACGAAATGCACAAGACGGCGACCAGGTGGTCCACGCGGTCTCGAACATCCAACTTCTTACGCCGTTTTGGAAGGATAACCCTTGCCGCTACTTCACCGTCGCTGAAATGAAGTTCGACCTTCATCGCATCACAAGGGACGAAACCAAATTCCGCCACATCGCAACAAACCTACCCGCCGAAATGCTCGACATTGTTGGTGACATCATCGACGACCCCCCAGCAACTGGAAAGTATGAAGCGTTGAAAACTAGACTTGTAACCAGCCTGTCCGAGTTGCAGGAGACGCGCTTTCGTCGACTACTCAGCCGTCAACCGATCGGAGACGAAAAACCGACCGTTTTGCTACGACAATTACTCAACTTGGCAGAGGGTGAGTGCAATCACAAATTACTTCGCAGTCTGTTTTTAGATCAGCTGCCCGAAAAAGTCCGAGTGATCCTCGCCGCCAACGATACCAGCGATCTCGCCAAGCTGGCCGAGCAAGCCGATCGAATGATGGAAGTTGTCCATCCGCAGATTTCCGCCATCACCCCGCCGTTGCCCGCGCGAGCTCCTCCAGCCATCGAGGCCATCAACGACAGCCTAAGCTACCACCGAAGAGAAAAGGTTAAATTGAGAACGACCTCGCACTCGCAAATAAAGCTCGGACAATTCCTCACGACAGTAGCCGGAAGATCGACCGAACAATAACGAACCAAGTTCCGCGTGTTTCTATCACGAGCAGTTCGGCGCGAACGCTCGAAAATGCCGATTGCCATGTGCATGGAAACCGCCAAAAAACTAACGTCACCGACGCGCATCGAGGCGGCCGTCGGTTCCACGCCAACATCAAAATGCCTCCGCGTACGTGACCGAAAAACGGGCATCTGGTTTCTTGTTGACACTGGGGCGGACGTGTCGGTTCTCCCCAAGCTATCATCGACCAGAAGCGGTCCGGCCGTCAAGCATCAGCTGTTCGCCGCTAACGGTTCCCGCATTGATACCTACGGTTCGGAAAATAGGACATTAGACCTAGGACTGCGTTGAGCTTTCCCTTCGACCTTCATTGTGGCAAACGTATCGCAACCGATCTTGGGAGCCGACTTCATCCATCACTACGGACTTACAGTCAGGCTTCAGCAACGATGTCTCGAAGATACCAGTACAGCGATGTCCATTTGTTTGACCACAAGCTACGTCCAACAGCAACCCGTTTTCTCGATCGATAAAACCAATCCGTACGCCGACATTCTCGCCCGATTTACGGACGTGACCAAGGATACTATACGCCCGGTCATGCGGCACCACGTCCAGCATCACATCGTGACTCGCGGTTATCCTGTGGCTGAACGGGCTCGACGACTCGCTAAGGACAAGCTCAAGGCCACAGGGGATGAATTCGAGAGCATGATGCACCAGGAAATCTGCCAACCGTCGCACAACAAATGGGCTTCACCGCTACATATGGTCGCAAAGCCTGCAGGAGGCTGGCGTCCACGTGGAGACTATCGGCGTCTCAACGCGCTAACATTCCCTGACCGTTATCCTATTCCTCACTTGCACGATTTCACACATAAACTTGCCGGGTGCAGAATATTCACGACACTCGATCTGAAGAATGCGTATCACTAGATACCTCTAGCACCCGATGACCGAGCGAAATCCGCCGTTATAACTCCGTTTGGACTTTTCGAGTTCAACGTTATGACTTTCGGCCTCTGCAACGCCGCTCAAACCATGCAACGCTACATGGACGCTGCTCTTTGAGGCCTCGAGCTTTGCCACTGCTACATCAACGATGTCCTGATCGCTTCACATACGAACAGCCAAACAAAATACACGTGAACACGGTACTTGAACGCTTGCAAGAATATGGCTTGTGGATCAACACTGCCAAATGTTTTTTTGGTCTTCCTGAAATATGCTTTCTGGGCTACACCGTAAACCAAAACGGTATCAAACCACCTCAGGACCGAATTGAAGCAATGATTAATTACCGGAAGCCAACGACTATCAACAAACTCCGAAAATTTCTCGGCGCCTGGAATTTCTATCGAGGCTGCATTCCAGATGCATTGCTTACGCACGCTCCGCTAATCGAGCTTACATTAGTCGTCAAGAAAAAAGACAGACGACCGGTGCAATGGACCTCCGAAGCTGAACGAGCATTTACCGAGTGCAAAATTAAACTCAAGGACGCAGTCCAGCTTGCACATCCGAAAACCGATCGCCCGCTAATTCTTTGCTGCGGCGCCTCTGATACCGCAATTGGGGCCGCTTTGGATCAACGCTCCAAAACAGAATCTCAACCGCTGGGGTTCTTCTCAAAGAAACTCTCCGAGCGAGAGACGAAATACAAAGTTTATGACCGTGAACACTTGGTCATTTTTGAAGCAGTACGACATTTCAAACATCTTATCGAAGGACGTGAGTTGATCATTCTCACCGATCATAAGCCTATGGTATATGCTTTTTCAAAAAAGTCTGACCACGCTTGTGACCGCTTCGCTCGACAACTCGAAGAGATCGGCCAATATTCGACGCGCATTATTCACGTGGCAGGTGACAAAAACGTCGTCGCCGACGCTATGTCACGAATCCAGACCATCGAGTTCCCCGTCATCATCAGCACTAAAGAATTAGCTGAGATGCAAAAGAACGACGACGAACTCATGCAACTCATCGAAAAACCCGATAGCACCTCACTAGAGCTTCAAGGATTGCGCATTGACGGCACAGACACGCTTGTCTATTGCGACGTCGCGCGAGATAACATACGTCCATACGCTCCCGAAGCTTTGAGGAAACGAATCTTCGACAACGTTCATAATCTATCGCATCCTAGTGGTCAAGCCACGAAGAAGACCATTAGCAAAACCTTTGTCTGGCCGAAGATGAACCACGACATAACCAACTGGGCCCGCTCGTGTCTACCTTGCCAGCGCAACAAGATCGGACGACACGTCAAAAACACTCCGCAACACATCGCCATGCCTAGTGAACGTTTTAAACATGTCCACGTCGACATAGTGGTTATGCAAGCCTCAAAAGGATACCGATACGTCCTAACCATGATCGACCATTTTACTCGATGGCCCGAAGCGACCCCACTCAAGGATATCACCGCAGATACCGTTTGCAACGCATTCTACACAACTTGGGTTGCACGCATCGGTTCACCAGCTACCATCACGTCCGATCGAGGAACGCAGTTCGAATCGCAACTGTTCGAGGCACTCGGAAACCTCATCGGATGCAAGCGAAACCAAACTACATCATATCACTCCGCACAACACACCGAATTGAATCGACGTACTACCGACTGTACTACTCGGGCTGCGAACAAGTTGGAAACAAGACATTAAAGCCTCCGCAGCAGAACTTGTTTTCGGAACACCACTACGGCTTTCCGGTGAGTTCTTCCTTGACGAAGAAGTGTCACCCGCACAGTAGTTCGGAACCCACTATAAACTGTAGGTCTAATCCACGGAGGTAAATAAAGAAAAGCGCACGAGTCGTCTGAAAATGGCTAATAAAAGTTGCGTCAATATCTCACCCGGTAACATTCAATCGACCTCTATTCTGGATATGGTCTGTTATTTACTCACAGGCCATATTTTCTTATTCAAATTTTTTTATTATTCAATTATTTTTAAAATTAAAAAATAGCTGGTATAAATAAAAATACAAATAAAAATAATAATATATTTTTTCTAATTTTGGCATGTAAAATGTGACTTTTCAAAATCGATTGTAGTTGGCAAACGGCACATTTTACGCAACTGGTGATGTAATGAAAAATATTTCACAACTGGTGATGAAAAGTTCCGAATAAAGCCTACTTGTTTTGATAAAATTCACTAAATTATTAATATCATAAGTTTAAAAAACTCTTTTTTGAGAAGGTTCTTGTAAAAATTAGAAAAAATCTTGTATGCAACATGTTAGGAAATGCTATTTTGTGTAACTCGCGTTATTTTGCAGAACTCGCTGCGCTCGTCCCGCAGAAATCCGCTCGTTACACAAAAAAATGCATTTCCTAACTGGTTGCATAAATAGCTATTAAATTTTTAAATCGTTTTATTTAATACATAATAAAATTCAAAAATGACACATAAAAAAAATCAAACTAAAATGTAAACTTAATTAACTAATAACTTACTTATTAAATGTATACTTAATCTATTTTAAATTTAGATTCGACGGCACTTTAAAAAGACTCACTTTTTCTGAGCACGACTTATATCCCGATTTACAATCCATTTTAAATTGTTTGTAATTTAGCCATTTTTTTATGATTAGCTGATGCTTTTTTCCACTTTTCCGTTTCTTTTTTACAGAATTGTACCATACGCATTACTACACAATAATGTATTACATAGCTAACCTACATAGCTAATAAGATTTTATTAGCAGTATCTGACAATGCTGCTAATATTAAAAAAGCTATAAAAAATGATCTGCAATGGCGATATTTTGGTTGTTTAGCTCATACCATCAACCTTATAGTGCAAGACGCTTTGTTTTTTTGTGCACTACAAGGGAAATTGAAAGTGCAATTCTGTATAATATCGTCAATGCATTTTTCATAGTCAAATTGGTCAATTTCTTCGATGTGTTTTAGAAAATTAAATTCTAATGCAGTGACCATTTTAAATAAATAATAATTTGGATAAATTAGTCGTCCTTTGCTTTTAATTTCAGTCAATTCGGCAACCGAATATTCGCAATAATCATTTTGTGTGATAAAAGTGAAGCAGTTTTCGCAGTTTTTAACCAATATTAATTTTGATAATTTTCTGCAGAGTTACCTTGCCGGTGTCAGTTGTTCTCTTAATGTATTCCGCACTAAAATGTTTTATACATATCATATTGTTCACAGCTAACTCTCTTCCATCAAGTCTATAGGGACGAATACTATTTGTCCAAATTTCTAATAAATTTGGATTCGACGGCACTTTAAAAAGACTCACTTTTTCTGAGCACAACTTATATCCCGATTTACAATCTGTTACAAAACATTTCGTATTTCTACGGGGTTTATTAGGTTTTACTTTATGATCTTGAACACTCAAAGCCATATTAATAATAAAAAAAAAATAGTTTTAACAAGCAAACACAACACGTGCAACAAATCGCTTAAATTTGCAGGTTATATTGTTCTGTCACTTGAAAGACGATTGAAGGTTGTCGGGTGAGATATTCAGTTAACCATTTTCGTGACCGCACAATGAGGAAGATGCATATAATTTATTTTGCCTGAAATATATTTTCAAATTGTTAAAAAAATATGTTGTAAGGCAACGGAACAATGTTTTTGATAATTTATTACGTCTGTATTACTGAAAATCTCGATTATATTTCATAATTAATTCAAATAATGTCGTGAGCTAAAACGCAGTTCCATTGGTGTGACGTCACCCGACGGTCTCGATTGTTGATATAGGTTATGTATGGACCGAGTATTTAACTTGTGTGGTACGTTTTGAGTGGTTTTAGATCGTATTATTTTATGTTAGCTCCCTACATAAATGCAAACCCAAACTTTTTTGGAGCCGAACTACCAGGAGCGAAAACAGAAAGGTAAAGAATGTTTTTTACTCGGTTTTTGATTTTGAGTTATATTAGATGAATTTTTAATTTGGTGTTTTTAGCTAATGTAAATAATTAGCTAATTAATTCTTAGATCTTACTAATGGTTTTGTTTCATTCATATGCAAAAAGCGTAAAAAAAAGCAAACCACGAAGCAGAAGTTGCAATATCCAATACACCGGCACACAAGTAAATATTTGCGAGCTGATGAGAGCGCCTGGTGACGTCACAACAGAGCGAGTCCTGTTCTCGCCGTTTACGCGGCGATTCAAATTCATCATTTTTAATTAATTTATTTTAAACGCATTTCTGAATCGATTTATATGATTTTGGTATGAATAGAATTCTGATTTTTTGGACTATTTATGTAGGCTATTTTCTAAAAACGTGCATCTTCCTCATTGCCAACAAGTCGATCGCTCACACGAATACTGCTCACAGAAAACTGCCCACAGTCATGACTGCGCACACGGATAACTGCTCACAGGGTATTTTGCTCACAGGCAATACTCCCGACAGCGACTATTGCTCACCGATACAATTGCTCACGGGACTTTTGCTCACATTGCCGATTGCGCACACGGCCAATTGCTCACAATTTTTTTTTTTTTATATTTATTAAAAAATAATGAATAATAATTATGAAATATTTTATACTATACATATAATTTCATGCCGTGTGTGCAATCGGCAATGTGAGCAAAAGTCCCGTGAGCAATTGTATCGGTGAGCAATAGTCGCTGTCGGGAGTATTGCCTGTGAGCCAAATACCCTGTGAGCAGTTATCCGTGTGCGCAGTTATGACTGTGGGCAGTTTTATGTGAGCAGTATTCGTGTGAGCGATCGTCTTGTTGGCAATTGTCCGGGAACTAACAATTTTATGCCAGTTTTCGTGCGCTTTTCTATACCTACGCCGTGCGCGCTCTCCTTTATATACCTCCGTGGTCTAAAGCCATTATCAGGTAAAGATGAGTCGTACTGATGTTTTGAAGTAGCAGTTATAACTGTTACTGCTACTTTAAAATATTAGTTCATAATAACAGTTACTTTGTAACAGCTAATCTTTTATACAGCATTGAACATGCATGCGCTTACTTATTCTTATTAATAAATATATCAGAGTGAAAGCATTGCGGAAAACTATATTATCAAAATTTAATAAAGTATGCAACTTTCAAAAGAATAAATTGTTTTTTTGTAACGTACTTTTTTGAATTATTTATCCCTTTTGTAAATTTTAAATCGCCAATTTGATTATTTAGATTCCCAATAACTTTTCCTAATTTAATTACTTAATTATGTTAGAATATAATAAATTCCTATCATTATCTGGTAATATTTATGTAAAAAGTACATATTAACGAATTTCTGGAAAGTAAAGGATTCTAGAAGTTTCGAGTTTTTTCGGATTTTAATTCAGAAGTTTTTTTTAAATCAGAGTTTTTAATTTTAATTTGTGCTACATGAACAATTTTAATAATTATCTTAATTACCGAATTGTGTTTACAGTCTGTTTGTAGTGTTTTTTTGTTTTATTTTTAATTTAAATATTCTTGCGGCACCACAGGCACAACGTAAGTTTTTATTTCATAATTTAATTTGCATGTGATTCATTTAATTTGCATGTCTTACCGAATTACACTCGAGCTTTTCTTGTCGAACTAGTAAAGTTGTATTTTTCTAAATTCGAACTTGGTTGCTGAAAGGCAGTACCACGCAAAAAACTGCTAGAAAAAATGACTCGTCCTGCGGACTCGTCATTTTTGCAGAGTTCAGTTATTTTCGTCGTATTGCTATAAGCAACAAATTTCTTATTAAGACGAGCGTTGGGTTACGCCCATTTAGAACAAGTGGGTAAAGAAGATGGTTGTCCGGAGCTACTTCAAACGATTTCTTCTAGAATGCGCTGTGTACACATTTATTTTTATAAAAGCGGTATCTGTTGAGGAAAATTAATTAACCCAAAGAAATCTGCCTTCTAATATTTTCAGCATATTACAATCGCAACAAAAAATACATATATGCTTCTGCATAATAATAGTACATCTCTATTCTTTGTTTTATACCTAATCGAAAAAGGATAGAGTTACACTCGTCACTCAGTGTGCCTAGGTGCACAAACACAATATTGTACGGTATTATATTGATTAGGAGCCATCTGTGATTAGCTTACCGAACTAAGTGGCATTTAACATCGCACTAAATGTCATTTAAAATTTTTACAGTTTGCACCATTTCACATTTGATTCATACTTTTTAGTCAAATTACTGCAAAATATGCTTTGAACTTTTAGAGATAGATTTTGATATACTTGTTTGGGCTTCTGTTAACACGAGTTGTGAAAAATCAATAGAAAATATTTTAAACTTCAAAATTTAATAAATAATTAACCAAGGCACAATTTGATAAACATAATAATACATGAGCTTGGGTTGTTAATTGTTTTTTGAAAAATATATTGTAATTCATAACTTTTTACGTGTTTTAGCTAAAAAGTATGAAATAAAATTGTAATGTAGCGACATCTAGTTAGCGTTGCTTTCCGACCGCCCCACTTAAAAAATTATAACTTTGCGTTCGACAACAAAAAAGCTCTTGTGTAATTACATGTGAATAACATATTTTTTACTATTGTATTATTTTGTTTTCAGGGGTAAAGAGGCCATACTTTCCCGTTGTTCGAGCGATGGGCCAGAAGGTGAAGGACTTGTCTCCGCAGTCCAAGGATCTCTACCAGGAATTGACCAAGGTAAAAAGAAATTTTTCACGTTATAAACATAGTAGTTTAGTGTCTCGTGTTGCGAAAAAGGCTGTCGCAAATCGCCTTTTTATAGAGAGTTGAGTTCTTTAAATCCGGTTGCCGCGAAATTTTTACTTTCGCAAATTCAAACTTAAGGGTCGTCGATATACCTTAGATGAAAAAATTTTAGCTCTTGCGATTTATAAGCATGGTACAAAATCGTACAAATTATTATCCTCAATCTTCTGTTTACCCTCTCGCAAATGTTTAAGTCGGTTATTGAATAGAATTCCTTTTGAAACCGGTGTGAACCAAGCTATATTCAAGCATTTAGAATCGGTTGTTAAAACATTAAAAAGTCCTAGGGATCGTTTTTGCACTATTATGTTCGACGAAATCAAGTTAGAGGCTGGTATATCGCATGATCTTTGTTCAGATGAACTATGTGGTTTTGTGGATTTAGGAATGGGTTGCCGCAGACCCGAAATCACGACTCATGCAATTTTGTTTATGTTGCGCGGTATCGCTCGAAAATGGAAGCAACCGGTTGCTTATGCATTTACAAATTCCATCAAAGCATTCGATCTTCAGTGTTTGCTCAGGAAAATTGTAATTGCAGTTGAAGCTGCAGGTTTGAGAATAATCTCTACTGTATGCGATCAAGCGTCGGCTAATTCTTCAGCCATAAAATTTTTGGTAGAAAAAACGCGCGCGATGTACATCCGTAATGGTCGCGAATTAAAATCATTTTTGTTCGAAATTATTCCGGGTAAGCCAATTTTTCCAATTTACGATCCTCCTCATTTATTGAAATGCATTCGAAATAATCTTCTTACTAAAAATCTAGTTTTCAAATCAGATGACCAGCAAAAAGAGGCTTCTTGGTTCCATGTCCTTAAGTTATATCAGATCGATATCGGCGTAGGGGGAACTCGAACTTTAACTTCTTTAACTGATAATCATATCATTCCTGAGGGTAAGCACAAAATGAAAGTCTCATTAGCTGCCCAAGTTTTAAGTAATAAAGTCGGTGCACTTATGAAATTACTTTCCACCTCTGATTTGCTGGACACTGAAGCTGCTCAGACCGCTGAAGTTCTTCTTTTTTTCGATCAATTGCTTAATTCCTTCAACTCCGGCGTTTGCTATGCTAAATCTCCCGGGAAAGTTTTGCGTTCAGCATTAACATATAATAGTCCTCATTATAGTTTTTTATTTTAAAAAAATCGATTCTATCGTAAACAATTCCAAAAATAAAAAATCTTCATTTATTGGTACTCTATCATTGAATTATATTAGCGGATATGTTTTTAAGAAACTAATCAATAAAATCGGAAATTGCCCAACTTGTGAAAATAACATAGCCTGTCAATCTTCTACTTCTGACCACGCATTAATTTCAATTCGTGAAGCTTTTCCTAATCGTAGATGTCTTAAATATTGCAATCCTCGTTTTGTCCCCAGCGTTACGTTTGTTTGCCAGTACCTTTTCAAAATTCTCCCATTTATTCTACACGTGGAATCTATTCGTGCTTTCCTGATTGAAAAACTTTCTACAATCGATATATTTTCTTGGAACACCTGTCCTGAGCACCGCGAAGTTAATATAAAGATTTTTTTTAAATTTATTATTAATGTTGTTTTATATAATTTTATAAATATGTCCAACCGTATTCTAAAAGGTCGCAAAACTAGGCCCTCCCTAATAAATAGTAATTCTTTTTTTTTTGCTTTGTAATCAACATTTTATTAAATATCGAGTAAAAGTTCGTAGAGTACCAGTACCTAGTTCAGTATCTAGTCCAGTACCTAGTACCATTAGAGTACCTTCAATTCGGTGTGGCTTTCAGCATAAAATTCTTCTTTTTTGCATTTTTGCTTTTAATTGTTGATGGGGCAACTCTGCCATAAATTGATTTAGAATTATAAATCAAGTAATTTACAATTATAAATCAGTATATGACGGTCCCAAGCCCGATAAATAATAATAACTATTGTATTTGTAATCTTGTAAATTGTATTGTAATATTTTATAAAGAGGAGGGACCCATCAACATAATTCTATTTATTTTTATGTTTGATTTTATATAAAATATTTTACATTAGTGTAATCATTTATGTGTAAATATGTGTAAAAAAATAATAAATATTGTAGAAAAATTATATTGCTTAATTTACCTTTAAAATAGTAATAATAATAGAAAATATTACATTTAAATTTACCGCGCAAAATATATTTAGCATGGCTACAAACCATTCGTCAGCAGATGCCTATAATTCTCGTACTTTTTAGGTCTACAATTGACTAACCAATCGCGAGATGGCGTTAAAATCGCTTCTAAATCGCCCTAGCCTTTTCTACATAGTGTCCAATCTTCTCTCTCTATTATCTCTGACTTAAAATTTTAACTACTTGTTGTTCGTCGGAATCAAACGAAAACGGGTCGATTTGACAATGAGTTTTGTCAAGATTATTCAAAACATCAGGGTGATTACTAGCCCACTTGCGAAGTTCAAATCCACCAGTTTGCAAAAGTTGAGTCAATTGATGGCGCAGCGTTAAAGCTTCTTCAATAGAATTGCAGCCGGTTACAATGTCGTCCACGTATACGGCTGATAATAGCACCGAGGACGCTAACGGAAAACGATCTTTTCCATCCATCGCCAGTGGTATTATTGTCCGAAGAGCTAGAAACGGAGCGGATGAAACGCCATACGTAACTGTATTCAGTTGATATGTTTGAATTGGTTCTGTTAAAGAAAATCTCCATAAAATCCTCTGATACATTCGATGCTGTTCTGACACCAAAATTTGCTGATACATTTGACGGACATCAGCGGTAAACACGACAGGGAAAAAACGAAAACGACAAAGCAACGTTGCAATGTCTGGTTGAAGTTTTGGACCTACCAAAAGCAAATCATTTAGGGAGAATTGTTCCAAAGTTTTTGCAGAAGCGTCAAACACCACACGCAATTTCGATTCAATAATGCCCGTTTTTATCACACAGTGATGCGGAATGTAATATGAGAATGGAGTGTCATCTGATTCGACAAGCAGGTGCATATGGCCAGAGTCACGATAGTCTTCCATGAAATCGTGATATTGCTGTTTAATCGAAGGTTCCCTATTTAACCGTTTTTCCAGCGCAATTAATCGATGTTGGGCAATAATCTTTGAATCTAAACAAGCAGGAGGTTCTGCCTTAAACGGTAATGGCACGACATAACGTCCGGACGCTTGACGAAAGTGATTGTTTGTAAAATTGTCTCAGCGCAAACTTGCCTGGACAAGCGGGTGGTGGCAGCGCGATCTCTTCTATCTTCCAAAATTTCTTAACAATCAAATCAAGCGAAGGTTTTGATACTAAGGAACAAAAAGTATTTATAGATGGCGAAGCAGAGTTGGAGTGGATATTTATTTTTCCTATGAGAATCCATCCAAAGGGCGTGTTCCAGGCAATTGGTTCTTCCCTTTTACCCTTCAATCGGCCGTCTGTCATAATATGCGCGAAAAGTTCAACCCCCATCAACATGTCAATGGTTCGTGAAACGTGATACTCAGGATCAGCTAAGTTAATATTTGACAGATGCGGCCACAGCGGCGGAGAAAACGATATATTGGGCATATCCCTACTATTCTTGGGAATAACAACGGCCTCTAGACAATATTCCCGATGCGGCGCATACCGAGAGCGATAAGTACAAGTTACGCCAGACGATGATTTGGAACTCATTTGATCTAATCCACTGATGCAAAACAAGAGCGAATATTTCGATAAACCTAAGCGAGAAACGCAACTTTCGGAAATGAAATTTGCCTGACTAACATTATCCAACAGTACACGCACAGGCTCGAAGACTCTCTTGGAATTCCGTATTTCGACAACAGCGGTCAACAACAAAAGTGTAGACTTGGCAGGAATCATCGTAGTAAACGAAGTAACCTGAGAAGAAGGAAGCGAAATATCAGGTCGATCGGTCTGGAAATGTAACAACGTGTGATGTCGTTGAGAACATATCCGACATCCAGACGTAGACTTACAGTCTTTTGATTGATGTTTTGACCCTAAACAATTCAAACACCACTTCTGCTGTTTGGCCACACTATAGCGATCTTGCGGAGTTTTGGCGAGGAATGCATTGCATTTGTAGATTAAATGATCGGAGTTACAAAGCGAACAAGAATCGTTAGTTTTCACGAAAAACAAAGAACCGCGTTTAGGCAAGCCGGAACGAGAAACCGAAGAAGAAACGTTGCGAACCACATTAGAAGGTTTGCGAATCGAAGGTGTAGCGGCATCATTCACATTCTCAAGTGCGCTGCATTGTTGTGAGACGAAGGCGATGAGCGAAGCAAACGTCGGCATTTCCGAAGAACTAACACTAGAACCAATTGTGAGTTCAAAACGTGTGATACTTTCTGTGTCAAGCAGTTTCATCAACATTTGGAACATGATAAAGTCCCATTGATCGCAAGCAAAACCGAGATTTTTCAGAGCTGCTAAGTTCTCCAAAAAAATATTTATAAGCGCACAAAGCGACTGAGCGGAGGCCTGACAATTCGAAAGAGTTGGTGCGCTATCTATGGCTTTCCAATGCGACGAGGCTAAAAATCGTTTATTATCAAACCTTTTCAACAGGGTATCAAACGCGATCGGATAATTATCGTGCGATTTGGGAATACATTCCACTAACGACAGTGGAGCATCTTCGAGACATGAAGTTAGGAAGTTGAATTTTTCGACATTCGACAGCGCGGCGTTTTCATGAATAGTAGCGGTATACATATTGACAAAAGGTTTCCATTTACGGAGATCCCCATTAAACTTAGGTAATTCTAAGCGCGGCACCCTCACCTGGCTCTTAGCCAACATACCGTCTGGCGCAGTCACTTGGGCCCGAGGCCCGTCAAATAAATCACTATACACGGATTCAGATAATACGAATCATAAAACAATTCCCGAACTTTCATTTGCCCCTTAAATCGGCGCCCTCGATGGCACACATCGCAGTCAAAATGGTCCCCTGGAGTTGAGTAAACTCGCGAAATGAGTTGAGTAAACTCACTCTTCGATGTGAGCATATCTGGTTTTGAACTCATATTCATACGAATCTTCCTGGTTCTGGGCTTGTTCCGCAACGCGTTTTAGCTCCGATAAACGCGAGATGACATCTTTACGAAACGCAATCGCTTGTTTCAATTTAGCGGCGACGACGGCCATAGTAACCAACAAATTGACAGAAAAAATGAATCGAAAGTGTAAAAACGAAGGCGAATGAACAAAAGCGAATTTCAAAATAACCGACAGAGAAACTCAAAAAAATCAAAATCAACGCGTCTAAACAAAAGCAAATTTCAAACAAATGACAGAGAAAAGCAAAAAATCAAAACAAACGCGTATAAAACGAAAGCAAATTTTTAAAAAGCGACAGAGACAAGCAAAAAATCAAAACGAACGCGTATAAAACGAAGTGAATAAACAAAAGCGTATATTAAATCGACGAGAGAGATGGTTAAAAAACCGAAAGAGACAGAAATAATTTCTAGGCAGAAATTGACGAATAGGACACAGAGTGCGAGCTACAAAAAACTGCTATAAAGTGACGCAAAAAACCGACACCAGAATAAGTGCGTAAAATAACCGAAACAAAATAGACTTTTGATAAAATCAAGCAAAACAATTTAATTGAATTAACATCGACAGAGAGAGAGAGAGAGAGAGAGAGAGAGAGAGAGAGAAAAGAAACAAAAACGATAGAACAGCCAGTACTGGAAAATCCGGCTCGAAAGACCAAAATGTTAATGCGGCGAAGTTCGATCGGTTTTGTGACCAAATTAAAATAAACAAAAGAGAGAAAACTGCGAATAGCGAGTGAAAATGCATTTATCTTGGCTCGGTGGCTGTTGTCGGTGAACTCGATGGTGACCCTCGTCCTGGAGGTGCGATAAAACAAAAAAGCGAAGTTAAGGAAAGGAAAAGCGAAGCGGAAAGAAAGGAAAAGCGAGGGAGCGAACGAAGAAAAAGCGAATGAGCAAAATGCAGGAAAAATGCAGCGAATTGCAAAAAGCGAAAGAGTGGCGAGTAAAACGGCGCGCAAACGAGATAGCAAAAGCGAACTGCGGAACGTTTACGGTCAAAGCGGGAGAGCGGCTCCGCTGGCCACGATCGTGAACGCTCGAACGCCAAAAACAGTGCAAAAACACAAAATTCGCCGTTTCTCAAATCTACGAAGGTAATACGAAAAATCTATCTCTCTCTATCTCTTTACAACAACAAAACAATTAAAACAAAACGAAAACAAACGTACAGAACAATATCATCTGCGACAGAAAATACAGCTGAACGGGCACAACAACAAGTAACTATCTTTTTAACACAAATAATTCAACCCAATTTTGAGAATTAAGAAAACAAGTCTCCGAAACAAGAAAAAAACAACGAATCATCTTTTTGGATTGCGTTTGACAAAAAGTCTTCATGATTAAAGCCTAGTGGAAATATCCGATCGCGTGCAATAGTTGAGATTCAACGATACTTAGATGAGCCGCTACTAAATAGGAACAAGTGTCCAGTGAAATGGTGGCAGGAGCATTCATATAATTATCCAAATTTGAGCCAAGTTGCAAGACTCAAACTGGGCACAGTAGCAACATCAGTGGCCAGTGAACGCGTTTTTTTCAAAAACTGGACAACTAGTATCGGAAAGAAGAAGTAGATTAATTCCAATGAATATTAAATATGTTATTTCAAAGTGTTATTGTTTTGCCCTTAAAATAATATAGTTACTGTTTATGTTTAATATTTTTATCTAAGTTTCAGAGTTTTGTATTTTTGTTTTTATTAATAAACAACTCTGTAAATCAACCAATCAAATCAACCATGGGCATTCGGTTTTTGTTGCCTACCAACTTGCCATTTTCGGCAGGTTAAAAGTTAGCTTCAATTTTCGTATGCAATTGCACAAGAACTTGTTTTTTATCGGATATTTTTTTAGTTTATACGAAAACGAGGTTGCCTGGAAATTTAACGAATCAAGCTGCCATGATAATAACGCGATAACCGCAGGACGAGCGTTTTTATCATGGCCAAAAGGAAAACTTTGGCCAAAAGGAAACCTCGTTTGAGTAATAAAATCAAAAAATATCCGATATCAAAAACAAGTTCAAGTGCAATTTAACAAGACAATTTTGCGAATGAACAAATCGAAATCAATCGACTCATTTTGTATTTTATGTTAATTAATAAAATTTGACAAGTATTGTCAGACTACTTTAATTTTTAAGTTATATGTGCATGTAGTCACGGAGATAACGAGGTATCACATTACAATATCCACTAAATATCCACTAAAAATTTTGTTTCATTTTATCCGCTCATACATCGACAAGAACCGAGAAAAACATTGACTCATATGTCATAATATATACATGAGTAAAATTGTCAACAGTAATACCACAAGACCTTTACAAATAGCCGGCTATTTTTTTTTTTTTTTTTTCATTAATTTATCTAGAAAGCTTGCATTTTAATAATTTAAACGAGAACTTATCAAGCATTAATAATCTTTGATTATTAATTTTTGATGAATTCGAGTTAAATTATTTAAAAATGCAAGTTTAGAGATAAATTATAAAAAAAATAGCCGATATTGTAAAGGTCGAGTGGTATTTAGAAAGATTATTTATTGAATGAAAATTTTGATCGCTTCTCAATTGCTTTTGCAGTAAAATTATAACATGTAAAACTCTCAAAATTAAATTCGCGTCGCCTACTTTAAATTTAAAAATGTCACGTGATCGGATATTTATTTATTTATTTATTTAAAAGTACAGTACCCAACGGCACAAAGCCAGTTACAGGGCAGGGATAATACAAAAAAAAAACAACGTAAAAGCTTAAAGAATGGTTACAGAGTTACAAAGAATAAAAAAAGATGCATAATCAGAATAAATGACATAAAAACAAATAACAACAGTTAAGAAGACAATAATAAACAATCAAAAAACACAATGACACAATATTAAACAATCACAAAATAAGTTAACAAGTATAAAATGTAAAGTGTAAAATGTATAATGTAAAATGTGAGATGTAAAATTTAAAATGTAGATGTGGAAATGTAAAGTTAAAAAGAAATAATTTGTTAAATCGATAAATTTAGAAAAAGTTTCTTTATCTCGGCTATAGTCGCAAAAAATATATCGAGACTGTTTTCCACTAGTGCGAACTCACGGCAGATAGTCTGCAACGGGGACGATGCTAGCAAGTTAGGGCGCGATGCTTCAACATGAAAAGTTCTGTGTGATCTAAGTGCTTGCTTAGGTACATGAAAACTAAGCTGTTCTAATATACTCACGCAGTCGATCTTATCATTAATTACTTTAAACAAAAAAAGAACCGAGTTGCATTTTCTTCTCTGAAGGAGACTAGAGAATTTCCTCTGTTCTAACAGAGTGGCATAGGGAAATCCATGCTCAGGATAAACACCGTTCAATTTAAAATAAATAAATTTTAAAAATTTCCGTTGAATTTTTTCTATACTATTTATCTGGCCTAAGTAGGAAGGACACCATACGATTGACGCGTATTCCAGGCGAGTGCGAACGAATGTATTGAAGAGCAAGCAAATAGTATCTAATTCGGCAAAGTCTTTGGAAGTGCGCATAATAAATCCTAAACTCTTGTAAGAAGATGCAGTAATAGTGTCAATGTGTTGCTGGAAGGAAAGTTTACACGAAAATAGTACACCTAAGTCTTTGAAAGAATCTGTTCTACCAACAGGTACGTTATTAATATGGTATTCAAAATTTATGTTTTTACGCGCTCGCGAGTATAAAACTACATAGCACTTGGAAATATTGAGAGGCAAACGATTAGCTTCACACCAAGAATGAATAATGTCAAGATTGCTTTGCAAAGTGGCACAATCCTCAATATTGTCAATTACTCTGTATAATTTCATATCGTCTGCATATAAAAGAGTGTGAGTTTCAATTTCATTTACAATATCATTAATATAAATATTGAATAACAGTGGACCCAGAATTGAACCCTGTGGCACACCAGCATGCACCTCAATGGCTGATGAAGTAAAACCCTTGTAATATACACGCTGGGTACGATTATTCAAATAAGAAGCAAAAAACTTCACGAGTAAGTCCGATAAGCCGAACATAGTTAGTTTATGCAATAAAATGCAATGATCAAGTCTATCAAACGCTTTTGTGAAGTCTGTGTAAATAACATCTACTTGTCTATTGTTATCGAGATGGTTGGCCAGAAATTGAGTGATCATAAACAGATTGGTAGAGGTTGATCTACCGGGCATAAAACCATGTTGGGATGGTGATAGGACGTTTTTAATGTGATTATAAATTATTTTGTGCAGGATAAATTCAAGGACCTTGCTAAAATTTTAAATGATAGCGATTGGTCTATAATTCGCGATATCGTTTCTACTACCATTTTTGAAAACTGGACATAACTTAACCATTTTCCAAACATCAGGAAATACAGCGTAAGTAATAATTTTGTTAAAAATTATCCCAAGAGGCCGAACAAAAACGCACGAACAGTCCCTAATAAGAAACGCTGGGATGAGATCCAAGCCAGAGGTGAGCTTTGGTTTCAATTTTTTAATAGCAGCAGAAATATCATTACCGGAAATTCCTTGTATATTTAACACATTGGTGTTTAAGACTATGTTTTCACTAAGACTCCCGTTGATACTGTCCGAGTTTATGTTGGTGAATTGTATAGCAAACGAGTCCACGATATCGGTCGGATTGTCCATTTGAACACCGTTAAATACCATGGAACTGGGAATTCCGGATGTATTTCTCCTGCTATTAATATAAGTCCAAAAATTATTAGGATCAGACCTAATGTTATTTTCAATATTCCGCAAATATTCCTGATGGGCGTTCCTGATCAGCTTCTTGACAAAATTACTCAGCTTTTTAAAATCTGTGAGCGCTTGACAAGATCCGGTTTTTTTAAAATATCGCCATGCGAGTAACTTATCTCTAATATGCTTTTTAATATCTGAGTTGAACCAAGCTGGATATTTATTGCTGCCTTTAGACGATGTTTTTGGAACAAAAAGGTCAAAGGCTGTGTACAGGGTGTTGTAAAACGAATCGATCATGGCATTAACATCATTAAAAACCGCAAGAAAGGTCCAATCGATATTCAGCAGGTGGTTATACAAACCCAAATAATTTGCTTTTTTAAAATTGTAGTTACTCTTAGAGCTATTTCCGCAGCACCAAGTATTTTTTGGTGTTGTAGTTTTCATCAACTCAAGACTGATGGTAATTGAAGGGTGATGCTTATCTTCAGCAACCAGTGAACAAAACGGCTTATCAACGACGCAGGCTTTGTTGCAAAGAACCAGGTCCAGAAGACGATTATTCACATTGACAACATTGTTGAATTGATCTAGTGAGTAAAAATTACGGAAGCTATTCAAACATAACACTGTTTTGTTCAACAGGCCAGTATTCAAGCAGTTTCCATATTCCGGGATGTTAAAATCTCCAATAATTAGCAAGTCTGGTCCATAGAAGAGTTCGCAACGTTCAATGGATTCAAAAATCCCTTCGTACACACTTAAATTAAGACTAGGTGGTACATAAATGACTAGAATGATCAGCTGACTGGAAAAATTAGATAAGGAGATTGCAACAATATCGACTAGACATGAAATATCACAGATGTCTTTGATTTCGATAGTCTCATAAGTCAGGGACGTTTTAATTGCCAACAAAACACCATATTGCTACCTATTAAAATAGTCGCTGATATTCCAGCTAACGCATACCTCATCTCGCAGTAAACGCAATTGAAATAAATAATCAAATCAAATAGTACACGGAATTTTTAAGAAAAAGTAGGCCTTGAGTTTGACTTCTTCAAACAAATTTGGTTTTTTTCCAACCGTCAGAAAAGAGCTCAATTAAAATACTAATATCTGTCATAAAAGTGGGCAATTTTTATACACACTACGTTTACGCCGTATGATTTCAATCGGCTTGAAACTGGATTGAACTGGAAGTCGGATTCAAATATACGGTGTAAACGTGCGGATTGGATTTTCAAGCCGATTGAATTGAAAAAGTCAAGCGGCTTGAAATTGCTAGCTTGACTTGACTAAGCGGATTGACATGAACTTTTTACACGGCAGAAACAGGATTGAATTGAAAATGACATGCGCCACAAACAATAAAGCTAACTTCATTTCTGTCTACATTCATATGTTATGAAATATGTTGCCGTACATGTTCATATGTTGCCGTACAACTATACAACTACAACTCAATTACTAACAATTTATTTAAAGGTTATGTAGGAAGAGTAGATATGTCAACATGACAGAGAAAAATATACTCGTGAAGTTAGCTCTTTCGACCATCTCTTTTTACGAATTGAAAGTATATTGACAAATCCGCTTCAAATAAGAGCGGAATAAACACCTTAGG
The DNA here is from genome assembly GCA_963556235.1 of Cryptophagus acutangulus. Lineage (NCBI taxonomy): Eukaryota > Metazoa > Arthropoda > Insecta > Coleoptera > Cryptophagidae > Cryptophagus > Cryptophagus acutangulus. Next base: position 3,195,982 of record OY744571.1, read on the forward strand.
ATTAGTCAAGTCAAGCCACTTGAATTTCAAGCCGATTGAAATTTTACGGCGTAAACGTAGTCACAGTAAAAAAATAAATTTGTTCCTAGGCAACATCAATATTTTTTCTCCTAGGAAAAAAAGTACTTTTTTTCCTATGAAAAAAAAGTACCTATTGTTGTCAACGCCTTGCCTGGTTGCCCAGGTCAAAACGCCAACAAGGTTTGGGTAGTGGAAATTTGTTAAGTTAAGGAACCAGCTGGCTCAGTTGGTGAGTGGTGTGGATCAAGCTTTTAATAAAGGCGCCACCCGTTTTGCGACCCGCCTTAACTTAACTTTTCCCTCGGTTCTGGAAAACGGGAAAACAATGTTCTAAAATATAAATACAATGATGCTCACCCTGACAAAATATTTATTTAATTGGCTTACAAATCGTACTTTCAGATTTAGTACTACAAATATGTGAACAACTCAGATATCGATATCCTATACAATTTTGCTAACTAATCGCAAGACTAATCAGCAAATCAAACTGTCTAGGCCTGTCCCAGTTCGCGTAAGGTTTAAGACCAAAGCTGTTACCCCTAATCAGCTGTTACCTTATAAATTCGTCGAATACCAAATCTACAAGCGCTCGGTTGCTATACGCGATGTTCTACCGCTAAATAGTGTACACAGTATCCACCGAATAATAAGTACCAATCGTACGCTAAAAGTGTAAACAAATTTACAGATAACCTACCGGAGTTGTTTACATATACAACGCGCTCAACCAGTCAAGTTCCTTCGGTTTTTCCCTAACTTAACAACAAGTTTACTTAATACTAATCAAGCGACCAATCAACCTGAATTGGCAATTGGTTAGCTAACAATAAAACAAATACATATCATCACGTTTCAGACGGACAACCACGTAGCAAACTAAATTCTAGACAAAAGGCACCAACGTACCAAATTTTACGAGTCAAATTGACGAAGCTAAGGTACCGTGACTGTACCGACGGCGACGAGAGCACACGATGTTACACGACTCAAAATTAGGACACTTATCTGTGATTCCTTGCCAAGACGAAAATGTAGTCGTATCGCGATGGAAAGTACGAACTCCCAATTGGTCGTTCACTAGCGGAAATAGCTCAAATTGTCCGATGTCCATAGGCGAACCCACACGCCACAATACAGCACCGGAAATTCCGTGCCACAAAATAACCAGTGTGCCCCAAAGCCAGCGAGATCAGGGCAAATTGGTCGCGTGATCTACGCTCGATCTATGCTCCAAAGAGTTAAATACAACTCACCAGTGATTAGACGGAGTTAGGCCCTAAAGACAAAATTACAGTCACCCGAGCACGTGTAGGAAGCACTAACAAACCAAGTAGTCTCGCCTGATCCACCAATCAATAAATCGACTTTTACACTGTCTTGAACATCCTCTATGGATTAACTCAATAATAGTTGGATAGCTCTGGAGACTACTTAATCTCGAATCGGCCCACAAAATTCGCACAAAATACGACTGGTTGATCTAACGATCAAAATTGAAAAGAGGCGATGCGAGTAGTTAGCGCGTCTACCACGTGATCACCATACTACGTCACTATCTTAGTGATATTTTGCATTAACAGTTCTGACCACTCTGTCACTTCACTCGACTGAGAGCGACGACCTCTAATTGACCCAGCTGACCGTTCACCATAACAATAAAAATTTGGTAAGAATTATTAGCAAACTGTTATAACTCAATCTAATTAGTGCCAAAATCCAGTGAAAGAAGGACTAGATCGAAGCAGGATTTAATCTACAAAGCCCCGAGATAACGAAATTACGGTTCAGCTAAGTATACTTGAATTATAGCCCGATCTTGACTAGTTATATCTATTTTAGGTCGATGTTCAAAAAGGAACCGTAACACCGTAACGCGAATGATGATTTGATTTGACAGATCAAATAATATGTAAAGAGTCATGGCTACCTAATAATTACGGTACAAAATATCTAGATAATTTTTAAATTAATAATTTTATAATAATTTTCAGGGTTGGAGAAAAAATAGTATTTGTTATTCGGATTAAAAGTACTTTGTTGGATTCGCAATATTTGCATTAGCTCGGCTACGCTGCGCTTCGCCTCGCAAACGCAAACATATTGCTCATCAAACAAAGTGACACTTTTAATCCTAATAACACAATACACTCTTGTCACGCCCTGGGGTATATTTGTGGGACGTAGCCGGGCGTGTCGGGTCAATAATACGAATTAATGTAAAATAAGACGAGTCAATAAAAAGGAAAAATTTGAATGATAGTAAATATTTTGTTAAACTAATGTATACACACATTATTCCTAAGGGCAGCGGTCGGGCGGAAGAGGCTCGCTTTATATTCACTTCTCTTGTATCACTTTTCGACACCGGTATCTTTATTTTCAGGTCTGTCCCTGTTGAGCCCGAAAAACTAACTAACTCTAATTAGTTTGAAAACTAATTAAAATTCCGAAATCGCTAAGTCAGCGCGGAGATTGACCCATCGATCAATCGCCGCGTCGACTTCCGCTCGCGGTTCAATTGCCCCGAGCGCGGTTCAATTGCCCGGCGATGCTGATTCGCGTTATTAGTATTACCTCAGCTATTGATGAGGTCAATAGCTGAGTCTTCGTGACACTATTGTTAGAACAGAAAAGTAAGCAAATAGCAAAATGAATGATATAGAACGTTTTGGAAGCGCTTCCAAAACTGTAATTATAAATACAGTTCAAAATAGTGTACCGCAATCTACTATTCAATGCCGAACCTCAATTTGGAAACAGTTTGAGATATTTTGCAAAACTCAAAATTATGTTCTTTCTGCATTTTTGGTTTCTTCTTTATTTTTTTTTATGTAGAATTAAAATGAATTGAATTCAAATTCAAATAAATTGAACATGAAAAAAAAACAGAAAAAAACTAAGGTAAATAAAAAATTTCTTCCATAGAAAGGCAACCAGGAAGCGTTCCCATTAATTAAAGTTCCCATAAAGTTATCATTAATTTTTGTTGTCTAAATTTACAGATTGTAATCTAGGTTAAGATTGTATTTTATTTCTATTTTATTTCTGTTTTTTATTTCATTTTTTTTGACTCATATTTACTGGGTATATAATGTAAACAGGTTCTGTTTTCTTTTGTCATGCCGTTGTAAACATTGGGTAGTTATACCCGTTATTATACAATAAATAAATAAATAAATAAATAAATAAATTATGCTTGCAGCATTTCCTCGTTGAATCGCAAGTGAAATGCGTTGATACAGATACTTTTTAGAAAGTGGGTCACCAGTGAAATGGATGAATTTTTTCCAATGATATCTATAGATCAATTGCTTCCTGCGACCAAAGACCCATTGTTTCGACAGCAAAAGCAACAAAACAGATGTTTTTAGATTTTATTTCTTTATATTTTAAATGGTTTTTGCACGATGGCATCTCGACTGCAACTCTTATTGCGTTTCCTCCTAGTTTTTGGTGCAAATGAGGAAAAGTATCTACACAAGTAACGTCCCAAACAAGAGGCTGTCCCTTCAACCAAGTTGTTAGAGTCATTCCATCAGGTTTTTTACCATCACTCCTAAACATACCAGTAGGTTCTAATATAGCTGCGAAATTGATGGAACCAAGAGCTCGACAAATAATGTTGTTAATTTCATAGTGACGAGAAAAACGCCCTGCGCTTTTAAAACAACTAAGCTCATGTCTACCTTTCTCGTCAACAATGTAACCACATCGACATGTGTGGACTTTACAAATATCGCATCCTAGCCTCAAAGCAATACAAATGCGTAAAGAGTTATCATCTAAATTGGTTCCAATATTTGGCGAAGGGATCACCTGAAGCCAAGCATTTGATTCAGAACATTGAAGAGCCATAAAACGAGATTTTTCTAATGTAGAGTTTAAGTTAATGTTTTTACTTATTCTGTTTATGTTTATAAGATCTGTTTTTCTGTAATTTGGGTAGTTTAGGAATATCTTCGTTCAATGAATTCCAACATGACATTGCTTCATTAAAATGATGTACATTAACCTTATCAGCCGTATTATGTAGGATGAAAGCCACAAGATATTTTATACCAAAAGAAAAAGATATGAATGCTGGAAGACAAATGTCTTTAACTTTCCTAACTCTTAGTCCACCAAAACCAATAGAAAGTGATGTCTGAGTCCATTGTTGATCATTTAACCGAATATTTAAAATTTGTTCTAAACAAAGTTTGATTTCATTATCAAATTCAGAAATAATATCCGGAAACTTCCAAAAAGATTTATTCTCATAAGATAAGTTAATTTCGGGATTGCAAAGCAATGTTTCAACAAAAAGAAAGCCACATGTGCATTTAAATCTTGAAGCCATTCAAACATAAGTTTAAGTTGAGAAAGTTTATTTTTGGCAGATTTTTCAAATCCTTCTATTAATAAAGGAGCTCCAAGAAGGTCAAGGTCTGAAGAATTTACAACTTTTATACCCGGAGCAACTTGTTCAAACAAAGTAATTAATTCTGTATTTCTAGTCCCATCCCATAAAAACAATTCACATTTTGATGGGTTGACTTCAAGTCCAAGTTCTTTTGCTAGACAAATAATTTTTTGAAAGTCTATTAAAACTTGCTCAGGTAAATTGCCCAAAGAACCATTATCAAGGTACCAAAGGTTAAGTTCAAAATTTAAAGAATTTAAAAATGGTTGTATACATAAACTGAAAATTAATGGGCCAAGAAGATCACCTTGTTGAGCACCGACTTGAGACAAAATAGTTTTTGCGCCATAAAAAAACAACGATGGTTGCGAATAGCATTGCCACAAAAATAGAAATAATAAAAGCGTTTTTTCTTTCGACAGAATTGAAGGCATTACGAAAGTCTATCTTCAAAATCATTTTTCTATTATTTTTTGGATCTTTGATGAAAGTTCTAGTAGCGTGTATTGCAGACTCACAACCAAGTTTTATTGCAATACCTAGTTGGCGTGGGTTAAAATAGGAAGCCAAGTCACCGCAAACTTTTGAACAAGAGATTTTTGCAACCAAACGTCGAAAAATGCAGCATATTGCAATCGGACGTAAGCCTCCATCTTTCTTTCGCAAAGCACATAGTACAGCACTATAAAGAAATGGGCATATTTCTTAATTTAATTTACCACTTAACATGAAATTTGATAGTTTTGTAAAAGATAATATAATAGAAGACGATTGCCAGCTTCTCCAGCTGAAATTAAGTTAAATCTTTAAGATGTTGTAGATGTATTCCATCAATACCAGCAGAGGAACCGCTTTTAAAAGAGGAAATTGAAGCTCGCGAGATGGTACAATATGTTTAACTACAAGTTCGGAGTATAAAAATTCGTCAAAAAGAGCTAAGGAGTCGTCAAAGGCCAGTAATCTAACAGCATCTTTCAAATCAAAATCAGCTACTTTGGCTATCACATGTTTTGCGAGAGAACTTGTAGTAGCTTTGTAAATTTTTTTACATGGTAGGCTAAAGTTGTTAATGTTTTCCTTAATAACAGAAGTAAGATTCTTCTTTTTTTTGCATAAATCAACAGGCAGATGTAGACATTTGTATGCAAAAGACATTAAGTTATTCCAGCTTGATGCATTGTTATTGAGTAAACAATCCTCAATAACATTTGACAGTTTATCACCAGCCAAAAAGCGAACACCTTTTGGAATGCGATTTAGAAAGTGAGTTTTCATTTTAAGTCTTGTCAATGTACGAACGAAATCTTCTGAACTAGATTGACTAAAATCTCTCGTATTTTCCGAATCATTCGCAAATAAATGACTTAAATTTTGATGAACTTTTGCTATACAAATATTCAAACCATGGCTTTTCTTAAAGGATTTGTTGCAATGAATGTATTGTTTTTGAGCGCCAAAAATAGGTTGAGAGCTTGATATCAATTTAAATAGGCCAAAATAAATAAATTTTTCTAATAAACGTCAAAGTAGAAACAGAAAAAGCTCTTGCAAAGTTTCAATACAAATAAAATTAAACCAAATATGTTTGTAATCTCTTCGGCAATACTAATTTAGATAGATAGATAGATATTTTATTGACCAATCGTTACATATGTACATATATTTGTGGCAAGTCATGAAGAAGTAACTACAAAAATTATAATTTAAGTAGTATGATAACAAATAATCGATCATATAGCATTTTGTATCTTGAATTCTTTCACTGTGTAGTAAGCCATATCCTGGAGGTGTCTTTTAACTATTGAGTAAAAACCACTATAACACATGTTTCTTGTGCTTGGTGATATCACATTGTACAAACTTAGATCTAGCGAATTTAGAACAGATTTTGATAACTTATGTTTAGCAGTTCTAAGCGTACTACATGCTCTTGTGTTGTAATTGTGGACATCTTGTTGACTTTAAATTTTTTTTCTATTTGTATGTACAGTGCCGGTCATTAAATTTCGGGCAGAACTTTTACTGTCAGTTTAAAATTACATTGTTTTACAATGCTATAAATGACAGTGACTGAGAAGTTTGCCCGAAATTCAATGACCGGCACTGTATTTCTACTAGTGTGCTTAGTATATACATACAAGGTAGAGTTAGAATTTTTAGTTTTATAAAAAGAGGGCGACAGTGTTCTTGTCGATTGACACCTACCATTATGCGCACGGCCGATTTTTGTAGCCGAAAAATCTTTTTTGTGTCAGAACTGTTTCCTCATAAAATAACCCCATATGATAAATTAGAATGGAACAAGGCGTGGTATACACAAACTAGTGCGTCAGCATTCATTGTCTGTTTTAGAGTTCTCAAGACAAATATTATACTACTTAATTTTTTTGATAGGTGTTCAATTTGAATTTTACAGTTTAGCGTATCATCTATTGCTAATCCAAGTAGTTTTACATAACTGTTGCTAGATGTTAAATTGTTTCTTGTGAATATAATTTTTGGGGTTTTTGATGGATTAAGCATCAAGTTATTGGATAAGAACCAGCTCACTGCATTTTTTTCTGATTGTTCCATATTATTTATGAGGCATGTAGAATTTTTTCCAAAGTTAATAATTGTGGTGTCGTCGGCAAATAGAACGCATTCATCATATTCCACGAATCCCATGGTATACTAATTTATCTAATAAAATTTGGTGCGTTACCGTATCAAAGGCTTTTGTCAAATCACAAAGCGATGCGGAAGCTAAGGTATCATTTTCAAAAGCCTGAACAATGTGATTAGTTATTTTGAGTACTGCCTGAATTGTAGATTAACCTGCCCAAAAGCCGAACTGGGAATCATGTAATATCAATTTAGTTTGTAGGAAATTTTGTAAGCAAATTTTATAATTTTTTCAAATATTTTTCCAAAGTAAGGAATAATGCCTATGGGCCGATAATTGTCTAGAGAACTAATGCCTCCTTTTTTGAATATTGGAGTAATTTTGCTTATTTTGAACGAGTCAGGAAATACCCCCTGTACAATGCAAGTATTGTATAAGTGTGTTAGAGGTTCTACACCTTTTCTAATTGTAATTCAGAAAACGTAAATTGTAATTCAGATTAGTAAAAAGTAATTCAGAAAGCGTAAATTGTAATTCATATTAGTAAAATGTAATTCAGAAAGCGTCAATTGTAATTCAGATTAGTAAAATGTAATTCAGAAAGCATCAATTGTAATTCAGATAGCGTCAATTGTATTTCAGAAAGCGTCAATTGTAATTCAGATTAGTAAAATGTATTTCAGAAAGCATCATTTGTAATTAGGAAAGCAATATTTTATTAATTATTAGTGAAGTCTAAGAGTTAAGAATTTGCAACTTATCTCTCCCTCCGTTTGCAAAGGTTGTGAATACGATTATTATAGTGAAGAAAGTTTTTAATTATAAATTTATTTATTTTTTAAATGCAGCTATAATAAAAATATTATTTCTTTCATATATTATTTAATATAATATTAGGTAATTCTTATTTAACCACTTTAACTTCCACTTATAAAAAAGGTTTGTCACGGCCGACATTTAACATTTTGCAAGGAGTTCGCTGCGGCGGTTAACATTTTATATTGAGTTTGCCGCGGTGGTGCATTACCCACTTCCATGGTGGAAATGTAAAACATAAAAAATTGCGAGCCAAAATGCTTCATTTCCTGTACAATTCCTGCATTTCCGCGTTGTATGCCAAACTTATTCTTTGTTTTAAAAAACTTTTTGAACGGATTTCTCCAGTGATGTTAATTATTTTTTCCCTAAACAATTTATAAAATTTTGAATTGAAACAAATTCATACCCAGCATTAACAATTTCCGAGAACTTTCTTTTTTATTTTCAGCTGCAATTTTAGCTACGCTACTCTTTTCTCTAATTTGTTGTAAATTCTTCGTTCGAATCTTAGCCTTCCATATAATAATTAATAAAATATTGCTTTCTGAATTGCAAATGATGCTTTCTGAATTACATTTTGATTATCTGAATTTCAATTAACGCTTTCTGAATTACAGTTGACGCTTTCGGAATTACATTTTACTAATCTGAATTACAATTGACACTATCTGAATTACATTTTACTAATCTGAATTACAATTGATATTTTCTGAATTACCTTTTACTAATCTGAATTACAATTGATGCTTTCTGAATTACATTTTACTAATCTGAATTAAAATTTACGTTTTCTGAATTACATTTTACTAATCTGAATTACATTTGACGCTTTCTGAATTACATTTTACTAATCTGAATTACAATTAATGGTTTCTGAAATACAACTTACGCATTCTGAATTACAATTAGAAAAGGTGTAGAATTAGTAAATGAGTTTCCTTAATCACTACACCTTTTCCAACTGTAATTCCGAAAGCGTCAATTGTAATTCAGATTAGTCAATTGTAATTCAGAAAGCATCAATTATAATTCAGATTAGTCAATTGTAATTCAGAAAGCATCAACTGTAATTCAGATTAGTTAATTGTAATTCAGAAAGCATCAATTGTATTTCAGATCAGTCAATTGTAATTCAGAAAGTGTCAATTGTAATTCAGAAAGCATCAATTGTATTTCAGAATCGATCAATTGTAATTCAGAATCCATCAATTGTAATTCGGAAAGCATCAGATGTAATTCAGATTATAGTCAATTGTAATTCAGAAAACATCACTTATAATTCAGAAGGCGTTTATTTAAGTTTAAAAATACGTAGTATTCTTTTGTTTTTCGCTTAAATAATTGAAAAAAAAATCAAAACGACGTTAATTTTTTTTTATTATAGTATTATTTTCAAGTCAATTAAAACAAACTATAAATCAAATAAATTCAATGAAATCGAATGAAATTAAATTAAATTAAATCAACCTGAATCAATATGTATCAAGCAATACAATATAATACAAATCAATACAAGCTATATTAGATCTCACAAAAAAAGTAAAAAACGAATTAAATATAATCAAATAAATTCTGTTCTGTTGAGTTCTGTTGAGACCGTGATCGAGATAGCACGCGTTTTTTGGTGTTCCGATATTTTCAAAGCAGTTGAAGCGAGGCGCGTGCTGTCTCAATAGTGTTCCAATAGTGTGAATGCAAAAACATACCACGATAACTAATAGGTACCTAGACTTTTTGTCATTTGTGGTAAAGTTTATTTACGTCCAAAAATATGATGAACTGCGAGAAACAAATCTTTTATAAAAGCTATTGTGTTCGTGCATCAACTTGTATCTGGTAAAAAGGGACATGCTGGACCCAAACACCATACCATTCGAGGTCAAATTTTTGGAAGAAGAAGAAGAAATAAATTTTCAGACATTAGCGCCCAACTGGCATATTGTTCAAAGCTAAAGCGGCAGGATGATGTGTTGTAGAATGTTGTACAGCACGAGCACAATCACCACCAACTATTGTTTCTTTTGCTCGAACAATAATATGTTCCAAATAGACTAGCCTTTGTTCGATTAGGCCTGGACTTTGAACATCGGGAACTCGAATTTGAGTTTTTGCATATGCTTTAATTTTGGACCAGATCGTTTCTATTAGATTCAGCATTGGAGAATATGGCCCCAAACGCAACAAAGTTGCTGATGTTTCATTGACAACTATTTCCAGCCTGGAATGGCAAGGTGCATTGTCAGCAACAATCACTAAATCAACAAGTTGGTTTCCCATGTTCTGCCACTGTTGTAATAATGAAGCCACCCAATTGTTAGCTCATTGCCAAGTATACGAACCTCGTCTGCGTTCCATAGCAATAACACCAGTTGTAGAAATGGCGCCAATAAGATGGACATTTTGTCCTCTTGCTGCAGGAAGTTGTTGGACTGCTCTAGCTCCAGAGCATGCACGGCCTCGAGTTCGACGACAAAACAAATTAAAATTCGTTTCGTCGATCCAAACAATTTGTTTCCCTTGTTGAATATATTCATTCAATGCAACAACGTATTCTGCTCTTTTTCTTTTATTTTCTTCCGAATTCATGGTAATAGGTTCAACATGAACCTGTTTCAAAGTGAACAGCCTGCTCTCTAAGTTAATTCCTATTGTAGAAGTAGATACTTGCTTATGAAAATTTTGGATAATCTTGTGCTGTAATTGTTTTAATGTATAGCTACAATTTGCTTTAATCCATTCAATTACGATATTAATTTGATCCTCACAGAGAATTGGTTGTTTTCTTCCTCCTTTTTTTAACATTATTTCATTACCAGATCGAACCCAGGGAAATGCGGTTTTATATTTAATATTTAAAGATTTGGCTAAAGCAACCCAGTCATCCCCTCGGTTGGCACAATGAACAATTCTTTTGCGATCATCTCCAGTGTTTCGGTTGTAAACTTTCCTTTCCACAACATCAGCAGCAGCAATATCACTTCTACAAATCGGACAAGAAGCACCATCACCATCGGTCAATAGAGGCTTAGAACACTTCTGGTGGATCATATGAGTGCATGGGATTAGCCGCACCACTACATTTCTCGTCATTGGCACAAGGCAAACAACGCAATTCTCTTTAAATTGCATTTATGTAGATGATAGGTTCAGTTAATATACGAATTAAATGTTTGACATTAACATTAATTTACTATAGAAATGTAAGCTTTTGTTTTTGATTTGTAGTCAACATGAATATACATTTTTATAAATCAAAAATTGTAATTTGAATTACAATTGACCCTCTCTGAATTACATCTAATGCATTCTGAATTACAATTGACGCTTTCTGAATTACAATTGATACTTTCTGAAATATAAGTAACCAATCTGAATTACAATTGACGCTTTCTGAATTACAATTGACTGATCTGAAATACAATTGATGCTTTCTGAATTACAACTGACTAATCTGAATTACAATTTATGCTTTCTGAATTACAATTGACCAATCTGAATTACAATTGACGTTTTCTGAAATCAATCTAACACTTTCTGAAATACAAATGGAAAATGTGTAGACTATTGAGCCCGAAAAAATCTGTTGCATAAGAGTTTTTCAACTTCATGGCGATGTTATATACTTCAGTTTCTGAGACGCATTCTAAGAAGATTGATTCTGCTATACGTGGAGATTTGTTTAAATAATGAGAAAAACTTACTTGCGATGACGATATGTTATTTACAATTGTATTAGTTGAATTAATTAAGAAACTATTGAGTTTTTTGGCTGAAATTGTGTTTGCGACGGCAGGTGCTTTATTTCGTTCTTGATTTATTAATTTCCAGCTATCCCTAGCCGGATTTTGAGACTTTAATATAATTATCGCAATTTTTAATTCGCTTTTGTAATAGCTTCTAATTTTTGTAAGCTGTTCTTTAGATTCTAATGATTTCTCGGTATTATGTATGATGTTTGCAATCTCTAGTTTATTTAGTATATTGCGTAACTTATCGGTGTACCAATTTAAACAATATTTAGATTTTTGTATTTTAAGAGGAAAATGTTCTTCAATGAGTTACTTGAATATTTTGGATAGATACGAAGCTTTATTATTTGCATCGTATTTATCTGTGTATAAGAATTCCCAGTTTGATCCAGACAAGCATACGTTCATCAAGCCTACCTTCAATTTTAGTTTAGTATAACAATACTTTTTTTTTCTTTATTCGTTTGTAAGCTTTTGGTTTATTAATTGCAAATAATAAATTTGTTTGAGTTGTTTATTAATCTTAATTTGTTAATAATAATAATTTTATTTTAAATTTACTCATAGTTTGTTGGTTTGAGGAAATATCGTTTGCCGAAAAAACAAAAGAGAAAAACACGACCACGAAGCTCTTGTTTTTTTCTGATCGAGATATTTCCATAGCAACATACCATTCGTATTAAAATAAAATTATCTGATAAAAATTGTATCTCTTGTGCATTTACCCCGAAATATAATTACAAAATAATACTATTACAGATTTTTTATTTATTATAAAAAATTACCCATTACTTCATTTATTTATTTTCATTAATTTTTTTTAATTATATAAATAAATTGTATTTGCAATCCAATATTTTATTAGTTTATGCTGAATTTTAAATTTAAACCATTGAAATTCTCTTGTTATATTAATACTAATACCGTACCGCTACTTATATTTTTGTCAGTAGTTTTTTAGTAATACTTCATATTCAATTTATTTGTATATTCAATTTATCATGACGTATCACAATATTTTGTAATAGATGGTGGTTGCATACTGTTATTCTGTAACTGTTATTCTGAAAACTAGTAACCGCCAAATACTGCTACCTCTCTCGCTAACTCTGTTGTCTACCAGTTCAATTTTCGGTAGGCGACTGGCGCCGGTTAGATTTGCTAATCTGGAAAGACGTACCAGGCATGTTAGGTTCGATACTTTTTTTTTTCGAAAATTTAGCAGATGTCCAATGCTCAACCGGGAAGCAAGGGAAGGAACTAATCAAATAACACGTTTCTGCCGTTCTGCGTGTTAAGACTTTTTCGCCATTGAGATTGACTGTGATGTTTGAAATAACCCGAGTACATACACCGCCTACTAACTATATCTATTTATTTTTATTGGTTGTCTGTTATTTATTATGAGACGCACTTGAACGCATAAAATGAGAGCATTTTGTCATTGCCTTGACTATTTGTGTATAAATTTAATGAACTATATTTTAATCAATTTAATCACAAAATAAATTGTATATTATTACTTTGACAAATATAAAATTGTAAGCTGGAACTTGAAAAGGCACATTTCGAGGTTAATTTGTTGGAATATTTACTATGTTTTCTAACATTGATCTTTGCATTTCTGGATTTTGAACATCTTTTCTATCTTGCTGTTTCGTTTCAAGTGGATTAACATCTTCGGCAAATGTTACTTTTTTGTTGTTTTCAACGTTTGTAGCACATAATTGATTTATATGTCGTTTAAATTTTTAACCGTTGTCGAGCTTTACTAAATAATGAAGTTGTCCTAATTTTTCGATAATTGTTCTTAATTTCCATTGAAGTTTATTGTTCCCATAATATCGTGCTTGTACACGATCTTTCGTGCTAAAATGGCGAGTTTTAAGTTGTCGATTGAGATACTTTTCAGATGGTGTTTCTCTATTAATCAGTAGTGCTGAACTTTAGTTTTCATTGACATTTGCTTGTTACTTATTGCTGCTAATCTTCTTTTCAGCATTTGTATATTTCTTTCAGTTAAACTATTTGTTGCAAAATGTCCTGGCGCTAAAAACTTTTAAAAAATACCAGCTTTTTTACAAAAAATTTAAATATTTTTACATCTAGTTGGAGTAAGCTTGACCTCACTCTGCACTCTACATTTTGTAGGATCTATATTTGTTTCTATTAATTATTTGTAGCTATATAAACAAATAAGAGCTCAAGTCACAAAAAATCTTAATAAGAATTATTTCAAATTTAATAAATATTTTGATAAAAATTGGTGCTGTGCCACTAACATATTTTTCTTAGAAGCCAAATATTTTTGCAATAAGTTAATTAGTTTTTCAAATGTTAAATCCATTGCTGTTCTTGGAGCTGCAACGGGTGCAATCATGTTGAAATTTTCTGCACCGATTCAGTTTAACAAACTTATTTAATTATTTAGGAATTTATTTATTTATTTACAATTACAACCCTTGCAGATCAAAACCTCCAATTAAGGGTGAGGAATACATATAATAGAGCCAATAAATGAGAAGTTTAACAAATCCGCATTTAACATATATGAGACATATACGACATATATGTTTGTATATGTTTTATATGAGACAATAACTAACAAGCAAGGTATAAAAAAAATTCGACAAAAAAACGCGTAAAAAAAACATATACAAACACATATATTAAAAAAGCTCAAATATGACCGACATCAAATCAGCCATTGAGCATCAAAATATGTCACATGTATCAGAACATTCAGAGTAAGTTATGAATACATCTGATGCATAGGCAAGAAATTTCAAAAAACGCCGCTGCACCTGTTCGAGTTGCTGCATTTGGTCTCCTATTTACCATGGACACGTAAATAGGAGACCAAATGCAGCAAGCATATTGCAATCTGGATCTGACAAATGCACGGCATAACCTAGGTAGCCCGTTAATACCAGAAAAGTCACCGCCACTGCGGATAACAAACCTTAGCATTTTGAAAGCACCGTAGGCAGATGATTTGAAATGAGGGATGAAGGATAGCTTGGGATTAAAAGTGACACCTAGGTCTTTGACAGTTGAAGCTCGGTTAAGAAGGTAGTCACCTAGTTGGTAATTAAAAAGGATTGGATTACGGGATTTGGAGTATGTCATCACAACATTTATCAATGTTCAGCGGCAATCGGTTGGAGATGCACCATCAAGAGTTAATTCGAGATAAATTTTTATGCAGGTGAAAACAATCGGATTTATTTCGAATTTTGCTGAAGTTCTTTAGATCATCAGCATACAAAAGATGATTTGTTTCTAGATTTGCCACTATGTCATCGATAAATACATTGAAGAACAAAGGACCTAGAATAGATCGTTCAGGAACCCCCGATGCTTGCTTAAATTTGTCAGAGTTGAAACTATGGCATTGAACAAATTGTTCTCGATCCGTAAGGTAAGAGAGAGTCAATAAGTCTCAATAGAGATGGTAACAAACCAACCCTATCTGACTTGTTTAGTAGAAGTCAAGTCTGTCAAATGCCTTCGAGACATCTATATAGATAATATCAGCTTCACCGCAATTGTCTAAAATTTTAGTAATAGATTGCGTTTTGCATGCTAAGTTGGTGGTAGTGGAACGCCCCGAGACGAACCCGTGCTGATGAATTGAAATAAAGTTCTTAGTGTGGCAAAACTCGACATTATCGCTGTTGGGCGATAGTTGGAGATTTCGACTATATTACCTTTTTTTAAACGGGAGTGATGTGGGAAAGTTTCCAGATGTGGGGGAATTGTGCAATGCGAATAGCAAGGTTAAAGAATTTCGTCTACAAAACACTGGAGCACAATCCTTTGCAAGAAAGGCAGGAATATCGTCAGGCCTAATGGATGCCGTATTTTTGGAACTACGCAGGATTTTGTAAACCTATTCTTAAGTAACATAATGCCAATGCACAAGATTTGATGAAAGTGGGAGGTAGAAGAGTCAGAATCTGAGGTGTGGAAGCTAGTTGAGAAGGATTTAGAAAAATGGTTGTCAAATGCATTAACAATGGAGTAAGGATTATCCAATTTCCAGTTGTTGAATGTCATTGAGGAGGGAATGCCGGATACGTGACGCTTGGAATTAACGAACAACCAGAATTTGTTAAAATCGGACTCTTTTTTAGAATTTCTTAGAATCGGACCAATTTTAAGCTTATACTGGTCATATGCATTTTTAATGAGCATTTAACTCACAACTAAGTCTGCTAAATCTGATTTGATTTACTAAACTTTTATATATGCGGCCATTTCATAAAGCTTTTTGTTTGAGTTTGATTTTGTGAATGATATTACTGTTAAATTATGTTAATTAATTATATTACTTATTAAGATTTAGCAGAATTAACTGTTTTAAGTAAATCGCTCTTGGTGATTCTGGACTCTTGTGAATCACTGATAGGTTTAACAACGATGGAATGTGATTTTGTGGTAGAATCGTAGGATTAGAGGCCACCAGATGTGGATGGCTCACAGAGATTCTTACGAAAGAATCCAATATCGGTTGTAAGCACCTTGTTTTCAATTATTAGCAAATCAACTTTCTTTTTCAGAAGCGTGTTTTTGGCAAGAATCAACTTGTCAGAAATGTCATGGATACTGTGCGCATTACCCACAGTTTCGAATCTAGGTCGTTTCCTTCCAGGAAGAATTGAATCATCATCCTCAGCCTCGGAATTGTCGGCACCGGCAACCTCACTTTTGGTGCACGAATTTCACTTCCAAATGTGCTTCTTCATATTATAACCACTCATTTTTGTTATACCTTGACAAGATGCTAGATAAAAGTATGAGCTACCCGTACATTGCATAATCCTTTTAAGATCGGTAAAAACAATTTTGCAAATAAAACAATTGCTAGGATCCGCCATGATGACGGTGAGTATGAAATACAATTTAATTTTATTCAAGAACTAGCTACATTTTTCAATAAACGATGTATTGGTGCTATAATGAAAAATTCCAATTTTATTTGCTATCGGAACAAGTGGACCAAATTGCTGCACTCCAGCTCAGAACTCGGAAAGATGAGGAATTGCATTTGAATGAAGATGAACAGTTTCAAAATGCCGCCAGGAAGATATTGGTGAAGACCATTCAGCATCTTCAAATATTAAGACGTATTTATTCATGTAAATTACTGTATAAACTTATTTATATTTATTTTAGATATATAAAGAAAACAATCAAACATTTGAACTTCACCATGTTGTTCCATTCAATTGGTGGAATAATACTTGTGATAATTTTAAGTATTTTTGTATTAGCTGTAAGTTTTGTCCAAATTCCTCTTTTAGAAGAAATTTGTTTGGTCTTTAAATTTAGGAAGTGTCCCCTTCCTGCTGCTGTATGCATTTGCTGGTCAGTTGTTGACTAATCAGGTACTATTCTGTTTCTTTGTGTCCAACAAAATTAAAATTAGACTTTATTTAGTCGGAAGTGTTTCATCAGAATTTGTCTACTTGTCCTTATTATTTATTTAATAAGGCCAATAAAGTATTTTATTTAAATTTGTTGACATCTGATAGAGAACCACCAATGTTCACATGTCTTGGATTGGTTTTAATTGACTTGTTTAGATTAACAGATTGTTAATTAAAGTATAAATATTTGAGAAGTTTTTTTTATTACTAATTAAAATATTTTTTTAGATTATGAAAATAACTTATTCAGCTTTAACTTTTGCTCTACACCAATTCCAACTGTAGTTTAAAAAGCTTCATAATAATTTTAAAAAGTATCATTTGTATTTTCAAATAGTCAATTAAATATTCAAAATTGTCAATTGTGGTTTAAAATTATCAATTCAATATTATAAAATATTATTTCAATTTTAAATGAATCATTTTAATTTTAAAATGTGTCATTTGTATTTTAAAAGTATCAATTGAATATTTAAAATCGTCATTTGTAGTTTAAAATAGTCAATTCAATATTTAAAAGAATCACTTGAATTTAAAAAAAGACCATTTGTAGATTACATTGTAAGTAAATGAAAAAAAAAATATCAAGTTGGTTATGGTTTTTAATCATAGCAACGGTTTGTTAAGTGCAAATCAAAGAATAATTTTGCGTGTTTCAGTTTATCTACATTCACCATTTCCAATTGTAATTTAAAAAATTAAAAAATCGAATTTGACTGAGGTCCGTTGAATTTACAACCCATCGCATTCCCCGTAATCGGCTATCTAAAAACTACCCTTTTTGCAAAAAGGCTCTGCGCAACCCCTCTGGATATCTATATACATATACTTATTTCTCAGTTTTTAAGGGTGTTGATCGGGCCTATATAAAATAAATTTAATTTATAAATTAATTGAATTTTACAAAAACGTATTTCATATAATTAATTATCAAAATCAAATAAAAAAAATTCATAAATGAAAAACTTCAAAAAACTTCAATACTTAATTAATAATAGTTATTTATTTTTCACTTAGCTATTATTTGTTTTTTATATCCCTCATTCTAGATATGTAAAAAAGTCCATGACACCCTAGATCATTAAGAGCGGGCGTTATCATTATGCCTGCTCATTATGCCCTCTCATTATGCCCTCAAAAATCTATTGGAAAATTAAATAAAATGCAATTCGGTTGAAGAATTGGAATAAAATCTACGTACTAGTTCTTGAAAATATCCCATTAAAACTGTCTCATTGACAGTTTTGACAACATTTTCGTTCGTCCAGTCCTCAATTTTTTTGTATTCGTTGTCGTAAACTGCTCTAGACTTTTTGGGTAATAATTCCCCATTAGCTTTTTGAGCTCTCTCTGCTACAATTTCTGGAATTTCTTCATTCATTGTTGCAAATTTGTCAAACGCGTTCCACTACACTTCAAACGTCTCGCTAAATACGCTAACTAAATAAATGAATAGCGGTAACTTTATTTATGTGCGTTTGACAAATTCGCAACAATGAATGAAGAAATTCCAGAAATTGTAGCAGAGAGAGCTCAAAAAGCTAATGGGGAATTATTACTATATCACCCTAGGTACATAAATAACTATTAATTAATATTAAAGTTCTTCAACCGAATTGCATTTTATTTAATTTTTCAATAGATTTTTGAGGGCATAATGAGAGGGCATAATGAGCGGGCATAATGATAACGCCCGCTCTTAATGATCTAGGGTGTCATGGACTTTTTTACATATCTAGAATGAGGGATATAAAAAACAAATAATAGCTAAGTGAAAAATAATAGTTATTTATTTTTCACTTAGCTATTATTTGTTTTTTATATCCCTCATTCTAGATATGTAAAAAAGTCCATGACACCCTAGATCATTAAGAGCGGGCGTTATCATTATGCCCGCTCATTATGCCCTCAAAAATCCTTTGAAAAATTAAATAAAATAAAAATCCTCAAATTTTTTGTATTCGTTGTCGTAAACTGCTCTAGACTTTTTGGGTAATAATTCCCCATTAGCTTTTTGAGCTCTCTCTGCTACAATTTCTGGAATTTCTTCGTTCATTGTTGCGAATTTATCAAACGCGTTCCACTACACTTCAAACGTCTCGCTAAATACGCTAACTAAATAAATGAATAGCGGTAACTCAGACTATAAAAAGTAGTCAAGGAAACGTCATGCTATTTTTAAATCCACATTCAAAATTCTCAATTTAAATCCCATTTATGTGTTTAGAGTGAAAAATAAAACGTTGTATGTACCACGGGTGATATAGGATTCTTTTTACCCTTGTGTGACTTTCATCCCTCGGGCCAGAGGCCCTCGGGAAGAAATTCGTCACCCGCGGGCAAAAAGATCTCTATATCACCCTAGGTACATAAATAACTATTATGTACCTAGGGTGATATAGAGATCTTTTTGCCCGCGGGTGACGAATTTAATCCCGAGGGCCTCTGGCCCGAGGGATGAAAGTTACACAAGGGTAAAAAGAATCCTATATCACCCGTGGTACATACAACGTTTTATTTTTCACTCTAAACACATAAATGGGATTTAAATTGAGAATTTTGAATGTGGATTTGAAAATAGCATGACGTTTCCTTGACTACTTTTTATAGTCCTAGTTACCGCTATTCATTTATTTAGTTAGCGTATTTAGCGAGACGTTTGAAGTGTAGTGGAACGCGTTTGACAAATTCGCAACAATGAATGAAGAAATTCCAGAAATTGTAGCAGAGAGAGCTCAAAAAGCTAATGGGGAATTATTACCCAAAAAGTCTAGAGCAGTTTACGACAAGAATACAAAAAAATTGAGGACTGGACGAACAAAAATGTTCGATTTGTAATGTAGATTTTTGAGGGCATAATGAGAGGGCATAATGAGCGGGCATAATGATAAGGCCCGCTCTTAATGATCTAGGGTGTCATGGACTTTTTTACAAATCTAGAATGAGGGATATAAAAAACAAATAATAGCTAAGTGAAAAATAAATATTATTATATATAACTCGAAACTCTAACTTTCTTTCAAAATAGATAGTTTTTAAGTACCGACTTTCATATCTTCCCTAGCGAGCACTGGACCGTGATAAGTGGAACAATGCTGGACTGCTCTGCTGCAATCTCCACCAGTTATTATTTCTATAGCACTATCTATTATCGACTCCAAGTACTGAAGACGCTGCTCTATAACTCCGGGAGGAGCTACTTGAGGAATCCTCACATGAGATTTTACAAATTTTTTTGACTTAGACCATATGTGCTCGATAGGGTTCAACATTGGGGAGTATGGCGCTAGTCTCAATAAAATGACTTTTTTCGGCCCTAAAACTGCCTCCAGCCTACTGTGGCATGGAGCATTATCGCATACTACCACTAAATCTTCTACTCTATTACCACCTTGTGTCCAACTCTTTAATAGACGTAGAATCCACTCATTGGCTAACACCGCGGTAAAACTGCCTCTTTTCTCTTCCATGAGAATCACCCCTGCAGTAGATATTTCTCCTCTCAAATGTACATTTGGACCTCTTGCAGCAGGAGTTTGCTGTACCGCCCTTCTTCCTTTGAGAGAACGTTTTTTCGATCTTCTACAAAACAAATTAAAATTTGTCTCGTCCATCCAGACAATCTGTTTCCCATTTCTTATGTGCTGGTTAAGGCTTTCTACGTGCCTTGCTCGTAGCTCCTTGTTCTCTGGAGTGTTCATTGTGATGGGTTGATGGTGGATCAATTTAGTGGTGTATAAGCGGCCTTCCAATACATTGTCAATTGTGGATATGTAAACTGTTTTGTTAAAATTGACCCTAATTTTTTGTTGCATCTGCTTTAGGGTTATCTCGCAATCTTCTTCAAGCCAGTTTAAAAAAACATTTACTTCGTCTTCCGACAAAATCTTTGGTTTTGTCCCTGGCATAAAAAACATAAAAATAAAATTTAGAGCATTTAAATTTATTAGAAACACGTAAAATAATATATAACAAACATCAAAATATACATATATAAATATATATAAAAAAAAAAAAAAAATATATATTATGAAATACCAGACCATGAAAAAATTTCTTCTAATGCTATACTAGAAGGAAGTGTGCCCATAACACTAGCAGCGTTGCCTCGTTGTATAGCCAAACTAATCCTTTGAATAATAAACAATTTTGAACGAACATCTCCAGTTATAATATTTAGTTTTCTTCCTAATTCTTCGATAAATTGTTCTGCTTCTTTTCACCAGGGTCCAAGCGTTTCTACCGCAAAGGGAACAAAAGAATATCCAGCTTCAATAATCTCCTTATATTTGTTTCTTTTAATATTTGCAGCTTTGTTAGCGACTTCCTTATTAGATTTAGACGATAAAGATAGGTATGATGGAGCAAGGGTGTCTACACAAGTAGCATCCCAAACAAGATGTGACCCACGAGACCAAGGGATTAAAGTCATTCCATCCACTCTCTTACCATCATTTCTAAACAGATCGACAGGTTCCAAAATTGATGGAACATTTGCTAGTATTAGTGCTTTTTGAATTATATTATTAATTTCACTATGTCTAGATTGTCGACCAGCACTTTTTCGACAAGAAAGTCCATGAGAACCCTGTCTAGTAACTTTTTCACCACATACACAAAAATGGGGTTCGCAAATGTTACATCCCAGGCGTAATGACACTGCAATTCGAAAAACATTATCATTTAGGAAAGTCCCTAAATTCTTGCAAGGTAAAGCATTTAACCAAGCTCCTGAATAACAAGATTTAGAAGCTAGGTATCTGGCATTATCCACATCCTTCTCAAAATTAAAACTGTCACATATTCTATTTGTATTAATAATATCCCAATTTTTTTGTAAATGTGGTTGTGCAGGTATAAAATTCTCATTGAGGTTATTCCAAATGTCCAAATATTCATTGTATCCACTAATCCAAGTTAATTGCTCCATTTCATTTAGGGACATAAAGGAGCGAACTAGGCTTGAAGAAGCATTTACAGATGAAAGAAAGGAAGTAAGAAATATATCATTGACCTTCCGGATACCAAGACCACCATTTTTAATAGGTAGAGAAGCAATTAAAAGTTGACTATCGTTCATTTCCACATTAACAATTTTTTGGAGAGTCGAAAAGATTTCTTTGTCAAAAGAATCTATAATTTCTTGAAAATCAAACAAAGGTGTTACTCGTAAAAGATAGGATAGTTTTGGAATAGCCAAACAATGACGAAGTAGATAAAAAGAGACATGAGTATCGAGTGATTCCAGTCTACTGAATAAACGTTTAACATCTAACATCTTCTTCTTGAAAGCGAACGGAGTAGCTTTTTCTGTTAATGGAGCTCCTAATAAAGATATGTCTTGTTCAACTAATTTTATTCCAGGACAACATTTTTCGAAACGTTTAAAGGACAGATGATCCAAAGATGAAGAAAAAAAATTTCACACTATTTTGAGTTGATTGTCAGTCCGAGACGTTTACATTCTTCAATTAAAAATTTGAAATCTGCTAAAACTGCTTCAGGAGATCCTCCCAAAGTACCATCATCTAAATACCAGGCGTTAAATTCTGATTTTAACTTTGAAATAATGGGTTGTATAGATAAGCAAAATAACATTGGTCCTGTCGGGTCTCCTTGCTGTGCTCCGACTTCAGAAAAAATCGTATCAGTACCATATGATAAGAATGAAGGATCTCGATAACATTGTAATAAGAATGGAAGCAATTGAGGAGACTTTCTCTGTACTTCAGAAAGCATGACATCACGTTCTACTGAATTAAAAGCGTTACGAAAGTCTATCTTTAGAATTATTTTATCAGACTTTTTATTTTTCTGTATATAGCTACGAACCGAGTGTACCACAGCTTCACATCCATTCTTGGTTCCAAAGCCTACTTGAAAAGGACGAAGATAATCTCCAATAGATGCATTGACAGTTTTGCAAGCAATTTTGGCTGCCATTCTTCGGAACGTCACGCCTATTGCTATAGGTCGAATTTCACCATCAGTCTTACGTAGAGCACAAAGAGAAGCACCATAAAGAATGGGTATTATTTTATGATAAACTTTTCCTGATAGCATAAGATTAATAAGACGAGTACACGATGACAAAAGATTCTTTCCAGATTCCCCTAATAGAGGAGAGGTCAAATCTTTTAAATGTTGAGGACGTAATCCATCCAAACCTCCTGCAGAACCATTCTTAAAACTTAAAATAGAAATTAGAACATCCTCCTCATTTACAGAAAAATAGTCTTCATTTTCTTGAGGGAAATTTAGAACTCTAGAGGGTTTTGGGTGTTTGAGAATTAATTTTGATAAGGTCTCTTTGTTATTAGGAGCTAAAGTGTCGTCTGATGACAAAATAGTGATAGCACCTCTAATGTCCCCATCTGAAATTTTAGATTCTACTCTTCTTTTTAAAGATGTCTGTGTATTCTTACTTTTGTGAATACCAGTGTCAAAAGTAATTTGTTGTAATTTTTCCGAACAATTTTTCTTTATAAAATTGGTCAAATTTTCCTTAGTCTTCTTTTTAGGCAATTTTAAAGCTACAAAAGCGAATTCTAAAAGATTTTTCCATGAATTAAAATCATTAAAAGTTGTGCAATGGTCAATAATTTTAGTCAATTCTCTTGATATAGTGGTACGAGCGCCTTTTGGAATTCTTTTAATAACAATAGAACTGGATTTTAAATGACTAAGTCTGGATTGTAATTCATCGATAGTTTTATCTTCATCAATTTGTGATGATGTTATTAGATTGTCTTTATGTTTGCAAGTTATGTGTCGTTTTAAGTTATGTGTCATTTCTTAGCTTTAAAACAAAAATTGTTAGAGGTTTTCTGTAATATTTTACTACAGAATATTTCTGTACTGTTTCGCATTTTCTGTATTTTTGCACTATGTTCTACTATTTAGAAATAATTTTTTCTGTAATGTATAGAAATCTAAATAAATAAATAAATAAATAAATAAATAAATAAATAAATAAATAAATAAATAAATAAATAAATAAATAAATAAATAAATAAATAAATAAATAAATAAATAAATAAATAAATAAATAAATAAATAAATAAATAAATAAATAAATAAATAAATAAATAAATAAATAAATAAATAAATAAATAAATAAATAAATAAATAAATAAATAAATAAATAAATAAATAAATAAATAAATAAATAAATAAATAAATAAATAAATAAATAAATAAATAAATAAATAAATAAATAAATAAATAAATAAATAAATAAATAAATAAATAAATAAATAAATAAATAAATAAATAAATAAATAAATAAATAAATAAATAAATAAATAAATAAATAAATAAATAAATAAATAAATAAATAAATAAATAAATAAATAAATAAATAAATAAATAAATAAATAAATAAATAAATAAATAAATAAATAAATAAATAAATAAATAAATAAAT
Organism: Cryptophagus acutangulus; assembly: GCA_963556235.1. NCBI lineage: Eukaryota > Metazoa > Arthropoda > Insecta > Coleoptera > Cryptophagidae > Cryptophagus > Cryptophagus acutangulus. The sequence continues at coordinate 3,220,439 of OY744571.1, forward strand.
AAATAAATAAATAAATAAATAAATAAATAAATAAATAAATAAATAAATAAATAAATAAATAAATAAATAAATAAATAAATAAATAAATAAATAAATAAATAAATAAATAAATAAATAAATAAATAAATAAATAAATAAATAAATAAATAAATAAATAAATAAATAAATAAATAAATAAATAAATAAATAAATAAATAAATAAATAAATAAATAAATAAATAAATAAATAAATAAATAAATAAATAAATAAATAAATAAATAAATAAATAAATAAATAAATAAATAAATAAATAAATAAATAAATAAATAAATAAATAAATAAATAAATAAATAAATAAATAAATAAATAAATAAATAAATAAATAAATAAATAAATAAATAAATAAATAAATAAATAAATAAATAAATAAATAAATAAATAAATAAATAAATAAATAAATAAATAAATAAATAAATAAATAAATAAATAAATAAATAAATAAATAAATAAATAAATAAATAAATAAATAAATAAATAAATAAATAAATAAATAAATAAATAAATAAATAAATAAATAAATAAATAAATAAATAAATAAATAAATAAATAAATAAATAAATAAATAAATAAATAAATAAATAAATAAATAAATAAATAAATAAATAAATAAATAAATAAATAAATAAATAAATAAATAAATAAATAAATAAATAAATAAATAAATAAATAAATAAATAAATAAATAAATAAATAAATAAATAAATAAATAAATAAATAAATAAATAAATAAATAAATAAATAAATAAATAAATAAATAAATAAATAAATAAATAAATAAATAAATAAATAAATAAATAAATAAATAAATAAATAAATAAATAAATAAATAAATAAATAAATAAATAAATAAATAAATAAATAAATAAATAAATAAATAAATAAATAAATAAATAAATAAATAAATAAATAAATAAATAAATAAATAAATAAATAAATAAATAAATAAATAAATAAATAAATAAATAAATAAATAAATAAATAAATAAATAAATAAATAAATAAATAAATAAATAAATAAATAAATAAATAAATAAATAAATAAATAAATAAATAAATAAATAAATAAATAAATAAATAAATAAATAAATAAATAAATAAATAAATAAATAAATAAATAAATAAATAAATAAATAAATAAATAAATAAATAAATAAATAAATAAATAAATAAATAAATAAATAAATAAATAAATAAATAAATAAATAAATAAATAAATAAATAAATAAATAAATAAATAAATAAATAAATAAATAAATAAATAAATAAATAAATAAATAAATAAATAAATAAATAAATAAATAAATAAATAAATAAATAAATAAATAAATAAATAAATAAATAAATAAATAAATAAATAAATAAATAAATAAATAAATAAATAAATAAATAAATAAATAAATAAATAAATAAATAAATAAATAAATAAATAAATAAATAAATAAATAAATAAATAAATAAATAAATAAATAAATAAATAAATAAATAAATAAATAAATAAATAAATAAATAAATAAATAAATAAATAAATAAATAAATAAATAAATAAATAAATAAATAAATAAATAAATAAATAAATAAATAAATAAATAAATAAATAAATAAATAAATAAATAAATAAATAAATAAATAAATAAATAAATAAATAAATAAATAAATAAATAAATAAATAAATAAATAAATAAATAAATAAATAAATAAATAAATAAATAAATAAATAAATAAATAAATAAATAAATAAATAAATAAATAAATAAATAAATAAATAAATAAATAAATAAATAAATAAATAAATAAATAAATAAATAAATAAATAAATAAATAAATAAATAAATAAATAAATAAATAAATAAATAAATAAATAAATAAATAAATAACCCTCGTTGACTAAACTTAAGGTTGCAAAATTGGCAGCTAACATATTGGCTTACAAAAGAATTTTCGGGCATTGTATAAACTTTCTTGTCAAATATATTAATTTTTTATTAAGTTTTCAATAAAAGTCAAAATCCAAATAGATCTTATCCACTTATATGCTGTTGGATATTTTATCCCAAGCGTTTTTGCTAATTGCGTCCAGTCCTCGCCCCTATTAGCGCACTGAACAATTCTTTCCCTGTCCTGGGAGTTGTTTTTTTATTAATTCTCCTTTCAACATTCTCGGTCTCCTCTATTCTTCTTCTGCATAATGGGCATCTTACATTTTCCCCATTTATATTTTCAAAACAAGCTCTATGCAATAAATGCTGACACGGAACCAGTCTTGCGACAAGCTTTCGCAACATTGAGCTCCTGCCTATTCCACAATTCTCACTCAAGTTCATGTTGATATGTAATTTATGTAATAAATTAATTATTATTAATTATGAAATAATTAGTTAAATAATTAATTTATAATCACTTCACAGATTTAATTATCACTTTTTAAATAACAATTGGAAAGGGTGTAAGTTGATAAACTGAAGCACAAATCAATCTTTGATTTGCACCATAATTTGCACCATAATTTGCACATAACAAACCATTGTTATGACAAAATACCATATGTAGTGTCTTTAGACACCAGCTGAATTATAAATATAGGAACTGGAGACACGACGGCAGGTTAGATAAAAAGTATGGTTAAAGATAGTTCTGACAGAACCAGACAAGAACATTCAGTTGGAAAATATACATGTGTTCTACTTTGTTAATTAAAGACTTTTATAATAATCATCCAAGTGCCTTATCCAACAATAACATTACATTGGCGACGAGGATCACAATATTTACCCAAAAACAACCACACTCCAACAATCACAATGAACACGACCGGCGGAATGGAACCGTTCGACCCAGAAAACAACATCGAAAACGTGGGAAACAGATGGGAAAGATGGATTAAAAGATTCGACAACTACCTAATTGCCGCCAACATCACCGAGGATAAACGGATGGAAGCCATGCCACTACATACAGTCGGTGAGCCAACTTTTGATATATTTTGTTCGTTACCAGAGATTATTCCCATTGCTAGCCCTGACCAACCTATACAATTTCCTATATATGAAGCTGCGAAATTGAAACTACGTTCCCATTTCGTACCTCAGACCAACGTTGAGTTCGAAGTTTTCAAATTCAGACAAGCAAAACAAGAAAACCAGGAATCAATCAACCAATTTTATACAAGGTTACGCAAGTTAAGTGAAAATTGTAAATTTTCCGATCGCGACAGGGAAATAAAATCTCAAATTATTCTGAACACAACATCAACAGCGTTAAGAAGATATGCACTCAGAGAACAACCAACACTAAATCAGCTCATCTCCCAAGGAAAATTATTTGAAGAAACAAGCGAACAAATCAAACAAATTGAAAAACCAGAGGAAATTCACGTGTCCAGAATAAACAATCAAAACAGAAGCAACACAAAAATCTGTAAGAATTTTGGAGGCATGTGGCATCTGAACGGCCTACAAAACTGCCCTGCTCGAAAAATCAATTGTCATTACTGCCAAAAACCAGGACATTTTATGAAGATGTGTATAACAAGAGAAAAACAACAAACAACTGCAAACAGCAGCAACAGAACTTCGAACCAAAGATGGAGAACAAACACAACAACCAATCAATCGGAGAGGCAAGTAAACTACAATCAACAAATCAACGAAACAGACAGCGAAGGTTCGTTTACACTAACAGCAAACAACATTAATATAAACAAAGTTCCAAACACACAAATCAACATAAATGGTAAGAAGTTGAACGTTATTATCGATACCGGTTCATCCGTAAACATAATAAACACAGACACGTTTGAATCAATTACAAACAAACCCAATTTAATCAAAGATGATACTAAAATATTTCCATACAACAGTAACAACCAGTTACACGTCATCGGAAAATTCTATGCAGAACTCCGATACAACAACGTTCAAACGACTGCCAAAATTTTTGTAGTTAACGGACACGGTGAATCGCTTATAAGCTACCAAACGGCAAAACAACTAGGCATCATACATTTGACTCTCTCAAATTCCGTCAACAAAATTAACTTAGAACAAATTAAACAAAATTACCCAAGACTAATTAATGGAGTCGGAAAGCTAACAGACGTTGAAATAAAATTACACATTGACAACAAAATTCAACCGATTGCTCAAAAAACCAGACGCATTCCATTTCACCTAAGACAGAAAGTAGAAGCGGAAATAAAAAGACTAACTGACGAAGACATCATCGAACATGCCGAAGGGCCTACACCATGGGTTTCTCCTGTCGTCATTGTTCCAAAAAGGAACAACACACAAGACATCAGACTCTGTATTGATATGCGCGCCGCTAACAAAGCCATCAAACGAGAACGACACATTACTCCTACAATCGATGACATAATAACATCACTAAATGGCGCCAGCACTTTTAGCAAAATAGACCTAAAAGAAGGTTATCATCAACTAACATTAGCCAAAGAATCAAGACACATCACTACTTTTGCTACACACGTAGGCCTGTTTAGATACAAGAGATTAAACTTCGGAATAAACACTGCATCAGAAATTTTCCAAAACACAATTCGTCAAGTTTTAATCAACATATCAGGCGCCATTAATATCAGCGATGACATACTAATCTTCGGAAACACAACAAAAGAACACGACGACTCACTAAAACAAGTTTTAGGAAGACTAGAAGAAAGACATTTAACCATCAACAAATCAAAATGCAGTTTCAACCAACAAAGCATAAATTTCTTCGGATACGTTTTTTCGAAAGATGGAATTCAACCCGATCCACTCAAGGTACAGTCATTCAACAATTTAAAAGCACCCCAAAATCTGCATGAACTACGAAGTTTGCTTGGTATGATAAATTACATTGGAAAATTTTTGCCAAACCTAGCAAACAACACAAAAATTTTACGAGATCTGTTAAAGAAAAATCAAGAATGGAAATGGGATGATCAACACGAGGAAGTACTCCAACTGTTAAAACAACAACTAAATGATGTCAACAAACTTGCATACTTCGACACACACAAAAAAACACATCTCTACGTTGACGCGGGGCCAAACGGACTCGGAGCAATTCTATCACAAGAGGAAAACAACAAAACCGAAATCATAGCATATGGCAGCAGATCGTTATCCAGCACAGAAGAGAGGTATAGTCAGATAGAAAAGGAAACCCTTGCCGTCACCTGGGCTATCAAACATTTTCATATTTACTTATATGGTACTAAGTTTGTTCTACACACTGATCACAAACCTCTCATACACATACTCAAAAATCCAAGATCGAACGTAAGTGCCCGAATTGAACGTCTGTGTTTAAGAATACAACAATACGAATTTGAAATTGTACATCAAATTGGAACATCCAATCCATCGGATTATTTATCAAGATATCCTATCAAAACCAACAAAAAAGACGCAGAAAAATCCGATTTGATAGAACGACATGTAAACATGATTATAAATTCAACCCTACCGAAAGCCATATCCGAAAATGACGTACGATCTGAAACACTAAAGGACGGAACTCTACAAAAGTTAATCAGAAACTTAAACACTCCGAACAACGACGAATGGAACTGCAGAGAACTAAAACCGTACAAACAAATCCAACAGGAACTCACTACCTACAACAACATCATTCTTCGAGGAAACAAAATGATCATGCCCAAGTCGTTGCAAGCACGAACAATTAAACTAGCTCATAAGGGACACCTGGGAATAGTAAAAACAAAACAACTAATCAGAACGAAAGTATGGTTTCCTGACATCGACAAGTTAGTTGAATCAGAAATAAAAAACTGCTTGGCATGTCAAGCTGCTACCACCAACATAAAACAAAGAGATCCAATAATAAGCACTCCGCTACCAAAAGGACCTTTCGAACACTTAGATATGGATTATGCCGGACCATTTCCAAACGGAAAGTACATAATAATAATGATAGACGAATACACCAAATATCCAATAGCAGAAATGCTATCATCAACAAACATGCTGTCTCTAAAACCAGTTTTGGAAAGATATTTTGCCGTATTTGGTATTCCAAGAATCATCAAATCTGACAATGGGCCGCCCTTCAATGGAAATGAATTCTCCAATCTACTAAACGAATATGGAATCAAACACCATCGCATAACACCGTACTGGCCCGAAGCCAATGGTCAGGCCGAAAGATTTGTGAAAACAATAAAGAAAAGCATTACATGCGCAATTGCTGAAGGAAAACAATTCGAATCAAGCATCCATCAATTTTTACTAAACTATAGGAGCACTCCTCATGCCACAACATCGAAGCCTCCATTCGAATTAATGTTCAATCGAAATGTCAACACACTACTTCCTTCATTTAGTAGGAACACAACAGATGAAAACCTTCAAAACACTTACAAAAAAAACATGGAAAAACAAAAACATCGAGCTGACTACAAAAGAAAAACCAAAGCCCACAAATTCAAAATTGGTGACTTAGTTTTGTGCAAACAACCAAAAATCAACAGCTTCACAACAGCATACGACCCACAACCATATAAAATTGTCAAGATAAATGGTACAAAAATTACAGCTAGTAGAGAAGACAAGTCAATTGATCGCAATGCTTCATTTTTTAAACATTTTTATAATCCTAGCCTGTCCAATCATAATGTCCTCGACAAATCTCTTGAACAAAACATAAATATCAACCCACCAATGTCAGAGGTTGATGATGGAGCACACGGTAGGCGACCCATTGAAGAACGCGAAGAATCAAACGATAATACGAGTGACTCAAATTACGAAGAAGAAGGAGAAAATTCGGAAGAAAATGGTGAAGAAAGAGAAATCATACCAATTAATCCAATACAAAATACCCGACCAAACAGGAATAGACGACTTCCAAGACGCTTCGATGACTACGAAATGTGAAAGTGAATTTAAGTGAATTAAGGCCTGTAAAGTGCGCAAGTTAGTGTATATGTGTAAAGAAGAAAATATCATCTTTATCTGGACATCAATTTCAAATCATTGAAATTCGTTAATTCGTCAATTTATCTTGCAAAACAGCTTTAAGTTTGACCCATATTGTACAGTTGCTTAAATCACAAAAAATGTATATCATAGTTACTTATCTGTAGTTAGGGAGCAATGTAGTGTCTTTAGACACCAGCTGAATTATAAATATAGGAACTGGAGACACGACGGCAGGTTAGATAAAAAGTATGGTTAAAGATAGTTCTGACAGAACCAGACAAGAACATTCAGTTGGAAAATATACATGTGTTCTACTTTGTTAATTAAAGACTTTTATAATAATCATCCAAGTGCCTTATCCAACAATAACATTACACCATAGCACACTTGATTTTTTTTATTTGCTATGTAATCTACAAATGGTCTTTTTTTTAAATTTAAATGATACTTTTAAATATTGAATTGACTCTTTTAAACTCCAAATGACCTTTTTGAATATTAAATTAATAGTCTTAAAATACAAATGACACTTTTTAAAATCAAAGTGATATATTTAAAATAGAAATGATATTTTATAATATTATTTTAAGGGAGTGTCTACGGAACCGCCGAGGCGGTCTTATAACAAATTTAAAACAACCGCCGCGCCGGTTAAACTTGACGAACGGTAAACAACCGCCGCGAGTCGACGTGTTTTCGCATTTTGCATCGGAACCATACCACTCGCACCTGTGTTGTTTTTGAGGTTATAAAGGTCGGATACAGTTTGTTTTGATAATTGTTTTGTTAGATGGTATACTCGATTCTTATAAAATGGCATCGGCATGTGATAATAGCGAAGACAATAGTTATGAGTGTGAAATAAATTTGGGTATAAATGTGGGCGACACATTCTCATCTTTAGAAGAGGCGGTTAAAAAAATTAAAGAAGAAACCGAATGTAAATCTGTGCAATACTTTCGACGAGATAGCCGAACTATCGAAGCTGCTAAAAAGAAAACAAAACGGTATCTAAATCCCAACCTAAAGTATTATCAAATTAAATATGCCTGCATACATGGTGGTCGAGAGCACGTCCCGAAAGGAAAAGGATTTTGAGTTAAAAGGTAAGTTCCTCGGTAAATTCTATTTTATATGATGCTTGAAATGGGGATTTACTAATTTGCCCAAACGAAGTATGCAGAAATAGTGTGTAATAGTCGGTTTTCCACAAAATTATTTTTTAAATATCAGTAACATTTATTATTTATTTTTTAAATAACGATAAACACGTTGGATTTTTCACAAAATTATTTTTGAAATATTAGTAAGAAAAGCCGTTTTCTAGCTAGCTCTGTTTCGAACATAAATTTGTATATTTTCGTACTCGTACTACATCATACCTAGCTAAATTATGTCAAATGTCGAAAATATACGAATGTATGTTTAAAACAGAGCTAGCTAGAAAACGGCTTTTCTTACTAATATTTCAAAAATAATTTTGTGAAAAATCCAACGTGTTTATCGTATTTATAACACCTTTCTTCACAATTTCTGCAAAATTTGGTTTGGGCAAATTAGTATAGATCCCCTTGAAATGGGATCGATGATTTGAAAAATATTCTACACACAATTTCTCTTTTTCTAAATTTAAAATAATTCTTTTTAGAACATTTCGCAATGAAGTTATTTGTCCAGCCAATATACTTCTTCGAATATCTGACAATGGCAATGAATTAGCAGTTATTAAAATCGACAATACTCATAATAATAAAGTGGACCAGAGTTTATTTAAGGAACTGCCTCATCAAAGAAAACTAACAGAAGAATTAAGAGAAAGTGCCAAAAAACTATTAAGTGTAAAAGCTAATAAGCATCTTTTAAGACAACAATTAGAACATGAAAAGATTTGAGTAACTTACAGCAAGAAAATAAACGTCACTACCAAAACAACATCGAGGCTGTTTGTAGAAATATTAATGAAAAATTTGGTAATACTTTTTATCCCTACTTTTTAAATCTACTTATAATAGTCTGAAGCCTACGGCGGCATTTTTCACAACATTTATTATGCAAATAGACAGAGAAAACCTTCTTTTCCATTGTTTGCTATTGCGTTCTCTCTCTAACTGTACAAGAAATGTTGTAGACAATTCCGTCGTGTCCAGTTAGCTTTAAATAAACAGTAAATAAATGTGATTTTTGCCAGTAAAATCGGTCCGCAAAATTACTCAATTTCGATTCAATTATTGTATTTTAACAATTGTGCCCTAATGTCGATTAGAATTCACGTGGATTCTATGCTTTATTCCATCGTTCCAAATTTTGGAACGATACAAAATCTGAACTAATTTTAGTAGGCACAAATAAATAAATAACTATTGTAGCATTTATTAAATGTTCGTCTACTAATAACAATCGGTAAGTATTCAAATGTGTTTATTAATCGATAACAATGCAAATAAAAATATGTGTTTTATATGACATGAGTGAGTTTTGACGGTTCGGATTCTACTGCTTGTCTTCCCTCACTTTTCTCCCCACTTTTCTCGGGCCGTTGCTTAAGCGCCTCTCATACCCGGTGGAGTACGCTAAACGCAGCCGCTACAGTACTCCCCCCCCCCCCCCCCAGTGCGACGCTCGCGCACGATCAATCGCGTAATCGCAAGGGCAGTTTGATGATGCGCCCTGAAACTGAAGAACGTGGGGGTTTGCAGATCGTGATGAGAGGGTGCGCAAAAGAAACGTGCTTCTTTGGTGTAGTCGGTTGAGGTATTAGTGGTTCCGATCGAGGTGATTCACTTGTCGGGGTGCTTGTCGAATAATCGGCGTCTGTGTGAGCGGGTTTCAACCAATCTCTTGAAACGACTTTGTCTTTACCTTGAGTCCTTATGGTAAATTTCTTGCTTGACTTGTCGATAACAACGTGAGGTCCAGTATATGCAGGTACCAGTGGTGGTCGCACAGCGTCATCACGTAAGAAAACGTGTGTACATTTGTCGAGTAATGGATTTTTAAACACTTTAATGTGGTTGTTGTGCCAAGTTGGAGCTTCGGGTTTGTTAATACGTAGCGAATACGCCAGGCGATCCACGTACTCAGTAGAAGGTGATTGTTGGGAAACTGGTTGAAAGAAATCTCCGGGAAGTCGTAACGTAGAGTATTTGATTTCAGCTGAAGTTAGCTTTCGTGAAAAGAATGCCAGTGGTTTGAGTTCGTAACCCTCTTGCTGATGTAACACAGCGCCGATAGCAACTTCAGAAGCGTCGGTGTGAAGACGAAGATCTGCATCGGGAGCGGGATGACTTAGTGTGACGATATTATTAAGTGTCTTTTTCGTCTCCTGAAATGCAGTATCTAACTTCTCTGTCCAAATAATTGGACAATTTTTGGTACCGGAAATGGTGTTTAATGGGGCCTGAATATGGGCTGCATTCGGTAAGAAACGTCGCTAAAAATTAACCATTCCCAGAAAACGGCGTAGTTGTGAAACAGTATTTGGGCGTGGAAAACTGCGAATAGCTGATATCTTTTCTTCCAGCGGTTGGATGCCATTAGACGAAAGTGTGTGTCCCAGGAAAGTTACGCGAGGTTGAGCGAAAACGCATTTGGAGATGTTCAAAGCTAAACCGACTTCTTCAAGGCGAGCGAACAACGTTTCTAGATGCGTGTGATGAACATCGATGTTTGGTGAGGCGATGAGGATGTCGTCCAGATAAGCAAAAACGAAAGAAAAATCTTGCAGGTTGTGATTAATGAATCGCTGGAACGTTTGGGCTGCGTTCCGAAGTCCGAAAGGCATGAATGGAAACTCGTAAAGCCCGAATGGAGTGGTAATCGTAGTCTTCTCTATATGTTCGGCTGCCACCGGTATTTGTTGGTAGGCGCGCACCAGATCCAGTTTTGAAAAAACGGTGTTGCCTTGCAGAAAACTAGAACAATCTTGCAGGTTCGGAAGAGGGTAACTATCGGGGACGGTGTTTGCGTTTAGTCGGCGGTAGTCTCCGCAAGGACGCCAGTCGCCGTTCTTCTTACGAACTATGTGTAAGGGCGAAGCCCAAGGGCTATGCGAAGGACGGCATAAACCCAAAGACTCCATGGTAGTAAAAACGTTCTTAGCCGACAAAAATTTTTCTGAAGACAAACGTCGTGGCTTGGCAGTAACTGGTTGTCCTGTTGTTTCGATGCGATGGAAAGTATTATGTTGAACCAGCGAAGAGTCCGCATGCACTGGAGCGGTGTTGAGGCCAAATTTTACTAACAACTTGCCAATCAAATCGTTTGGATTGACCGCGCTGATTGTCGTTGGTAGGTCCAAGTTACATGGAGAAGGTGATGCGTTAAGCGGCAGAAATGAAGAACGATCGAGAATTTTCATGCCTGGAAGGTCGACCAACAAGTTGAAGTGCAACAAAAAATCAGAGCCGATAATCGGTCTATTTAAGTCAGCTATCAAGAACGAATAACTGAACTTACGCTTCAGCCCAAAATCCAGTTGGATCCGTCGTTGACCGTAGACAGCGATTGTTGAGTTATTGGCAGCGTAGAGGTATCGCTCGAGCTGCTTGCGCTTGTCGCGGTTTGACGGTGGTATGATGGAAACGTCCGCTCCGGTGTCGATTAAATAGCGAATTTTAGTAGTTGTATCGGTCAGAAATAAACGGCGTGTTTGTCTATGGCAGTCACAAGCCGCGAGTGACTGCCATGGTTCTAGTTTTTTTGTGAGTCAAATGAGCATGGTGAACGGCACTTGGTAGCTCTGTGTTGGAATTTGCTGTGTTGGAATTTGTACCAGCACCATTCAGGAGATTCCCAACGGTTGCGCGAATGTGAGCGAGGTCGTTGATCCCGAACTGGCGATGGCGAACGACGTGCGCGCGACCAGCGATTACTAGATTGCGGGCGGTCTGACTTGAACTCGGAAAAATCGCGACGCAATGCGGCCACCTCTGATGCGAGGGCGGCAAAGTTCTGACTGCGATCAGCTGACGAGGTCGGACGTTGCTCGCACGACAAAACTTGAGCCTGAGTTACGTCTACGACTTTATCGGCGATCGTAGCTTGCTCATTAAGGTTCAGATTTGTAGTTGCCTGTAGGATTGCTTGCGTTGACACAGGAAGACGTTGCAACCACAGATGCCGAATTACATCGTGTGGTGTTTCTCCTGCCAGCGCTTTCATTTCCCGCAATAGCTGGGACGGTTTTTTATCTCCTAATTCCATACCTGACAAAAGTTTCTTCAATCGCTGCTCGTCGGTATCGGTACTGCGTGTCAAAAGCGCCTGTTTTAGCAAATCGTAGGTAGGCGGGGGCGTAGAGGAACGAAGAACGTCTGCCACCAGCTTCAAGGCTTCCTTGTCGAGTGCCAATACGAGGTGGTTGAATTTAGTTCGCTCTGTGGTAATTCTCAAGAGCTCGAATTGTGCCTCGATTTGCTTAAACCACAAATCGACATCTGACGACCAAAATGTAGGAGCTTTAAAAGCGACACGATTCACTTCGCGTTGCTGTGCATTTTCCTGTTGTAGGGCACGAATCTCAGCTTGTAGAGTCTCCATTGGTATTGGTGAAAATGATGAACAGAACAAACGCGGGACACAATTAGCACAACTAATAACGCTTTGATTAAATGGAACGTCGGGGTCACCACTGTGGCATTTATTAAATGTTCGTCTACTAATAACAATCGGTAAGTATTCAAATGTGTTTATTAATCGATAACAATGCAAATAAAAATATGTGTTTTATATGACATGAGTGAGTTTTGACGGTTCGGAATTCTACTGCTTGTCTTCCCTCGCTTTTCTCCCCACTTTTCTCGGGCCGTTGCTTAAGCGCCTCTCATACCCGGCTAAGTACGCTAAACGCAGCCGCTACACTATAATATAATTTTAACTTTCAGGAAGTGATTGTCATTTATTAATTGAAGAAGACTTCTTTAGAGGCTTCATTTTTTGCACGCCTTCAATGATATCTATAATGTCGGCATACCCTGAAATGATTTGCATTGATGCTACGTATAAATTACTTAAAATAAGAGCGCCAGTTTATCTCATTTTAATTGAAGATGGATGTGGAGAAAGTGAAGTTGTCGCTGTGAGTGTTTTGACTTGAGAAGACAAAGATAGTGTGAGATGGCTACTGACAAAATTTAAAGAGTTAAATCCTTGTTGGACTAATATTAAAAATGTCATGGCCGATAAAGATTGGACGGAGCGTGAAGTATTGAAAGAATGTTTTCCAGATGCCCAGATTCTTATATGCATCTTCCACGTATTCAAAATATTCAACAGAGAAGTAACAACAGAAAAAATGAATATATCAGGTGCAGAACGAAAGCAAGCACTAAAGCTTCTGCAAGATATCGTATATGCAAAAAGTAAAAATCAATTTGACGAACTCAAAATAAAAATAGAAACAAAATTATCGGCAAATGTTGTTGAATATTTAAATCACAACTGGTTTAATATCAGCGAAGAATGGTGCCCACGTACAGGAACTAAAATTTTAAATTTTATGAACACAACTAATAATAGAGTTGAAGGGATTAATGCTAAATTAATATCTGTCATTTCACTTCACAGTTCTTTAGAGGAATTTTGTGATCATTTACTAGTCATCATTAAATCTTTAGAGAAGGAGAAAAAAAGCAGATTGGCTCATACTTTAAATAAAAGAAGGATTCATAATTTTTTGAAAGATAGTCCCGAATACAAATATTCGAAATTAGTCAGTGACTATGCATTCAATAAAATTTCAACGCAAATGAAATACATCAACAGAGTCAAGTTTGTTCTCACTGAAGATTTTAATATATTTGAAGTATTTTCATTGGCAAATATCGAAGAAACATATCAAACAACATCTAACTCCTGTACATGTTATTTCTTTAATAGCATGGGTTTACCCTGCAAGCACGTACTTGCAATAAGGCAACATATTCAAATTGATTTGTATGACGTTGATCTCGTGAATCAAAGATGGACTTTAAAATATATTTTAAAAAATCAAAATTTTTTTACTACTCCAGATATGAATAATTTAACTTTGGAAGCAAACGTACCTATTGCGACGATTATTGATGTGAGTGTAGCTAAGAAACCTAAAATTTTTACTCAGCAAGAAAAATTCAAATGCGCTTCAATTAAAGCTAAGACAATTGCTCATTTAGTAACAAAAGCTTCTACCAAAGATTTTAACAAAATTATGATAGTTCTAGATAGTATTATTAGTTGTCTGGAAGATAATAATTATGATATCCAAGTATCTAGTGCAGGTAAGTATTTTTTATACTCAAAGGTAACAATAGTACAGCAATTTTTTTATAGATCATGCGCTTTTTTCTGTAAATGTTGAAGATACTGTGACTATCACTTCTAATATTGAAAATAGTAAAGATACTTTAAACGCAGAAGAGGTTGAAATTATTGGAGTAAATGATAACATTGCAGTACATGAGGATTATATCTTTGACAATTGCACAGACACTGACGAAATTATTTGTGACTCAAATATAATAATACTCAACAACGGTGCAATTAAACCTGATAATATCCAGAACAATAACAATACCATTATAAAATATGCCCCTCTCGACGTTCTTATACAAAACACTGACTGCAAAAATGATATTAATATTGCCAATTCCGGAAATCATAGCTTTAGTAACAAATCTATAGATAAGACTGATACCGTAACCAATTGTACTGAGAATAAGATTTGTGAAACCAATGTGAAACTCACATATGAGTGAACTCAAGATATTAATTCAAATGTACTGACTGACAAATTATTAAATATTACTTCTACGCAACTCAATGATGAGAACTGTAATGAAAATCTAGTCGAACCAGAAAGTGTTTGTGATAAAACAGAATTAAATTTGGCCAAAATTAAAGTACCGCCTGTTTACAAAAAACGGGGACGTCCTTCAGGCGGTGATTTAACAGCGATTGGCTTACCATCAAATAGAAAGAAGAAAAAGCATGTAATTCAAACATTATTCGAAACATGAACGTATAAACATGATTTTAAATTGGATTTTAATAAATCCCAATGATGTCAAAAATAGAATTATAAACGAGAAAGATCTTAAAGATATTTCTAGCATAGACGTGAGATTAACAGAAGTATCGTTGGTTTTAATAAAGCGTCGTTGTAATAAAGATGCATTTGCAATAATTCAAAATTATAAAAAATTGCTCTCTAAAAATGGTTCCTGGATATGTCCTTGTTGTGAACAATCTATTTCTGACATACCATCAGTTAGATGTGATAAATGTTTGCGATGGTACCATTGCACCTGCTTAAAGGATGTTAAATATGACCAAATATTATTTTGTTTACAGTGTCAAAATGAATAATATATGCATTCACATACAGAATGTTTTAAACTAGTAGGTATGAGGTATCAAGTTGTTTTACTATAGTATCTATAATAATTTATATTTTTAGGGTCGATATTTCCAGTTCCTAATTTTATCAAAGATAGCTGATATGAAAAATAGTATAATATATATTTTGTTTTGCTCTATAGTTTCTACTTTAAGTGTTTTTTATTAAGATTTTTTTTTGTTTTAATGTTTTGTTTATTTAATTGTATTTATAGTACAAATACACTTGTACAATTTCTTCGTTCGTGTTTATTTTACCTGTGTACATGGACTTTATGACTATACATCCTTATAATCATTAGTGGGGATTTAAATTCATTATTAATTGCATTGACTGTTTAAAAAAGTATGTAAATTGACGTCGGGCGGTTTTTTCAAATATATTTAATAATCCGCCGAGGCGGTTTTTTAAAACATGTCAAGTTTGCCGACGCGGCGGTTGTTTTAAATTTGTTATAAGACCGCCTCGGCGGTTCCGTAGACACCATGTCAAGTTTACTGGCGCGGCGGTTGTTTTAAATTTGTTATAAGACCGCCTCGGCGGTTCCGTAGACACTCCCTTATTTTAAACTACAAATTATGCTTTTGAATATTCAATTGACATTTTTAAAATACATATGATACTTTTCATTATTAAAGTGATATTTTTAAAATTTAATTGACGCTTTTTAAATTACAATTAAAAATGGTGTAGAGGCAAAAATAAAATAGCAGTATACTTTCAGAAATATTTATCTGCAAATGAATTTATAAATGATGTTGAATTTTTAAAAAATAATCAATTGACAGCATACATTCCTAGACATTTGATTTCCTGCAAAGGTATAATTAGGGGTGTGGATGTTGAGTTTACTGATGAGGAAATTCTTGCTAATTTATCTTGTAATGAAATAACCCAGAAAATCATAGATGTCAGAAGAATTAAGCGTAAAATAATAGAAAATGACGTGGTTATATTTAAACCTACTTCAATGATAGTTTTTACAATTACGGAAAAAAATCTTCCAGATAAATTACAATCGTATTTATGTTCTTTTTCACCGGATAAATATATTCTCCCTGTGATTCAACGTTTTAACTGTTTGCGGTATGGACATACGAAGAACCAGTGTAGAGGGAAATCCCGATGTGCTAAATGTGGGTCGAATGATCATGTTGCGCCTAATTCTCAATGTAAGGTTTCTTGTGTCCATTGCCAAGGACCTCACTTGGCAACGGAGCAGGGCACTAGGCTGTTTGATAGATCTTGCCCAGAGTTCTTAAGGCAAAAACGAATAAAAGATTTGATGGCGTCTAACAATATATCCTTCTTTGAGGGGTCTATATCAATTCCGTCAAATTCTCCAGATTTTAGAAAAAATTCTAATGTTCAATCTTCTCCCCCAGTTCGAGGTAATTTTCCTTTGGCCAGGAAATCTCGAGATCCAGATTTTGATACTTGTCAGCAATTTGCAGCAAAAAAGAAATCGTATGCTCAAGTGTCTGCTTCTCTTTATTCTCTGGTTTATTCTTCTCCTCCTAAGAGTCAGAAGAAGAATCCATCTTTTCTAGCTAGGTCCTCTCGACCAATTTTTTTTAATAATGAATATATTATTGATAGAGATGGAAGGTGCCCAGAGGCTTCGTCCTCTGGATGCGCTTTCAATCGTTTTTCAAACCTTAAAGTTGAGAATAGAAACCAGGTTTCGGATTCCGGATTCACGTTCCGGATTCTCTGGAGGTCAAGAATAGGTCAACAAATATTCATTCGCAATAATCTATAAATTCGAAAGCGTACGATTCAATCATGGATCAAGATGATTCTTCCAACTCTGTTGCCTCTCCCATATTTGAGAACCTATCCCATGAGGATAGATCTGAATGGCAGGAGTGTCATTGACTGAACAAATAAAAGTGATACATTGGAATATTAGAAGTATTCGTTCCAATAAGCATAATTTGTTAAACATAATTCAATCTAATAAACCAGATGTTATTTCACTTTCTGAAACTTGGCTTAAACCAAGGAGTTTTGTGAATATTTCTGGGTACTCTTGTTCATTCTGTAATAGACAGGATGGTAAAGGTAATGCGGCAATTTTCATCAAAAGTTCTATTCCTTATAAAGTAATTAAATTAAACCTTCAATTTCCTGTCCAAATTCAATTCAAATTGATTAAAGTTAATCATCTTTTTATAGCAAGTATGTATATCTCTCCCTTATGTCGTCCCTCTGATTTCTTCTGGTCTCAGTTATTTAAAGTTTTACCTCCTCACTTCCTTCTCCTGGGTGATTTCAACGCTCATAATTCGTCCTGGGGGGATAGTTCTTCGAATTATAGGGGTTCTTTACTCCGATCGGGACTGGATTCTGATCATGTTGTTGTTTTAAATGGTGGACAACCTACCTTACATAATTTGACAACCAATAGTGTGATCGACCTGGCCCTTTGCTCTTCAGACCTTCAACTCAGGTGCGAGTGCAATACTTTCCATGATAATTTTGGTAGCGATCACTTTCCAATTGAAATATGTATGACACTAGTAAATTCCATCCCATTCATTCCAGTTTTCTGTAATTATGAAAAACGATTCTTTAAAAAGGCTGACTGGCCCAAATTTGAATTAGCAGTCTCTAGTAAAGTTGATAAATGTGATAATTATGATAAATTTTCTGTGTGCTTAAATAAGGCAGCTCAAGAATCAGTTCATCTTGTGTCTCGCCGTTCTCACCTTATCTGTGTATGGTGGGATGAGGAGTGCCAGGAGAGTGTAAATAAAAGAAAAAGGGCTGTTCTTCAATTTAAAGCTGATGGTTGGACCTCTTCCTTTATTAATTCTAATCGAATATCTGCAAAAACTAAACGCTTTTTGAAAAGGAAAAAGAAGGAATCGTTTGCTAGGTTTTGTAATGCCTTCAATCGTAATACTCCCATTTCTTAGATTTAGAAAATGGTAAAATTGTTTAATCGGGGCTTTGTCCAAAACTCTAGGAGACCTCCGCTTGATGGAGATTGGAAAGTTGCTCTGATGAATCGTATTTGCCCTTCTATGGCTTCCTTTAACTATCCTATATGGGAAGAATACCCTGAGAATCATATCCTGATGAGAAAACTTGAATTAGCAGAATTAAATCGCATTCTCTCAAGAGTGCGGAATTCCTCTTCTGTATATGATGCAATCAGTTATAGCATGCTCTTTCATTTGCCAACTTCAGGGAAGTTATTTCTCCTCAATCTGTTTAATCAAATTATTTCAGGTGGTTGTTCTATTCTGGTTTCATGGAAAACTCATGTCATTGTTCCGATTTTAAAATCTGATAAAGATCCGGATCTGCGAAAGGTATTTGAACACCTAATAAAAGATAGATTAGACTGGTGGTGCGAAACTAATAATATTCTTCCTAATTTTCAATTTGGTTTCCGCAAGGGAAAAGGTACAATGGAGAACATTGCATGCCTGGTTTCTAATATATTGAGGGGTTTTTCGGTTGTTGATGTCACTGCAGCAGTCTTCTTAAATGTGTCTGCAGCCTATGATAATGTCTTAATAGATATTCTAGTTAATATATTAAGAGACCTTTACGTTCCTTAGGGTTTGCTGAGTATAATTTGTAATCGTTGTTCGGAAAAAATAATTTATTTAAAACTTATATCGTGTCTGTTCGGACCTAGACATTGTAGGAAAGGTCTGCCCCAGAAATTTGTTTTGAGTCCCCTTTTGTTTAATTTATACATGTCACGCATTCAAGATTGCTTGGGTGTTAACATAAAGATTTTACAGTTCGCTGATGACATTGTCATTTACTCTTCGGGTTCGAAACTTAAAATTATTGAAAACTCTATCAATCAATGTTTAGGGTCTTTGATGTTATGGTTAAACGATCATGGACTCTCTCTATCTCCTGTGAAGAGTAAGGCAATGCTGTTTTCTCGAGGGCACTTAAGTAGAACTATTCGTATAGTAGGCAATGGAATTCCGATCACTCTGTATGAAAATGTTAAATATTTAGGTATTTATCTGGATGCACATTTATCATGGAAAACTCAGATTAATCACCTAATCAGCAGCGGTACAAAATATCTTAACATTATAAGATGCCTTGCAGAAGTTTGGTGGGGAGCTGATCCTTTAGTTTTACTAACATTGAAATTTTAATAACATAATGAACTTCATCTATTAAACTTTTTCTTATTAAATATATATCATTGTAAAGGACTTTTTTTTTCTTTATTGTTAAAGGCACATGTTTTCTGAGTCTGTTGATGTGTCACACATCAAAGTTGGATAAAAAATAAAAATGAAATAGAAGCAAAACTGATGAACTTCTAGCGTAATTAAAATTCCCCACACTTGCACGCGACAAAATATAATGGAGATTTTCAATAGGCTGCACTAATGCGCGCTAAGTAAATCTTTATTTTTTTCAGCATGTTTTGATAACAAAAGATTCACAAATGCTATCACAAATTTATTTCACATTAAATTTGCTGGTACATTGCTGGTTGCAAAGAGTCGACTAAGGAAACCTTAAATAGGTTATTATCAATTAACTACCAATATTTGTTTTTCTGTTAAAGGATTAATCAGTACAATACTGTATTGTGTAGGTGGAGCATAAATTACTCAAATCTTAATAAAAAAAAAATAAAGTTAATAGGTTTTTTCTTGAAAATGTTTGAATAGGATGAGGTTGTACCAAGGTAGTACTAGATACAGTCACTTCAAAAAGTATCGGGAGTAAAAGCCATATAACATAACGGATATGACGTCCATTATATACATATGTAGCCTCTTAAGCTTTAACAAACTGAGACACAACATATCCAGGCGTTTATTGTACGTTTATCGAAAGTCATTAAAATAAAATAAATAAAAACTAATTATAACTTAAGGTGGCGAAACCGGTACATATATAGCCGCTCTGGTAGCTAGCGAATCTACAGGGAAAAACTGGCGGAAACGAATGTGTCCTTGCGATTTTTGGGGTATACGGTAGAAACCTAAGTTACTAGCTAGCCTTACTAGCTAGTCCGCTAGTAAGGTCAGTCACTGATAGGTAGGGCTAAAACAAAAACAAATGTATTTGATGCAACCATAGATACTTTGGGTTAGATGACTCAAGTGAGTGGGCACTGCGAGACGCGTGAATACCGGTTTGTGACCATTATTATTTTTTTGTCAATCCTAATAAACAAGAAATAAAAATGTGTAAAAATGCCAAAATCTAGCTCTCGCTGCTTGACTGCCAGAGCTTCGATCCTCGTCTCCGTCCCCGCTGTACGTCTCTCCTATATTATAGTGGCTCGAAATTCAAATATTCTTGCAATATTATAAGCTAATATATTTTGCACTATTATAGAATATTATTATAGATAAAATGTCAGAAAATGATACAAGCTCGGAGAGTGAATCTTATAAAGTAAGGAAGCAAAAATATAAGATATGTAAATTCTGCCAAAATTCATCAAGAGTTTTATCCAAAGTTCAAAAAAAACTTTCCCTAAATCTTAGAGAACGTTTTTACCAAATATGTAAATTTAAAACTAAGCGAAGCTATCAAAAAAGCAGAAAGAAGTTATACTTTTATACAAATAGTTATACTTTTCTGGGACCAAAATTTTATTCTAGCTTCACAAGTAAAAGAAACATTAAATTTCTCCGCACTAGGGCAGACCCAAAAATTGGTTGTGAAGAAATTTTTAATCAGGATTCACACCTACACGAATTATGTCATGCTTCAGTATCATTGCGAAAAGACGTTTTTGATGTAAACAAATGTATATTTTGTAAAAAACGGTATGGAAATAAAATATCACAATCAGGGCTTTTTAGTAGCTTGGTCCAATCTTAAAAAATCCACATGTTTGGCTTCTACAATTATGTACAAACAAACAACCCCAAGTACGTCACAGATTCAAAAAGATTTCGCAGAAAACAAAGTTTTAAATAAAGTCAAAAAATAGCGTTATTGTATCATTATTGGGCGTTTGGTTATTACAAGAATATTTGAATTTCGAGCCATTATAATATAGCTAGATTTTGGCATTTTTACACCAACTTACATTTATTTTTATTTCTTGTTTATTAGGATTCACAAAAAAATAATAATGGAACTGTATGAATCACAAATAATAGGGAAGCAACTTAACTAAAAAACATTTTTGAGTTATAACCTAGAATTCGATATATTCTACAAAATGCAAGAAAATTTGATGAATTTTACGTGGGTTCGATCATTTGAATATATAGAACATTTCTAACGCATGCGCATGTGTCAGAAATGATCTCCGCTCAGTCACGCTCAATTATCGATCGCGGATATGCGATTATACGAAAAAATATAAAGACAAAAATATTGATTATTTATTCATTCATTTCGAAGGCGTTCTAAACTGCAAGCGCATGCGCATTACTACTATACTGCCCACGCAATTGTCTATCTTTGTTTGGCTAAATGGTCACAGATGCAATGACCTATTACCTCATTCAAAAAAATCAAAAATTTTAATTAGTGCTTCTTAGCACAGGACGATTGCTTGGCGAAGTGAGATGTATTATATTTGGGTCATAAGCTTTCATTTCTGAAAATTTTAGCTTTTTGTTTAAAAGGCCCACAGGGACTTTAAGGCCCTGCGTGTTCGTTGTTCACTGTTGCACATTTTAGAAATAAACAAACGCATTTTTTGCATTTTTTTTATAATATTGATTAATAATACTTAATATTCTCGGAATAAAATTTCCATTTTATTCTAAAACATTAGAAACTCGGTACTATTTCGGTAATATTTATGTTCCGATTCAGATAGCAATTAATTTATATATCGAGTTACTCATTTATTAAAATAAAACTTCAGTAATATTCATAGTTTATGAATCAATATTAGTATTACGAAGAAAAATTGCCAATAAGCCGTTTGTTTATTTATTTATTTCTATAAAGAAAGAAATAAAGAAGAAATAAATACTAACAGTGAACCGTAACACAATCCCGGCTGTGTAAAAACAAACAAAAATCAACCTTAAAAGATCACTGTAAGGTGCTCTGAATAAAATGTATTAAAAACTACTGATTGACGGTAATAAAAAAATAAAAAATGATTCGGAATCCTAAAACTTCAATCTTAAACTTGTATTATTGTGTATTTTTTAATTAAATTAACAATAATGGAAGTAGAACGGTGTAAAGGACAAATATTGCTTTGCCAATAAGGTACTGTTCTCTACGGTTCAGAGCACGAGCGGGCAGGCGCTTAAAAATGTATCTGCAAAAATTCGCAGACGCCAATTTATTAAAACTTGATTATTTACAATAAATATGGTTTTGCATATCTAAATTCACTGCAAATTTTGCGACATCTGTTAAAGAATAGATGGACCAAGATCTGACTTATTTGCCACATGCTTTAGCCGAGAACATTACTAAAGATTGAGAGGTGAGGAAAATTCTCAAAAACTGGTAAAGCAGTTTGCGGCCTTATTATAACTCCTAGAAAATTTCCAATGCTACCAAAAATTAAAGAAAAAAAATACTTATGTTTTGACGAAAGGTTTGTTCGAATAGCCATTAAATAAGTAAAATATGAACAAAAAACCTCGCTCAAATATTAACCACTCGCTAGCTAATTAGCGGAAGAAGATAAAAAAATTTTTTTTCGTCCATTTGTTGCTTCATCTTTTCTCTCTCCAAATCTACCATTAGATATTTTCATTAGTAATATAACAAGAGAGTGAAAATAAATTGAAAATAATTTGACAGATTTGCGAAAACTTGTTGCCTGGCAATAGACACGAGAGCCCGAAGGGCTCGAGTGGCTATTGCCGTATGGCAACAAGTTTGAGCAATTATCTGTCAAATTATTTTCTAATTTATTGAACTCTCGAGTTGTATTCGGACGATTATTTTTTGACAAACCAATAGAAACTATTATTAAATTCACCTATTGCTGGGCCAGTAAATCGTTTTTCGGTCATGTTTTAAGATTTACGATACGATGATGACAATCAAACAATAAAAATGTCAGAAAACAAATGATCAAAAACAATGTACAGAAATTATTCTCGCGAAAATAATGTAGACACATTATTCCCACTATAATAATGATATGATTGGATAGAATTAATCACATGATCAAAAATAATGCGACATGATTGGTTAATAGAAACGTCAAAAAATAATCTAGGATAATTAATAGCGTCTGAAACTGCTTTTCCGCGTTAAATTCCCTGAGCTGCCAAGCAACGTTTCACGCATAAATTTGCAAGGCGGTTTCGTGCCCTTAATAAAAAAATAAATAATTACTGATGCACGCAGCCAGGTAGAGGGGAGACACCATGTGTCATACACTCGAGTGGAGGACGCAGCGCGTTTGAACCAGCCAGGTGGGGGGAGTGCACCGTGCGCCGCAAAAACTGAGTGGGGAAGTCCGGCTTCGTTATAAAAGCAGCGCTCCGCTATCGAAAATTAGACTTTACCACAGATAAGGTTATATACAGATGTGCCATCGGATAGGGCAAAGTGTTTCGCATTTTTATATTGCCAACGCCCGACTAGAGAGGGCTTTTTTTAGTATAACGCCGGCCACGGAGGGGCGCTGTTCTGGTACAAAGTCTATCCTATAGTAGATGGCGTTGCAAAATAATATAATACTTTAATAACGTAATATGAAATCATCTTCATATGGCCCAAACCACACCAAACCAACAATTACAACAGTTACAATTTAACAGTTGCAACCTTACGTCCAGATACAGTTTCTAAAACCATCCGTTAAATTATTATGTGATTACAGTTTTCTTTCAAAACAAAATGAAATAAACTATGATATAAAAGGCATACTCCTAGATGTAGGCAATATAAAATACACGCGGGTTGAGGGGAACTGATGGGTAGCGAAACCTATTTTAACGTTAGACCGCCTATCTGTTATACTTATCTGTGACTTTACCAAAAAGTTAGTTGATGTCCTGTTCCACCATTGACTGTGACACGAATGTACTCTGATGCATGATTCAATAAAGATAGGTTGGCTGCAAACCCGAGTATACGCAGGCGGAAAGCTAATGCCATTTGAAATCCGGCTCCCACATTACGGGTTTAACCGAGCACCTACCGAACATCTACCCACGAATACAATACGAATGATGTTTGAATGTATATAGGCCAATCGAGAAGCTCGTGGTTCTATGAAAACTGGGAGCAAGCCGTTTGCCAATAAATGACGAATTTGAGGCCCTCGATCAAGCCAGCCAAACTTTATTGAATCATGCTCTGATGTTTGAAATAACCCGAGTACACATACCGCTTACTATACCTATTTATTTTTATTGTTCGTATGATATTTATTATGTATGTATGTATATGTCATGTTGCGCTTTGCCATTATGAAACACTTATAATTTCACTATAAATGAGACGCCTCCAAAAACATAAAAGGAAAGTATTTTTTTTTGCTTTGACTATTTGTGTATAAAATAAATTATCTATATTTTAATCTATTTAATATCCAAATATATTGTATGTTATTACTTTGCCAAATATAAAATTTTCGAAGGTTTAATCAAGCTCGTATACATATATTATATTAAATATAACATTGATCACCTTCAATTGAAAAAATAGACACAGCAGTGACTATACTCAGCAATATATTAAAGTACAAAAAAAAGTATTTTAGCTTTTCTTTTAATTTTCAATTAGGACTAACTTAATTTAGCGGCTGGCAATATTTCAAAATCTCGAATACTTTCTTTTTAAAAAGTGTAGTGTGATACATAGAAAATTGCTGCAAAGGAAATAGTTAGTTACAAATGCAGTAATAGTATATTACAAACCGAGGTTGAAAGTAATCCGCTTCTGTCGAAAGGTGAGATAATTGACGGAGGCGCGAAGCGCCAAGGTCAACTACATCTCAAAACAGGAATCAAACTTTCCACCGAGGTTTGTATACTATTTTATTTACAATCACACACAAAACCGAAAATAAGTAATAATAAATTTAAATTTTTGAAGTTCTGAACCGTCAAACCAAGATTAAAACAAAATTCCGATCAATATCAAGCTAGTTTTTTTGGTTTTTTTTGTATTGGTGCTATGGAAATTCAAGATTGGAAAGTGTTCTCTAGGGTGGAAAGTAAACACTTTCCACCCTAGAGAGGAAAGCAAAAGTCAACAATGTATTATTTTCAAACATTGAAAAATACAGAAATTGCGTCATTACATATGTTTGTAAATAAAAAAGTATGCCAGTCTGTAACAATGATTGATAGATATTTTGCGAGGATGCAATAATACTCATATCAAAACAAACCGCCATTAACACAACATAGGGAAATACGGAATAAGTTAACAATTTAATCCAAATGATATTTATGTAGCTGTAGTTCAAGGCTGCTTGGTGGTAAAGAAATCGTCTCCAGCGAAAATATTATTATTATTCGTGTTAAAGTTGACGCTAAATAATTTTCATTTAAGGTTTTTTAAAATTGCAATTATTTTTAGGTAAGTTTCACTACTTCTAACAGGCTAATGATTAATGAAATAAGACCAAATAAATAAAACTAAACGAATTATAGATTGCACAATAGTCAAATTAAATATTCGATACACTATAATAAAATTTGTTTTGTTTTTTTTTTTTTGAAATACACAAATTGCTATATAATTTATCCAATATTTAAATGGAGTTTTAAGTGATAGATAATCGGTTTAGGTATATTTATTAAATGTCATCTCATTAAATTCATTCTGTTAAAAGAAGTGGAACTATACATTAATAAAACAATGATAGCATTTTTTAAGAAATTTAAAAATAAATTATTTAGCGTCAACGCTAATAATATTTCCGCAAAACATGATATTCTTTATCTTTTAGCGGCGTTGAACTACAGCTACACAAATATCATTTTGGTTAAATTGTTAACTTATTCCGAATTTATCTATGTTGTAATAATGTCGTCATATTATGTTATAAGTATAATTGCCTTCTCGCAAAATGAAAATATCTATAAATCATTGTTACAAAATGGCATAATTCAGTGCACCGTTGCATTTGTAAGTTGGAAAATTTAGCTTACTGTACTTGAAACTTTTTATTGCAGCAATTTCTGATGTATCGCACTACACTCTTGAAAAGGAAAACCTTGTCCGAGCATTCGGAAGAAATTTTGAAATATTGCCAGCCGCTAAGTAAAGCCAGTCCTAGTTTGAAACTAAAAATGCAAAGAGAAGCTAAAATACTCAAAATATTTCCAAATGTAGGTGATAAAAATTACGTTTATTATACTATACGAGTTGTGCAGAATTTGCCTAAATGGCGTATCATATTGGAAACCATATTTTTTCATATTTGTATCAGATAAGTCATGGTTGGATGTTGATGTATTGGTGCTACAATGCCAGATTTCAATTTTATTTGCTTTTGGAACAAGTTGACGAAATTGCTAAAATCCAGCGTAACACTTGGAAAGATCAGGAATTACGTTTGTATGAAGATGAACGGTTTCAAACAGCTGTTGGCAAGATATTCGTGAAGACCATTCAGCACCTGCAATATATAAAAACGTATTTCTTCAAATATATTACCTACTATATGCGACTTATTTATAATTATTTTAGCTATTTGAAGAAAACTATGAGATATTTGAATTTCACCATGTTATTCCATTCAATTGGTAGGATAATACTTGTGGTATCTGGAGGTAGTTTTGTATTACCCGTAAGTTTTGTCTGAACTTTTTTTTAAGAAAAAATTTAGTTTTTAATTTTAGGAAGTGTGCCCCTCGAGTAATTTCCGGGTCTATCTTTTATTGATGTCTGGGATTCCTGCGATGTTGCTGTATGCATTTGCTGGTCAGTTGTTGACCAATCAGGTACTATTCTGTTCTTTTATGTTAGTCCAGCAATATTAAAATTTGTCTTTTTTTAGTCCGAGGTGTTTCATCGGAGTTTAACTGATTGTCCTTATTATTTGTTTAATAAGGCCAATAAGGTACTTTATTTAAATTTATTGAGATTTGATAAGGACCCACCGATGTTGACTTGTCTGGGATTGATTTTTATCGACTTCAGATTGTTGATTAAAGTATTTTAAATTATTTAGATAATTTTTTTGTTCATTAAATTATCTTTTTAGATTATGAAAACAACTTATTCAGCTTTAACATATATTCGACAATAATTACTGTTTTTAAAATAAAATGTGTAATCAATATTTTTAATAATAAACATGCAAAAACAAACACTAAAAGCTGCAATAATTAATTACTAACAACCAGTACTTTATCGTACAACAATTACTTTTTGTAGTTAAGAGTTCTTCACCGGCTGTGTCGAAGTTGTCTGCAACCAGCATTCCATTATAGAGAAAAGAGCGCGAATAATTGGCGAGAGCTTAGGAGAGAGTGAAAATAGTTATTTATACAACTAGTAGCAAAATGTAAGTTATTTTTTCACAAGTCGTAAATTTGTCCAACGAGGCGTCAGCCGAGTTGGACAATACGACAAGTGAAAAAATAACTAATTTTGCTCGTGTTGTATACACTATTTTTTTGCAATTTTTAATTAAAATAATTTTTTTTTAAAGATTAGTTAATAATCAGATGACAATCGGTTGCTTGATTCAAGCTTAATTTGTTATTAATTGGAGCAAACATTGATAAAACAATTGAAATCGCCCCTAGGAACGAAAAATCAAACAGCTTCCTTCACATAATTCAAATCGAATAGAAGTGTTTGCTAACTCAAATTTAATGGAAATGTGGCTTATATGTTCTTGTTCAGTTAAATAATCTTACTAATTGTACAATTAATATTGTTAATAAATAAAACATTGCGGTTTTATAACTTTTTGCCACGCTTTTAGCAGTTTTTAAAATAATGAAAAAAAGTAAAAAGAATGAAAAAAAGTAGAAAAAGAGTGAAAAAAAGTCTTTTTTTCACGCTTTTTTTAGAACAATAAAAAAAAGAAGGCTGTTTCAATATCAAAAATGGCAACTAAAAAGATGTCATTTTAATCGCAAATTGCAAAAAATAGTAGTTTATACAACAAGTAGCAAAATGTAGGTTTTTTTTTCATGAGAAGTAAGTTTGTCCAACGAGGCGCCAGCCGAGTTGGACAATACGACGAATGAAAAAAAAACTAATTTTGCACATGTTGTATACACTACTTTTTGCAATTTTCTTGCTATTAACTTTTTAAATGAAAATCGCACAACTATTTAAGCAACCAATAGAATGGCCGCATTTAAGCTTGTTGCTATAGTTACAATTGATCAACATCAATATTTTTTGGAAATATTTTGAAAATATTTAAAATATTTCCGATGTCACAATAAAAGGTGTTGTCAAAATTAATTTATTGGAAAAATTGGTAACATTAAATGAATTCAACAAATATATCAGAAAAACTAATTAAAATTAAAAACACAGTGATTGTAAGTAGTTTGTTGTTGGTTTCCAACGGAAGCAGAAGTGGAAGTCGAGTAAGATAGATGAAAAACTAAGATATATGTAGAATGGAAATATCTAGTAGTAAAATGTCATTATAATTTATTAAACATTTTATAAAATATAACATCAATTAAGAGTTGTGCGATTTTCTTACCGAATACCATTCGTACAAAAATTAATTCCGAAAATTTTTTATCGCTTACACTCATGCATTAGTTAGCGTGAGGAAATCTGCCCTCGTCTGCGACTCGGGCAGATTTCCACGCCAACTAATGCATTCGTGAGCTTAAAAAAATTTTCTGGAAATAATTTGTGCACTTATGGTATTACATGTGATAATTTGATTCATTCAGAAAATTTAAGGTTGCTTGATTTATGCTTAATTTGTTAGTAGTCAAAGTGAGCAATGGAAAAACAATTGCAATCACCCCTAGATACCTCGCTAGATACCTAAAAACGAACAGGGCGTTTGTTTGTTCACTTGATTTTTGTGAAATTCAATGAAAAAATATAAAAATCAGTGAAAAAATGTAGAAATTTGAGTGATAAATACATTCTTATATGAGAAGCCAATCAAAAGTCCAATATTTTCAAATCTGAACCAATCACGTTCGTTATTAAGTGATAAAAACCGCTATCAATAGGTGGAAAAAACGATAAAAACCCGTATTACTATTTAATAGGGGTTGCCATGACAATTATCTAGTATGCTTTGCTATTTTTTGCTATTAATGTCAAATTAATGTTACAAAATTGAAAAATGCAGGCTCAAGAACGTTTCGGTAACTGTTCACTTCTAAATATTGAAGATGCAATTAATAAGACAATTCAAGATGCAATTAATAAGACATTAGCCTCAATCATGTATTTATCTCCCTAAAATACATTCGAGATTCAATTTTCATCAGGATAATTTTATTTTAAATTTACTCAAAATTTGTTGCTATTTGGAAATATCTCTCGCAGAAAAGACATGAGAAAATCGCTCCAGCTGCGCTGTCGCGATTTTCTCATTTCTTTTCTGTTCGAGATATTTCCATAGCAACAAATCTTTCGTATTAAAATAAAATTATCCGGTGAAAATTGAACCTCTTATGTATTTACCCCCGAAAAAAAGACTTTTTTTCATTGATTTTTAAGACCAGTAAAAAAAGTAGGCCGTTTCAACATTGGAAACAACAACTGAAAAGTTGTCATTTTGATGGAAAATTGCAAAAATATATTATAAACACTATTTATAGTTACTGTATTTCGGTTATGCGTTGATGGTTTTGATGAAAATCATGTCAAAATATTCTGAAAAGATTATTGTGTTTCCCAAAAAATTTTTTTTAAATAGTCGATAATTAAAGACATATTTGACAATCAAAAATAAATTAACATAATTAACAATGGTTAATTAAAATTATTCAAATTTAGTGAGCTTCTTGCCCTAGAGAATGTTTTTCAGAATATTTTGAAATAATTTTCTTCAAAAACCATGAACGCATAACCGAAATACAGTAGTTATGAATACGCGTGTTTATTATACATTTTTATCATTCTCTCCTAAGCTCTCGCCAATCATTCGCGCTCTTTTCTCTATGATGCAATGCTGGTTGTAGACAACTTTGACACAGCCGGTAAAGGACCCTTAAGAGTTCGTAGTGCTCGCATAATAAATGTCGTAGATGTAGGTATAATTATATTCCAATTTCAATGAGTTATAGCGCTTAATAAATTATAAAGCTTAATAACATTTTCTATTGATAGATTTACGATTCATACTAATTATTATAGGCTATATTATGCTTTACGAATAATAAAATCAAATATTTATCAAATAATACTAATTTCTTTTATTTCAACCTAAATATATCATGCTATCCTATATTTAATATTGCGCAAATTGTCATTAAATATTTACGGTATTAAATATTTAAGCAAAATGTACAAAACGTACTATGCGTTGCGTATTAATTTTAATTAAACTTTATCACGTTTTTATTAGATTATAAAATGAATTTTATAAAAAAAACAACTTTACTTACACAATATGATTTTTCATTTGTTTTTAATTTTATAGGACCCTATGAGCTTTATTGCACTTATGTTTATTAATAGATAAGTTTTTAAACAAGTTTATAGTACACTCATTCATAAAAATATGGTGAATAGTATTTGTAATGATTTAATAGAATGTTCTCAAATGATAAATTAAATTAAAAATCACATTAGTGTAAAAGACCCTTGTTGCAAGTTACGCCACTGGTGAAAAATATTTCTAAAATA
Organism: Cryptophagus acutangulus; assembly: GCA_963556235.1. Taxonomy (NCBI): domain Eukaryota; kingdom Metazoa; phylum Arthropoda; class Insecta; order Coleoptera; family Cryptophagidae; genus Cryptophagus; species Cryptophagus acutangulus. Next base: position 3,251,496 of record OY744571.1, read on the forward strand.
GAAATAAATGCTAGTAAATGTTTCACCCACATGTGGGCTGGGCTTAGCTCGAGCGGCAACCTTGGTCGCGCAACTATTTTTGCAGCATAGTTCCTTCTTAGAACGACCAAGCAAAATCAATTTCTACCATTTAAATTACAAGACTGGAATCTGGATGTTCGATGATAACAGTTCATCAGAATATATAAGCAGAGAAAATGTTCTAGACATACTTCAAGCAGGAGAACATCTAGAAATAAATAGCCATTTTTTGTAATTTATAAAATATTACTTTTGATAGATTTGTAGGAAAAGAAAAACGGTCCTTTATCTCTCAAATTTAATCATCAGTTTTTATTTACGATTAAATTTGAGAGATAAAGGACCGTTTTTCTTTTCCTACAAATCTAACAATTCAACTCTCATGGATTTTAAAACATTTTCTTATTACTTTTGAATTTGAACACTTTTAGTATTGCAAGAAATTATTGTATCGTTAGAAGAATAACTGCTGAATCTTATGATCAAATAAACTTACCTAAGTGTAGTTCGATCTTGATTATACTTGAGCTCTTCCTTCGAAAGTCACTGTAATTATTATGTAGTACGCCATCTGGTGTCGACTAATATTCTTTTTTGCTATCAATATTCTTAGTTTTAATAGTAAAAATCCGCTCTCGTAAAATAAAATTCGCTGGAAATGAGATTCCACAGTACTCCTCTCATTGATATATTAAAATTTTTGGTTCAAATTTTTAGAATTTTGAGGCATCTGTTGTAAAAAACTTTTTTTCGGGTTATTTTTAAAATGTTTTTTAAATTTTAATTAGGAACCAAATTTTAAAGAAAGCGAAGCGATAAAGTTGAAACGTGTGTATAAAGAGCTGAAAAATTGAAAAATGTATATGAAACTATTTGAAGCAAGATTTAAAATTTCCAATATAAATCAGTGTTTTAAGTAAACTCCTAGCACTATTAGTGTAAGTGTTGTGTTAAGAGTTAAAAACATGAATTGAGAATACTAGCCTATTTTTAATTACACTAGTTGAAATTATATTTAAATTTATTATTAAAAAACAATTTTGAAAGAAATCTGACAAATCAAGGTGTGAGGGTACCCTAATTTCCTAAGCCTAAGCCTAATTTCAATTAAATTAACTAAGTAATGATAAGTTAAAATAAGTTAAAATTACTACTGGAATACAGATTTGAAATAAATCCGAGAATTTTGACTGTAAAAGGTATATTAAGGGTTGAAGTTGAAATAAAGGTTGCATGCTATTTTTGATTTGATTATTGGTAAATATGTTTAAAATGTATAGTAGAAACAAAATATGAAAAAAAAATTAATCTATATGACTCAAACGGCATAATTGGGAGGTGGGGGTGTGTGGTATGGGTCGAACATTATTTTTAATCACTCTTTATGTGAATATTACTAAGATAACTGATGTAAAATTCTAGGTAATGCTGAAATATAAGAATAATCACAACACCGTCAGTTTTTGAACAATTAAATTAAAGGGCAAAATAGCCCTTTAAAATAGTGGCTTATTTTTAAGGGATGAAATTTTCACCAGCATTTTGTTCAATGTATCCTTAATATGTATTCAAAATTTGGTTCAAATCAAGTATACCATCTAACAGGTAATCACGTTACAACTTATGCCTTTTTACAACTTTTTGACCATTGCACCTTTAATAAAAATTCAACTTATCAAAAAACTCCAGATTTTTTAAAAGCATTCACCACTTGGGGTGTACAAATGTTCAATATTTTTTAAAAATCGATCTGCAACTTTAAGTGGATGCACCGATGAGATTAAGTGGATGCGATTAAGTGGATGAGATTAAGTGGATGCACCGATTTTGCTGTTTTTGGCATGTTTTTGGCCTCTAATGCGCAGGTCTTTGAGAATATTCTAATTTGTTTTTCTTTGACATAATCAATTGACGGTAAAAAAAAAGACGCGAGCCAGTGGATCCAAAGATAGAAAAATGTGAAATTTGAAAAAAATAATAATACAATACTTCCTCTTCGAGAGAAGTAATAACTTAAAAATTATTTATATCGACTACCACCATGAAAATAAAATTCCCAAAATTACTCTTAAGTAATTACTCCTACCCATCTTATTCACACTAAAACTAGTCAGCAAGCGGGCACTAAACAACCTATCCATAAGAACCTGTTTGGTTTTTATTAGTATTGGGTGAAAGTAATTGCTTTGTCCTGATTGGTTCAGGCCTCATAAAACATTGTTAAATTGGCGCAAGCCAATAAGAGTTAGAAACACTCGATTTTTTGCCAAATATTTTTTTCTAAAAGGTCGCGGTTTTCAATAGTAATATTGGAAACTAATTTTATAACATGGCTAAAATTAAATTAATTTGCTAGTTTCCTTTATAAATATTATAAACTCAAAACGGATTGTTAGTTCCAAGTTTAGCGTCAATAGTTGAATAATTTATTTCGAAAATCATTTTCAATAATAATTCTATTATAATTTATCTAATATTTAAATTGTCTGTTGAGCGATAGATAATATAAAAATAATAGAACTTATTAAAAATCTTAAAAATAAATTATTTAGCGTCAACGCTAATAATATTCTTCGCTTCTTCATTCTTTAGCGGCATTCAACTACAGCTACACAAATAGCATTCCGGTTAAATTGTTAACTTATTCCGTATTTCTCTATAATGTGATAATGTCGTCATGGTACGCTATGAGTATTATCGCATCCTCGCAAAATATCTATCAATCATTGTTACAGAATGGCATAATTTTTTCCACTTTTCTTTTCGTAAGTTGGTAAATTTAGCTTACTGATGCACTTAAAATTAATTTCCATTGCAGCAATTTTTTTTTGTATCGTACTACACTCTTCAAAAAAAAATCCCTGTCTGAGCATTCGGAAGACATTTTAAAATATTGCCAGCCGCTAAGTAAATCCAGTCCTAATTTGAAATTAAAAATGCAAAGACAAGCTAAACTACTCAATTTTCTTTTGTATTCAAATATATTGCTTAGTCTGGTCACTGCTGTATTTCTTTTTCCAAATGTAGGTGATAAAAATTACGTTTATTATTTATTTTATTTATGTATTTAAAAAATTACAACATCCCACAGAGTAATCTTCAATTACGGGACGAGGATACAGAGATAAAATAAAGAAGTACCTATATCAAACAGTGAACAAAAAGTAAACAGCAAACACAAAGATAAATTACAAAACACAGTGTAAAACAATACTATAACAAACAAAAATAACCAAAAACTAAAATCGTGGCAAGATCATTTCCTTCAGCTCGACAATATTACAACAAAACACATCGCATATGTCACCAATGCCATCAATAGGAGTGTTTACAAAAAATAAAATTTAGTTTAAAACCATAGATTTTGAAGTATTCAATCACAATGCATTAATAGAAAAATAAATAAAAATTTTTTTGTTGAATTGTGAGTGTAAATCTTTTTCTACTGAAGCGAGAGTAGAAAAACGTTCCTGTCGAAGAGGCTAGCGCAGTGACGTCACCTCCTTACATATTACCGAGACAGTTGTTGCTTATACATATACCATATGTGTTTCCAATGCAAGGTTGCAAATAAGCTCGCAAATAAGGTTGCAAAAGTTCTCAGTTTTAAATTTATTATATTATATTGATAGTTTTCGACTGATAAGAGAAAGGTGTGAGAAATATGCCAGCAAAAAAGTCATGTTTTGTTCCTTTATGCACCAATACATCGAGTAAAAATGTAGACAAAATTTTCGTATCAGTTCCGCAAAACATTAAAAAAAAGAAAAGATGGTTTTCCGCGGTAAGAAGAGATATCAAGGAAGTGTCACTGTCATCCACCTTCTACTGCTGCGAAGATCATTTCAATGTAAAATCATTTACGCTATGCAATAGACATTTGGGTAACTTTGTTGTAATTTGTAGGTTAAAGAAGACATGGAAAATTATTATGAATACAAATATAGTAAAGTGGCGGCTAGAATGAAAGATAATGTGGTACCTCATATTTTCACCTGCCAACCAGATAAAGTGTCATCTAGAAAAAAACTTCGAGTTACTAGTGAAAAACGAGCACAAAAACAGATAATTTCAGACTTATTAACAAAACCGTCAACTTCTTCTGCATCAATTGAAGATCCACAATCACAATCATTTACGTTTCCTGAGAAAGAAATAGAATTTATTACAATGCCAATGAGCCACACCACTGTATTACCAACAAGCAAATCTGATGTTTCTTGTCAAACTCATCTTCATTTTCGCAGTAAGGGATTGCAAACATCAATTAAACCACAGTTAAAAGATGTGGCTTCTTCTCCGATTAAATTTGCTACTCCTACTAAAATTATTGCCAAACATAGCAAAAAACAATTGAAATTTGAGACTGAAAGCGACGAATTAAGTTCGGAAAATCATGGACCAATGGAAACGTCTGATTGTGATATATGGCAACCAAATAGTAATATTCGTAATAATAACTCAAATACGGATGATGCAGTTGGCAATAATGAATCGGACGATTATGCGGATGAACAAACTGAAAAATATAAGTTTCGATCTATGTTTATGAAATTAATGGAAAAAAAATTACGAATGTATACTGGCATTCCAAAAGTATACTCTAACTTTTTAAATATTTTAGAAAAGAGAACTTGCTTAAAGAAACATTCAATATATTTGATTTTATATAAAATTAAAAGTAATGAATCGTTTGAAAAAATAGGCGATCTTTTCGGAATATCTAAAGCTTTTGCCAGTGGAACCTTTGCCCGCGGTATCATCCTTTTAGCAGAATATATGAAGAGCTTAATTTTTTGGCCTAGTCAAACTTCAATAAAAAGTAATCTTCCGATACAGTTCCGAATTTCATTTTCAAATGTACAGTCAATTATTGACTGCTTGGAGATTGAGATTCAAAAACCAAGTTCTGCGGTTCAACAAGCTTTAACTTGGTCGGAGTATAAGAAATGCAATACCATAAAGTATTTAATTGCTTCTACTCCAGATGGCTTCATCAACTTTATTTCGGCAGGCTACGGGGGACGAACGAGTGACGTTGCTTTGTTTTCTGATTGTGGGTTTTTAAATACACTCGCAGAAAACAGTTGTGTTATGGCAGACCGAGGATTTAAACAAATCGAAACCCTTCTAAATCGTAAAAACTGCACTTTGGTGAGACCTCCGAGTGTTGCAAATAAAGAACAGATGACAAAAGAAGATGTTTTGCTTACAAAACGCATAGCAAGTGTACGAATACACATTGAGCGAGTAATAAAACGCATCAGAGACTTCAAAATTTTGAGTCCACATGCAACGGTACCACTAGAAATGGTAAAAAAAATTGATGACGTAATAATCATATCTTGTGCCATAATAAACTTGCAACAACCAATAATCAAACAATAAGATTTACTTTTAAAACAATTTTTATTATTAGTATTAGTCTTTACAACTACTATACAATAGCGGAAAAACATTATTTTTCCAAAAAATTAACGCAGAATTAATGGCCTCAATAGTTAATTCAGCGTTATATTCCACGGCAACAGTTGTTATTTTTTTGGATTTTTCAAAGTCCGGATGCGCCACACAAAATATGCCTTTTGTGACATTCTTAGCAAGCATTTGTAAATTTATTTGAACTAAATATTTTTTTGAAATTTTGTTTTTTGAAGTAATATAATTTTTAAATGTTTTTTCTGAAACAGGACATTTTATTTCTATTACCGAATCTTCTGTAACACCATCCGGCGAGGCTCCTATTACTCCATATTCCTGCAAAATGATGAACCCAACAGGTTGAATGTTTATGTTAAGTTTTGTTTTTATTTCTTGTATAACTGCACTTTCTAAATTTTTTCCTCTTTTCATTGCATCAGAATTAAATTTTTTGGCTGCGCCAACAATTTGGTTAACTAGGGAACCATCAACCGTTTTACAAACAGAAGTTTCGTATAATCTTGATGCTGTAACACGTCCATACCGAAGTTCAAACCACAACGAATCTTCACTTTGGGTGTGACTTAAACAGCTAGCATTTTGGATTTCTTCCGCTGATATTTCATTTTTACAAAAATCAATAAAACTATCGGGCGATTGATCGACGCCACTGCTAATAAATTTTGTCATTAAATTATGAATTGATAATTTTCTGACACCACTTGAATTTAATTCAGTACTATGTAAAAGTACTGGACAACTATATTTTCGCTTTTTAGATTTTACCATTTCAATCACTTCATTCTTAAATTCAAGGCTGTCCGTAATATTAATTTGAGGTCTTTTAAATGTAGTTCCTATTTCTTTGGCTTTAATAAATTTAATGGTGCTCCCTATTTGAGACATAGCTGGCTTTTTCCAATAACAAACTACTGTGGTCGGTGATGGTTCTTCCGATCTTCTGTGTAACCACATTAGAAATGCCATGGAGTGTTTGCAACCTCCTGCAGCTGCTGCACAATCTAAGCACTTAACTTCTTGAATTTCTTCCTCTTTTTCGTTAATAATTGCAGTAACTGTGTAGGGTTTTGAACGTACTTTATGTTCAGGACAAATTCTTGCTCTTAAAAAACATTGAACACCTTCACGTTTTACTTGCGTATAACCAATAGCAGAATCCCCGTAATTTGGTCTTGCTGAGCTAAAAATGAATGATTTTGCATTATTGCATTTATATTTACTACTAAAACATTCTAAAAGTTATAACACACAAATTAATAAATTGTGTATTACACTAGTCACAAAGTAGGTACTTCAAAGTGTAACAACTACATTAATAAGTAATAAATAAATATTTATTGTTATAATAAATAAATATTATTTGTTATAACTAATAGATAACAAATATGATTAATATTATTAGAATATTAATAAATAACAAATCTGTGAATTATTACTTACCGACTAGCTTTTTCGCCACTGGTTTGTGGTTGATTAAAATTGGCATTTGCACTTAAAAAATTTGACACCATTGTAACATCTACACTAGGTAAATTCCGAGAATCTGCTTTTTGAAAGCCTTTTTCCATTTTATAATTTATTAATTTTTATAACAATATTTTTATCACTTTGGATGCAGAAGAAATTGGTTAAAACCGAGATGTAAACAACGTGGCCGTTGCCTTATGAGAATTGTTGCTATCGACGATAGGGAGGTGACGTCAGACCAATCAGAAAACGTTCTGTGATTCAAATAAATGAGTGGGTTTTAAATTGTTATTTACCGAAAACCATTAACTTTTTTTAAACAATTCTTTCACTTTCTTATTATATATAAAATATTCTTTCGTTTTAAGTATAAAAATAGCAAAATTTATTTTTTGTAAACACCCCTATTGCAGATTGCATTCGATGCACCGGCGACGCAAGCAACATTTGTTCGGACCGCTATCGGATAAAACAAGGTGGGAGCTCTAGAAGCTACTCTAGGAACTCGGAATGTGATTATGCTGGTAAGTTCGGGACTATCAATCTGGTTATTCAGATTTTTCCAAAGAAAAACCGCTGCAGTAAATGTCCTACGGTGGTCGAGATTGTGGAAGTTGAAACGCTGAAGCAATTCAGACTGTGGAGTACCTTGAGGAGGATAATGTCCACAGGTTCAAAAACTGAGGTATTTCAAAAAACGCCTTTGTACTTTTTCCAAAGAGGCTGCGTGGCTAACACCACTTGGAGACCAAACCATGCTGCCGTACTCAAGTTTGGTACGAACAAGAGAGCAATATAGAGCACGTATAGCATCAATGTTACGTATGTCGCGCACATTTCGTAAGATAAAGCCAAGGGATTTAAATTCCGAAGAAGTCGTCGCTTGGATATGTGGCACAAATGACAGTTTGGTGTCAAAAGTAATGCCTAAATTGACAAATAATTCAAGTCTATTCAGTAACGTACCAGCAAGGCGATAATCATAGAGCAATGGTTGTCGTGTCTTAAAAAATGATTTAACTACGCACTTCTCGGTATTTAGTGGCAACATATAAACGTGACACCATGTGCATCAAGGTTTCAAAGACTTTGGCAAAATTTGAAATTATTGCAATAGGTCTGTAGTTGCATATTTTAGAACGATCGCTTTTCTTATAGATTGGGGTAATCCTTGATAACTTCCACGCTTCAGGAAACCGACTAGATTTTAAGATTAAGTTAAATATGACAGCTACAGGAGCAGATAAAATACCGGCAGGCACAAGATCGGGATCCATTGACATGCTGGCTTTAAGGTTACGCAAGCCCTGAAACACTTCATCCTCAGAAATATTTGTCCAGTTTAACGAAACACAGGCAATTGGAGAGCTCAACGGTTTTATAAGATCCGGAGCATCAAAAAATGAATTCATGAAGTAGTCGGCAAAGGAATTCACAATCGAAGTGGCGTTGTCTAAATTTTGATCGTTATAGGACATATGGGAAGGGATGTTGGAAAAATTACGCTTAGAGTTGATAAAGGACCAGATTTTTTTAGGGTTGACATTAAAGGATATGCCAGCATTTCCAACAAACAATTTGTAGGCATTAGTCACAAGTAGTTTAGCATCAGAACGAAATTGTCTGAAGTTAGCAAGATCTATAGAGCTCTTTGTCCGAAAGTACCTAGCCCAAGCTTTGTGCTTCAATTTAATTGTGTTAATTATATTACCATTAAACCAAGGAGGATAATTGCCGGCACAGTTATTTTTTATTGGAATGCACAAATCAAAACAGGAGTTGAGCACCCGATAGAGCTCTGTAACTGCTTCATCTACATTGGTGAAGTTTGTTAAGTAAGACCAATCGTACACAAGTAGCGCATGGTATAGTTCAATAAAGTTGGCTTTTTTAAAATTGTATGTCGAAGAAGGTTTATGAGGAACGAATTGTTTGGAGGCTGCTTCAGTTTTCCTTGTAAAGGATAACAAATGTCACTTTTCATCATTTACACTTGGAAAAAAGACCAAAACAGTGATGATATTAAGCAATAGATTGCAGTACATATGTAAAAATCTTAAATCGAAAATCTAATAAAGAATATAACAATAATACATTTAATAGTAATCTATTGAAAAAATTCACATGACAAAAATTTTTTTTTGAGCAAATAAAAATATAAAGCTTTTGTTTTTATGTTTTGTGAATACAATACTATTTTTAACAAAAATACAGTAAATTGAAAATCTGCAATTTTTTACGGCTCTACTTTTGAGGTACTTTTTTGCACAATTTAAAATAAAAAAAAAAACTATAAGAGTAAGATCTTTGATTTTTACTTCTCTCGTAGAGGAAGTATGGTCTTAATTTCATTTTTTTCTACTTCATAGAATGCGTAGATTATGAAAATCATATTCACTAATTTCCGTCTGTCGGTCAGTTCGTTTACTATATTTTGGAATCTACTTACTCGATTAAAGCATAATTTATGTCCTTTTTTCTACCTGCCCATGGACTATGTCGAAAAAAAAAATTATAAAATTTTCAAAGACCTGCGGTAGAAAATCGGTGCATTCACTTAATCTTCTAAAGTTGCAGACCCATTTTCACCAAATATTGAACATATGTTTTGCGTACACCTCAAGTGGTAAATTCTTTGAAAAAATCTGGAGTTTTTTAAAGGGTTGAATGGTCAATAAGTTGAAAAAATGCATAAGTTGTAACGGAATACGTGCTTTTAACCAAATTTTGAATACATATTAAGAATACATAGAAGAAAATGCTGCTGAAAGTTTCATCCCTTAAAAATAAGCCCCCGGGGCTCATTTGGCCTTTAAGTTAATTGTTCCAAAATTGACGGTGTTGTGATTCTTATATGATAGCATTATCCAGAATTGGATAATTTACATCAGTTATCTTAGTAATATTTACATAAATAGTGAAGGAAAATAATTTTGGACCATTGCCATACACCCCCCTCCCTCCACTTATACCGCTTGTGTCATATAATTCGGATTTTCTTCATATCTTGTTTCTACTATACATTGTAATTATATTTACGAATAATCAAATTAAAAATAGAGTGCGACCCTTATTTTACAACTTCAACCCTCAATTTACCATTTACAGTCAAAATGCTCGGATTTCTTTTAAATTTGGATTCCAGTAGTAATTTTAACTTATTTAACTTATAAATACTTGGTTAATTTAATTGAAATTAGGCTAGGATCTACATTTTACAATTTTAACTCTTAATACACCCCTAACAGTTTGATTTGACAAATTTCTTTCAAATTTGTTTTCTATCAATAAATTTAAATATAATTTCAACTAGTTTAATTAAAAATAGGCTAGAATCCTGTAGAATCTCATTTACGGCGAATTTTATATGACATTTATAAATAGTTTATAGAAATCATATCAAAATTTCATAAAATATCATTTTCTAGTTTTGGAAATATAAGTGTTTAAAAAAGGAGGTCAAAACTTATTACTCCGATATTATTTTGATTGATTTATCGCTTAAATTAAAAACAAGATTAATTAATTTGATTCATTCGAAATTAATTATTACATTATTAAACCTAAGTTAGAACTAGCCATCGGTTTTGTATTTATAATAGATCTGTTCTATCAGCACTTTCTTACTGTCGGAAAACTGTCAAAAAGCAGTCAACCAAACCAGAATATCTAATATGTGTGAATACTAAGTAAAAAAAAAGGTAGTAGTAGAAAAAGTAAAAAAAGTAGTAGTAAAAAGTTAAGTTTGTCATTATTTATTTGGCAAACTGTTTTTGACAGTTTGCTGACAGTCAGAAAGTGCTAATGGAACAGTCCTAATTTTATAAAATTTTATTTGATCAAAATTTCAAACAAATTATTGCCGAATAAATGCTACAGCGAATGTTAAAGCTGAGTAGGTCATTTTGAAAATCTGAAAATATGTTTTAATTAATGAAAAATTTCTTCTAAATTATTTATACTTTAATTATCAATGTAAAGTCGACAAAAAACAATTCAAGAAACGTGAGCATTTCTGGTTCTTTATCATAAGTTAGCAAATTTAAATAAAGTACTTTATTTGGATTATTAAACAAATAATACGGACAATCAGTTAAAGTCTGATGAAACGCTTCTGACTAAAAGAAGACCCATTTTAGTTTTGCTGAATTAACGCTAAGGAGATGAACCGTACCTGATTAGTCACGCATTGTCCAGCCATTGCATAAAGTAAAATTGAAGGAAAGCCCGTCAGTAATAACAGATAAATTCGGAAGTTACTGGAAGGACACACTTCCTAAAATCAAAAAGAAAAGCAATTTTTAAAAAAAAGAAAAGTACTCATAATCAAACTCACGGATAATACAAACAAGCCTCCTATTACCACAAAAATAATTCCACCCACCGAATGGAAGAGTATGGTGTAGAACATATATCTCCTGCATAGCTTCAAATAGCTAAAAAACCACCAATAAACCCACATGGTAATTTGAATGACTATGAAGAAAAATTACGCTTTAATATTTTGGAAGTGCTGAATGGTATTCACCAATATCTTTCTAACGCCTTTTTGAAACTGTTCATCCTCAAACAAACGCAATTCCTGATCATTCCAAGTGTTATGCTGGAGTTTAGAAATTTCGACCACTTGTTCCGATAGCAAATAATATTGGAACTTGGCATTATAGCACCAATACATCGTCATCCAACCATGTGAAGTCTCGAGAACTCCCACAAACACGACCATTCCGTAGAAAACCATTTTATGTAATAGGACGTACCAATTTGGCAGCCCATTAACTAGATTAAGGAGCATTATGGGGAAATAAACATAACCTTCGTCGCCCACAATTGGTAAAAAGAAACAAAGCAGTAACGATACCCAGCAATATATTGCAGTACATAAGCAAATTCACTATTTTGGCTTCTTTTCGCATTTTTAAATGCAAGCTGTGACTCGCATTTTGCAATGGCTGGCAATATTTCAAAATTTCTTGCGAATGCTCGTAGAAAGTTTTTTTTTTCAAAAACGTTGTGCGATACAGCGAAAATATCTATTTTATAGCAAATAATAGCGACAAATTAAAGTAACAAAAAGATTAACTTACATATCCCATTTGACTGGCAATGATTCCATTCTGCAATAATAATCGGCCAATGTTAACGATACTGCGACCGGACGTAATTACAAATATCCAAAAACAAATAGACATTATCACACTATACACCAATAGAAAGTAGCTTAACAATCTAAGCACAATGATATTCGTGTAATTGTAATTAAACGCCGCTAAAGGATGAAGAAGATCGTCTGCAATTTTAAAATCGCCATTTTTGAAATGTCAAATAGAACTATGAAGATCATGTGACGCTAGCAAGAATTCATTCTTTACTTCACTGCAGTATAAAACCAAAACGACATACCCTTAAATTAATACAAATTGTTGCAAGTGTATAATACACTAAATTAAATAAAGTTATAATTATTATTTTGATTATTTATTTACAAATATATTATTTGTCAACTGCAGTGAAGTTAGTCACTAAAGATAGTGCCATTCTTGTGCAATTTCCAATATCTGCACTAGTGCGCTTTAAGAGTATCTCTATACTGTATTATCAGTCATAGTGAAAAAAAGAGAAATACTTTAAAAGCGCCTCATTGCAGTTAATCGAAATCGCTAATAATTTTGACAAGATCTGTAATATTAACCTTCATTAGAGTCAAGTAATTTGCGTTAAATTTTTTTAAATAATGCAATCATCGTCGTTTTACTACTTCTAACCGAATGAGCATTACTATGAAGCTAATCAATATCATAGAATTATTAATTAAAAGCTACTTACTTTAATTAATGGATTATTAACGAAACGATGTCGATGAACTAAACCACAGATAAAGTATCTGTGTAATCTATGACCTATCTGTGACTAAACTAAATTCCGGGTGAGTTTATCCGTAATTTTTCCACCATAGATGGAAATGGAAACCTTTAGAAAATAGTATAGAAAATAAATGGGAAAGTATTAAAATGTGTTGTGATTTAAAAAAAGAATCAATGATATTTATTATTAAATTTATTTTTAACAACACATACTTTTCCCTAAATAATAATATTTATCAACAATTTTTTTGTACACCAATGGGATGTAGTTTATCACCAATAATTGCTTATTATGTAATGGATTATTTATTAGACAAATGCATTCCAAAATTATCATTCCAGCTGCCGTTTATTAAAAAATATGTTGACGACATTATATGCTGTATTCCTAAAAATAAAAAACAAGAAATTATAGATACATTTAACAGCTTTAACGAAAATATTCAAATTACAATCGAATCTGAAAATAATAATTCCATTCCTTTTTTAGACACTAAACTAATTAGAACTACTGAAAACAAAATAATTTTAGATTGGTACATAAAACCTACTAGTTCCTCTAAATATATGAATTACTATTCTTACCATCCTGAAAAAACAAAAATAAATTTAATTCTTGGAATGAAAAATAGAATAACAAAAATATGTCATAGACAAAAATATATTATTAGAAAATTCATATCCTAAAAAATTATTAAATAAACTGATTTTTTCAACTAGGGAACAAGTTAAAATTATTGACCATAATCGAATAAATATTGAATCAAATTTAGTTTCACAATATGAAAATAATAATATTAAATTTTTTTGTAGTTTACCATATATTAAAGAACTAACTCCAAAAATTTCTAATATTTTAAAACAAGAAAATAATATTATTATTGCTAATAAAACAATAAAAACAGTAGGAAACCTTTTTACAAAATTGAAAGATCCAGTATTAAATTTAAATAAGTCAAATGTTGTGTATAAAATTACTTGTATGGATTGTAATTTAAATTATATTGGCCAAACATCTAGAAATTTAAAATCAAGAATTACATCACACAAAAGTGACATTCGTTTACGTCCAAATTCTTGTGCTTTGTCTCAACATGTGAATGATACAGATCATCAAACAAATTTTAATGTTGTCAAAGTTTTAACTATATCACCAAATTATTATAAAAGAAATTTCTTGTAAATGTACTACATTCAGCAAGAAACAAATACTATGAATAAAAGAACCGATATTCAAAATTTAAATATAATTTTTTGTAACATCTTGAACCTTGATAAATTTTTACATAAAAAACAAAATTAAACAAAACACATTCTATTTATTTTCTGTCAGATTGTCATTCTCAAAAAAAAATTAAAAAAAATAATCGATTTTTAATTTTAAAATGGTCTTTTTCATTTAAAAAAAACTCATTTACTGTACGTAACTTTATTTGGCTATTTAATTATTTTTATTGTTATTGTCTGTTATTATCTATAGTGTAACTGAAGAAGAAAATAAACATTTTCGAAAGCTTTTACTAAAGTAAAAAGAGAATTTTTTACTGTCTCTTGGCTGCCTTCCCACTATTTACAAAAAAATCAACAAATATACTTATCCAGCCACTATTTATCAACATTATATATATATATATATATATATATATATATATATATATTTTTTTTTATTTTTTGACTCAAACATACTTATGTTTTTTATGCCAGGGAGAAAACCAAAGATTTTGTCGGAAGACGAAGTAAATGTTCTTTTAAACTGGTTTGAAGAAGATTGCGAGATAACCCTAAAGCAGATGCAACAAAAAATTAGGGTCAATTTTAACAAAACAGTTTACATATCCACAATTGGCAATGTATTGGAAGGCCGCTTATACACCACTAAATTAATCCACCATCAACCCATCACAATGAACACTCCAGAGAACAAGGAGATACGAGCAAGGCACGTAGAAAGCCTTAACCAGCACATAAGAAATGGGAAACAGATTGTCTGGATGGACGAGACAAATTTTAATTTGTTTTGTAGAAGATCGAAAGGACGTTCTCTCAAAGGAAGAAGGGCGGTACAGCAAACTCCTGCTGCAAGAGGTCCAAATGTACATTTGATAGGAGAAATATCTACCGCAGGGGTGATTCTTGTTGAATTACATCAAAAATACATATAGTAATTCGAATTTAGCGCCAATGCGCTTAAAGCGCCACCTTGTATTTTCAACAAACAATAAAGAGAAGTTCGTAATCAACCGTCAAGCTGGCCGCATGTTAATTTTCAACCTTACCAAAACGCGATAAATTCAATAGGTTATGGGCCCAGCCCAACATTAAAAAAGGTACAGAATCACGGGTTACGTGTGAGATACGTTTTTTACAATGGCTGCAACTTATATGGCAAGTGTGCCAAAGCTAAAAGGTCGTGAAAATTACGCGGATTGGGCTTTTGCTGTCGAAAATCTCCTTGTGCTTGATGGACTTGTAGCGTGCATCGCGGGAACAGAAACCAGTGCCGAGAAAGTGGGAAAAGCAAAAGCCAAGCTAGTTTTAACAATTGAAGCTACTCTTTACGTGCATATCAAAGAAGCTAAAACAGCGAAAGAAGTGTGGGACAAGCTTAAATCGCTATACGATGACTCGGGTTTTACGAGAAAAATTGGGCTTCTTCGTGCATTAATATCTACCAGACTAGAAAACTGTGAGTCTATGGAGGCGTATGTTAACCAAATTATGGATACATCGCAGAAATTACGTGGTACGGGATTTCAAATAAATGACGAATGGGTAGGTTCGTTACTTCTTGCCGGACTTCCAGAAAAATACGCGCCGATGATAATGGCAATTGAACATTCTGGAATTGACATAAGTGTAGATGTCATAAAAACGAAGTTATTGGACATGATGGAACCAGATTCGAATTCATCTGGAAATGCTTTCGCTGGTAAGAAAAGTCATTTTAAACGTTCGTATGAGGGCAGCACTGGAGGACAAATGTCAAATGTCAGAAACAACAACAAGGTTATAAAGTGCTTCAAATGTAAACAAACTGGACACTATGCAAATAAATGCCCATCGCGTTCTAATTTCGGTAATAATGGTAAAGACAATCATTCGGGAGCAAATAATAATGCGTTTAGTGCTGTTTTTTTGAGCGGAAACTTCAGTAAATCTGATTGGTATGTGGACTCAGGTGCAAGTACACATTTGACTGCAAACAGGGACTGGCTAACCAACGTTTCTTCAAACCGTTATTCTGATTTCATTACGATTGCCAATGACACAAAAGTGCGTGTTTTGTGCGCGGGTGATGTTCACATAAAAACTGTTGTAGGTGATACAACGCATCAAGATGTGACAATTAAAAATGCGTTGTGTGTTCCGGAACTTGCTACAAATCTTTTGTCGGTATGTGAACTGATAAAAAATGGAAACACTGTCAAATTCGACAAGCAAGGTTGTAAAATCTACAATCGCAATGAAGAATTAGTGGGCGTAGCCAAGTTGGATCAAAACGTTTACAGACTTGACGTCGTTGAGTCAAATTATTGCATGCTAACTAATGCAAATAGTGCGACAAGTGATGTATGGCACCGCAGATTTGGTCATCTGAACTACAGTGATTTAAAAAAATTGAAAAATAAAGCTGTCGAAGGACTATTGTGTACTGATGATGATATGAAGAATGTAAACAAATATTGCACTGTCTGTTGTGAAGGTAAGCAATCTAGGTTACCTTTTTCTAAGGGCTCTAGAGCTTCAGCAGAATTGGAAATTGTGCACACAGACGTTTGTGGACCCATGGAAAATCTGTCAATAGGTAATTCAAAATATTTTTTATTGTTCGAAGATGATTACACTAGAATGGTATTTGTATATTTTTTAAAAACCAAGGATGAAGTGTTTCATTGTTTTAAACAATTTACAAATATGGTTGAAAACCAGAAAGATAAAAAAATCAAGATATTAAGATCAGATAATGGTGGAGAATTTTGTGGATCAGACATGGAAAGTTATTTAAAAATTCAGGGAATCATACATCAAACTACAAATGCTTACACACCGGAACAAAACGGAATGGTAGAGCGCATGAATAGGACCCTGGTCGAAAAAGCTAGATGCTTATTATTTGAGGCAGGACTACCCAAAAAATTCTGGGCTGAGGCGATTCACACAGCCGTGTATCTTCGAAATAGATCAGTTGCCCAAGGACTGAACGATAAAACTCCATTTGAAATGTGGAATGGTTTTAAACCAAATGTAAGTCATTTACGAATTTTTGGAAGTCAAACAATGGTACATGTACCAAAAGCCAAAAGATTAAAATTTGATAAAAAATCAACACAAATGATTCTGGTTGGTTACAGTGAAGTAACTAAAGGATACAGATTGTATAATTCAAAAACAAATTCAGTTGTTACTAGCCGAGACGTAGTAATAATGGAAAGAGCAGAAAAACGTGAAGAAAGTAGAGCTGATATAGAAGTACAGGATCAAGTGGGGGATTCTTCTGAAAAAAGTATTGAGCCAACTTTAGACGAAGAAGAAACTGCCGAAGAAATATCATTGAGAAGATCTGAACGTAAACCTAAGCAAAAGAACTTTGATGACTATGTTACTTATTTGTCTGCAACGAATATTGAACTTGAAAAAGATCCTGAAACTGTTGCTGAAGCATTGTCAATGCCTGACAAGGAAAATTGGCAAAAAGCAATGGAGGAAGAAATCTGTTCATTTGAAGAAAATAATGCGTGGTCTTTGTCCGACCTGCCGGAAAATGGAAAATTAGTGCAGTGCAAGTGGGTGTTTAAACGAAAAAGTGACGGGAAAAGTGGTGTGCGGTATCGTGCAAGATTAGTTGCTAAAGGGTACACTGAACGCTCAGGTTGTAATATTGAATGTTATGTTGATGCTGATTGGGCAGGTGACAAGGACGACAGAAGATCTTTTACGGGTTATATTTTTAAACTCGCCAATGCCGGAATTTCATGGCAAAGTCAAAAACAGAAAACTGTCGCCCTTAGTAGCACCGAGGCAGAGTACATGGCTCTTTCAGAAGCTGCAAGAGAATCCATTTACTTAAGGAATTTGTTATTTGAGCTCACTTCAGAAGTTTTTTGCATTCCAATGTTTAATGATAGTCAAAGTGCTCAGAAGCTATGTTTAAATCCGGTTCATCATAAGCGATCTAAGCACATTGACGTGCGTTACCACTTCGTAAGGGAAGCATTAGGTAATAAACAAATAGACATAATTTATATGCCAACTTCAGAAATGCCTGCTGACATTTTGACTAAATCATTAGTTAGTAGTAGACATATTAAGCTTGTTTTAAAATTAGGTTTTTGTGAGTAAATTTTTGATGTAGTGGGGGTGTTGAATTACATCAAAAATACATATAGTAATTCGAATTTAGCGCCAATGCGCTTAAAGCGCCACCTTGTATTTTCAACAAACAATAAAGAGAAGTTCGTAATTAACCGTCAAGCTGGCCGCATGTTAATTTTCAACCTTACCAAAACGCGATAAATTCAATAATTCTCATGGAAGAGAAAAGAGGCAGTTTCACCGCGGTGTTAGCAAATAAGTGGATTCTAACGTCTATTAGAGAGTTGGACACAAGGTGGTAAAAGAGTAGAAGATTTAGTGGTAGTATGCGATAATGCTCCATGCCACAGTAGGCTGGAGGCAATTTGGAGCCGAAAAGAGTCATTTTATTGAGACTAGCGCTATACTCCCCAATGTTGAACCCTATTGAGCACATATGGTCTAAGACAAAAAAATTTGTAAAATCTCATGTGAGGATTCTTCAAGTAGCTCCTCCCGGAGTTATAGAGCAGCGTCTTCAGTACTTAGAGTCGATAATAGATAGTGCTATGAAAATAATAACTGGTGGAGATTGCAGCAGAGCAGTCCAGCATTGTTCCACTCATCACGGTCCAGTGCTCGCTAGGGAAGATATGAAAGTCGGTACTTAAAAACTATCTATTTTGAAAGAAAGTTAGAGTTTCGAGTTATATATAATAATATTTATTAATTAAATATTGAAGTTTTTTGAAGTTTTTCATTTATGAAGTTTTTTTATTTGATTTTGATAATTAATTATATGAAATTCGTTTTTGTAAAATTCAATTAATTTATAAATTAAATTTATTTTATATAGGCCCGATCAACACCCTTAAAAACTGAGAAAGAAGTATATGTATATAGATATCCAGAGGGGTTGCGCAGAGCCTTTTTGCAAAAAGGGTAGTTTTTAGATAGCCGATTACGGGGAATGCGATGGGTTGTAAATTCAACGGACCTCAGTCAAATTCGATTTTTTAATTTTTTAAATTACAACTGGAAATGGTGAATGCAGATAAACTGAAACACGCAAAATTAATCTTTGATTTGCACTTAACAAACCTTTGCTATGATTAAAAACCACAACCAACTTGATATTTTTTTTTCATTTACTTGCAATGTAATCCACAAATGGTCTTTTTTAAAATTCAAGTGATTCTTTTAAATATTGAATTGACTATTTTAAACTACAAATGACGATTTTAAATATTCAATTGATACTTTTAAAATACAAATACATAATGTACCATTACATGTACCATTTTCCTCTTAAAATACAAAAATCTAAATATTGTTGAAATTGGTACACCGATAAGTTACGCAATATACGAAATAAACTAGAGATTGCAAACATTATACATAATACCGAGAAATCATTAGAATCTAAAGAACAGCTTACAAAAATTAGAAGCTATTACAAAAGCAAATTAAAATTTGCGAAAAAAAATGCTTACGATAATTATATATTAAAGTCTCAAAATCCGACTGGGGATAGCTGGAAATTAATAAATCAAGAACGAAATAAAGCACCTGTCGCCCCAAACATAATTTCAGCTAAAAAACTCAATAGTTTCTTAATTACTTCAACTAATACAATTGTAAATAACATATCCACATCGCAAGTAAGTTTTTCTCATTATTTAAACAAATCTCCACGTATAGCAGAATCAATCTTCTTAGAATGCGTCTCAGAAACTGAAGTATACAACATCGCCATGAAGTTGAAAAACTCTTATGCAACAGATTATTTCGGGCTCAATAGTCTAGTGATTTAGGAAACTATTTTACAAATTCTAGAACCTCTAACACACTTATACAATACTTGCATTGTACAGGGTGTATTTCCTAACTCGTTCAAAATAAGCAAAATTACTCCAATATTCAAAAAAGGAGACATTAGTTCTTTAGACAATTATCGGCCCATAAGCATTATTCCTTCCTTTGGAAAAATATTTGAAAAAATTATAAAAATTTGCTTACAAAATTTCCTACAAACTAAATTGATATTACATGATTCCCAGTTCGGCTTTTGGGCAGGTTAATCTACAATTCAGGCAGTACTCAAAATAACTAATCACATTGTTCAGGCTTTTGAAAATGATACCTTAGCTTCCGCATCGCTTTGTGATTCGACAAAAGCCTTTGATACGGTATCGCACCAAATTTTATTAGATAAATTAGAATACCATGGGATTCGTGGAATATCACTTGATTTAATCAGTTCATATCTATCCAATAGACATCAGTACGTATCGGTAAATGGAGAGCAATCATCATTGCTGTTAACGAAGCATGGGGTACCTCAAGGATCGGTCCTGGGACCAATATTTTTTATAATATACATGAATGACCTATGTTTTAATCGGGTACATGGTGATGAATGCGTTCTATTTGCCGACGACACCACAATTATTAACTTTGGAAAAAATTCTACATGCCTCATAAATAATATGGAACAATCAGAAAAAAATGCAGTGAGCTGGTTCTCATCCAATAACTTGATGCTTAATCCATCAAAAACCCCAAAAATTATATTCACAAGAAACAATTTAACATCTAGCAACAGTTATGTAAAACTACTTGAATTAGCAATAGATGATACGCTAAACTGTAAAATTCAAATTGAACACCTATCAAAAAAAATTAAGTAGTATAATATTTGTCTTGAGAACTCTAAAACAGACAATGAATGCTGACGCACTACTTTGTGTATACCACGCCTTGTGTCATTCTAATTTATCATATGGGATTATTTTATGGGGAAACAGTTCTGAGACAAAAAAGATTTTTCGGCTACAAAAATCGGCCGTGCGCATAATGGTAGGTGTCAATCGACAAGAACACTGTCGCCCTCTTTTTATAAAATTAAAAATTCTAACTCTACCTTGTATGTATATACTAAGCACACAAGTAGAAATACATACAAATAGAAAATTTTTTTAAAGTCAACAAGATGTCCACAATTACAACACAAGAGCATGTAGTATGCTTAGAACTGCTAAAAATAAATTATCAAAATTTGTTCTAAATTCGCTAGATCTAAGTTTGTACAATGTGATATCACGAAGCACAAGAAACATGTGTTATAGTGGTTTTTACTCAATAGTTAAAAGACACCTCCAGGATATGGCTTACTACACAGTGGATGAATTCAAGATACAAAATGCTATATGATCGATTATTTGTTATCATACTACTTAAATTATAATTTTTGTAGTTACTTCTTCATGACTTGCCACAAATATATGTACATATGTAACGATTGCTCAATAAAATATCTATCTATCTATCTAAATTAGCATTGCCGAAGAAATTACAAACATATTTGGTTTAATTTTATTTGTATTGAAACTTTGCAAGAGCTTTTTCTGTTTCTACTTTGACGTTTATTAGAAAAATTTATTTGATATCAAGCTCTCAACCTATTTTTGGCGCTCAAAAATAATGCATTTATTGCAACAAATCCTTTAAGAAAAGCCATGGTTTGAATATTTATATAGCAAAAGTTTATCAAAATTTAAGTCATTTATTTGCGAATGATTCGGAAAATACGAGAGATTTTAGTCAATCTAGTTCAGAAGTTTTCGTTCATACATTGACAAGACTTAAAATGAAAACTCACTTTCTAAATCGCATTCCGAAAGGTGTTCGCTTTTTGGCTGGTGATAAACTGTCAAATGTTATTGAGGATTGTTTAGTCAATAACAATGCATCAAGCTGGAATAACTTAATGTCTTTTGCATACAAATGTCTACATCTGCCTGTTGATTTATGCAAAAAGAAGAAGAAGAAGAATCTCACTTCTATTATTAAGGAAAACATTAACAACTTTAGCCTACCATGTAAAGAAATTTCCAAAGCTACTACAAGTTCTCTCGCAAAACATGTGATAGCCAAAGTAGCTGATTTTGATTTGAAAGATGCTGTTAGATTATTGGCCTTTGACGACTCCTTAGCTCCTTTTGACGAATTTGTATACTCCGAACTTGTAGTTAAACATATTGTACCATCTCGCGAGCTTCAATTTCTTCTTTTAAAAGCGGTTCCTCTGCTGGTATTGATGGAATTCATCTACAACATCTTAAAGATTTAACTTTAATTTCAGCTGGAGAAGCTAGCAATCGTCTTCTATTATATTATCTCTTACAAAACTATCAAATTTCATGTTAAGTGGTAAATTAAATGAACAAATATGCCCATTTCTTTATAGTGCTGTACTATGTGCTTTGCGAAAGAAAGATGAAGGCTTACGTCCGATTGAAATATGCTGCATTTTTGGACGTTTGGTTGCAAAAATCTCTTGTTCAAAAGTTTGCGGTGACTTGGCTTCCTATTTTAATCCACGCCAACTAGGTATTGCAACAAAACTTGGTTGTGAGTCTGCAATACACGCTACTAGAACTTTGATCAAAGATCCAAAAAATAATAGAAAAATGATTTTGAAGATAGACTTTCGTAATGCCTTCAATTCTGTCGAGAGAGATGTTATGCTTCGTGTTGTTAAAGAAAAAACGCCTTTATTATTTCTATTCTTGTGGCAATGCTATTCGCAACCATCGTTGTTTTTTTATGGTGCAAAAACTATTTTGTCTCAAGTCGGTGCTCAACAAGGTGATCTTCTTGGCCCATTAATTTTCAGTTTAAATATACAACCAATTTTAAATGCTTTAAATTCTGAACTTAACGTTTGGTACCTTGATGATGGTTCTTTGGGCGATTTACCTGAGCAAGTTTTAATAGACTTTCAACAAATTATTTGTCTAGCAAAAGAACTTGGACTTGAAGTCAACCCATCAAAATGTGAATTGTTTTTATGTGATGGGACTAGAAATACAGAATTAATTACTTTGTTTGAACAAGTTGCTCCGGGTATAAAAGTTGTAAATTCTTCAGACCTTGACATTCTTGGAGCTCCTTTATTAGTAGAAGGATTTGAAAAATCTGCCAAAAATAAACTTTCTCAACTTAAACTTATGTTTGAATGGCTTCAAGATTTAAATGCACATGTGGCTTTTTTTTGTTGAAACATTGCTTTGCAATCCCGAAATTAACTTATCTTATGAGAATAAATCTTTTTGGAAGTTTCCGGATATTATTTCTGAATTTGATAATGAAATCAAACTTTGTTTAGAACAAATTTTAAATATTCGGTTAAATGATCAACAATGGACTCAGACATCACTTTCTATTGGTTTTGATGGACTAAGAGTTAGGAAAGTTAAAGACATTTGTCTTCCAGCATTCATATCTTTTTCTTTTGGTGTAAAATATCTTGTGGCTTTCATCCTACATAATACGGCTGATAAGGTTAATGTACATCATTTTAATGAAGCAATGTCATGTTGGAATTCATTGAACGAAGATATTCCTAAACTACCCAAATTACAGAAAAACTGGGATCTTATAAACATAAACAGAATAAGTAAAAACATTAACTTGAACTCTACATTAGAAAAATCTCGTTTTATGGCTTTTCAATGTTCTGAATCAAATGATTGGCTTCAGGTGATCCCTTTGCCAAATATTGGAACCAATTTAGATGATAACTCTTTACGCATTTGTATTGCTTTGAGGCTAGGATGCGATATTTGTAAAGTCCACACATGTCGATGTGGTTACATTGTTGACGAAAAAGGTAGACATGGCCTTAATTGTTTTAAAAGCGCAGGGCGTTTTTCTCGTCATTATGAAATTAACAACATTATTTGTCGAGCTCTTGGTTCCATCAATTTCGCAGCTATATTAGAACCTACTGGTATGTTTAGGAGTGATGGTAAAAAACCTGATGGAATGACTCTAACAACTTGGTTGAAGGGACAGCCTCTTGTTTGGGACGTTACTTGTGTAGATACTTTTGCTCATTTGCACCAAAAACTAGGAGGAAATGGAGTAAGAGTTGTAGTCGAGATAGCATCGAGCAAAAAACATTTAAAATATAAAGAAATAAAATCTAAAAACAACTGTTTTGTTGCTTTTGCTGTCGAAACAATGGGTTTTGGTCGCAGGAAGCAATTGATCTATAGATATTATTGGAAAAAAATTCATCTATTTCACTGGTGACCCACTTTCTAAAAAGTATCTGTATCAACGCATTTCAGTTGCGATTCAACGAGGAAATGCTGCAAGCATAATGGGAACGCTTCCTGGTTGCCTTTCTAAGTAAGAATTTTTTTATTTACCTTAGTTTTTTTCTGTTTTTTTTTTCATGTTCAATTTATTTGAATTTGAATTCAATTCATTTTAATTCTAATAAAAAAAAAAATAAAGAAAAAACCAAAAATGCAGAAAGAACATAATTTTGAGTTTTGCAAAATATCTCAAACTGTTTCCAAATTGAGGTTTGGCATTGAATAGTAGATTGCGGTACACTATTTTGAACTGTATTTATAATTACAGTTTTGGAAGCGCTTCCAAAACGTTCTATATTATTCATTTTGCTATTTGCTTACTTTTCTGTTCTAACAATAGTGTCACGAAGACTCAGCTATTGACCTCATCAATAGCTGAGGTAATACCAATAACGCGAATCAGCATCGCCGGGCAATTGAACCGCGAGCGGAAGTCGACGCAGCGATTGACCGATGGGTCAATCTCCGCGCTGACTTAGCGATTTCGGAATTATTTTTCAAACTAATTAGAGTTAGTTAGTTTTTCGGGCTCAACAGGGACAGACCTGAAAATAAAGATACCGGTGTCGAAAAGTGATACAAGAGAAGTGAATATGAAGCGAGCCTCTTCCGCCCGACCGCTGCCCTTAGGAATAATGTGTGTATACATTAGTTTAACAAAATATTTACTATCATTCAAATCTTTCCTTTTTATTGACTCGTCTTATTTTACATTAATTCGTATTATTGACCCGTCACGCCCGGCTACGTCCCACAAATATACCCAGGCGTGATACAAGGCGTGACAAGAGTATATTGTGTTATTAGGATTAAAAGTGTCACTTTGTTTGATGAGCAATATGTTTGCGTTTGCGAGGCGAAGCGCAGCGTAGCCGAGCTAATGCAAATATTGCGAATCCAACAAAGTACTTTTAATCCGAATAACACATACTATTTTTTCTCCAACCCTGAAAATTATTATAAAATTATTAATTTAAAAATTATCTAGATATTTTGTACCGTAATTATTAGGTAGCCATGACTTTTTACATATTATTTGATCTGTCAAATCAAATCATCATTCGCGTTACGGTGTTACGGTTCCTTTTTGAACGTCGACCTAAAATAGATATAACTAGTCAAGATCGGGCTATAATTCAAGTATACTTACCTGAACCGTAATTTCGTTATCTCGGGGCTTTGTAGATTAAATCCTGCTTCGATCTAGTCCTTCTTTCACTGGATTTTGGCACTAATTATATTGAGTTATAACAGTTTGCTAATAATTCTTACCAAATTTTTATTGTTATGGTGAACGGTCAGCTGGGTCAATTAGAGGCCGTCGCACTGAGTCGAGTGAAGTGACAGAGTGGTCAGCACTGTTAATGCGAAATATCACTAAGAGAGTGACGTAGTATGGTGATCACGTGGTAGACGCGCTAACTACTCGCATCGCCTCTTTTCAATTTTGATCGTTGGATCAACCAGTCGCATTTTGTGCGAATTTTGTGGGCCGATTCGAGATTAAGTAGTCTCCAGAACTATCCAACTATTATTGAGTTAATCCATAGAGGATGTTCAAGACAGTGTAAAAGTCGATTTATTGGTTGGTGGATCAGGCGAGACTACTTGGTTTGTTAGTGCTTCCTACATGTGCTCGGGTGACTGTAAATTTGTCTTTAGGGCCTAACTCCGTCTAATCACTGATGAGTTGTATTTAACTCTTTGGAGCATAGATCGAGCATCGATCACGCGACCAATTCGCCCTGATCTTGCTGGCTTTGGGGCACACTGGTTATTTTGTGGCACGGAATTTCCGGTGCTGGATTGTGGCGTGTGGGATCGCTTATGGACATCGGACAATTTGAGCTATTTCCGCTAGTGTACGACCAATTGGGAGTTCGTACTTTCCATCGCGATACGACCACATTTTCGTCTTGGCAAGGAATCACAGATAAGTGACCTAATTTTGAGTCGTGTAACATCGTGTGCTCTCGTCGCCGTCGGTACAGTCACGGTACCTTAGCCTCGTCAATTTGACTCTTAAAATTTGGTACGTTGGTGCCCTTTGCCAAGAATGATGTGTATTTGTTTTATTGTTAGCTAACCAATTGCCAATGCAGGTTGATTGGTCGATTGATTAGTATTAAGTGAATTTGTTGTTAAGTTAGGGAAAAACCGAAGGAACTTGACTGGTTGAGCGCGTTGTATATGTAGACAACTCCGGTAGGTTATCTGTAAATTTGTTTACACTTTTAGCGTACGATTGGTACTTATTATTCGGTGGATACTGTGTACACTATTTAGCGGTAGAACATCGCGTATAGCAACCGAGTGCTTGTAGACTTGGTATTCGACGAATTTATAAGGTAACAGCTGATTAGGGGTAACAGCTTTGGTCTTAAACCTTACGCGAACTGGGACAGGCTTAGACAGTTTGATTTGCTGATTAGTTATTTAGCTGATTAGTCTTGCGATTAGTTAGCAAAATTGTATAGGATATCGATATCTGAGTTGTTCACATATTTGTAGTACTAAATCTGAAAGTACGATTTGTAAGCCAATTAAATAAATATTTTGTCAGGGTGAGCATCATTGTATTTATATTTTAGAACATTGTTTTCCCGTTTTCCAGAACCGAGGGAAAAGTTAAGTTAAGGTGGGTGGCAAAACGGATGACGCCTTTGTTAAAAGTTTGATCCACACCACTCACCAACTGAGCAGCTGGTTCCTTAACTTAACTAATTCCCAAACCTTGTTGGCGTTTTGACCTGGGCAACCAGGCAAGGCGGTGACAACAATAGGTACTTTTTTTTCATAGGAGAAAAAGTACTTTTTTTTCCTAGGAGAAAAAATATTGATGTTGCCTAGGAACAAATTTACTTTTTTACTGTATAAAAATTGGCCACTTTTATGACAGATATTAGTATTTTAATTGAGCTCATTTCTGACGGTTGGAGAAAAACCAAATTTGTTTGAAGAAGTCAAACTCAAGGCCTACTTTTTCTTGAAAATTCCGTGTACTATTTGATTTGATTATTTATTTCATGTGTGTTTACTGCGAGATGAGGTATGCGTTAGCTGGAATATCAGCGACTATTTTAATAGGTAGCAATATCCGATCACGTGACATTTTTAAATTTGAAGTAGGCGACGCGAATTTAATTTTGACAGTTTTACATGTTATAATTTTACTGCAAAAGCAATTGAGAAGCGATCAAAATTTTCATTCAATAAATAATCTTTCTAAATATCACTCGACCTTTACAATATCAGCTATTTTTTTTTTATAATTTATCTCTAAACTTGCATTTTTAAATAATTTAACTCGAATCCATCAAAAATTAATAATCAAAGATTAAAGTCTTCGAGCAAAAGCTTTCGGGCTTTAATTAGATTATTAATGCTTGATAAGTTCTCGTTTAAATTATTAAAATGCAAGCTTTCTAGATAAATTAATAAAAAAAAAAAGCAGGCTATTTGTAAAGGTCTTGTGGTATTACTGTTGAAAATTGAAGCTAACTTTTAACCCGCCGAAAATGGCAAGTTGGTAGGCAACAAAAACCGAATGCCCATGGTTGATTTGATTGGTTGATTTACAGAGTTGTTTATTAATAAAAACAAAAATACAAAACTCTGAAACTTAGATAAAAATATTAAACATAAACAGTAACTATATTATTTTAAGGGCAAAACAATAACACTTTTAAATAACATATTTAATATTCATTGGCATTAATCTACTTCTTCTTTCCGATGCTAGTTGTCCAGTTTTGGAAAAAAACGCGTTCACTGGGCACGGATGTTGCTACTGTGCCCAGTTTGAGTCTTGCAACTTGGCTCAAATTTGGATAATTATATGAATGCTCCTGCCACCATTTCACTACATAGACACTTGTTCCTATTTAGTAGCGGTTCATCTAAGTATCGTTGAATCTCAACTATTGCACGCGATCGGTTATTTCCACTAGGCTTTAATCGTGAAGCCTTTTTGTCAAACGCAATCCAAAAAGATGATTCGTCGTTTTTTTCTTGTTTCGGAGACTCGGTTTCTTAATTCTCAAAATTGGGTTGAATTATTTAGTTACTTGTTGTTGTGCCCGTTCAGCTGTATTTTCTGTCGCAGATGATATTGTTCTGTACGTTTGTTTTCGTTTTGTTTTAATTGTTTTGTTGTTGTAAAGAGATAGAGAGAGAGATAGATTTTTCGTATTACTTTCGTAGATTTGAGAAACGGCGAATTTTGTGTTTTTGCACTGTTTTTGGCGTTCGAGCGTTCACGATCGTGGCCAGCGGAGCCGCTCACCCGATTTGACCGTAAACGTTCCGCAGTTCGCTTTTGCTCTCTCGTTTGCGCGCCGTTTTACTCGCCACTCTTTCGCTTTTTGCAATTCGCTGCATTTTTCCTGCATTTTGCTCATTCGCTTTTCCTTCGTTCGCTCCTTCGCTTTTCCTTTCATTCGGCTTCGCTTTTCCTTTCTTTAGCTTCGCTTTTTCGTTTTATCGCACCTCCAGGACGAGGGTCACCATCGAGTTCACCGACAACAGCCACCGAGCCAAGGTAAATGCATTTTCACTCGCTCTTCTCAGTTTTCTCTCTTTTGTTTATTTTAATTTGGTCACAAAACCGATCGAACTTCGCCGCATTAACATTTTGGTCCTTCGAGCCGGATTTTCCAGTACTGGCTGTTCTATCGTTTTCGTTTCTTTTCTCTCTCTCTCTCTCTCTTTCTGTCGATGTTAATTCAATTAAATTGTTTCGCTTGATTTTATCAAAAGTCTATTTTGTTTCGGTTGTTTTACGCACTTATTCTGGTGTCGGTTTTTTGCGTCACTTCATAGCAGTTTTTTTGTCGCTCGCACTCTGTGTCGGTTTCTCACCTTGACCTATTTCGTCAATTTCTGCCTAGAAGTTATTTCTGTTTCTTTCGGTTTTTTAATCATCTCTCTCGTCGATATAATATACGCTTTTGTTTATTCACTTCGTTTTATACGCGTTTGTTTTAATTTTTTGCTTGTCTCTGTCGCTTTTTGAAAATTCGCTTTCGTTTAGACGCGTTGATTTTGATTTTTTCGAGTTTCTCTGTCGGTTATTTTGAAATTCGCTTTTGTTCATTCGCCTTCGTTTTTACACTTTCGATTCATTTTTTCGTGTCAACTTGTTGGTTACTATGGTCGTCGCCGCTAACTTGAAACAAGCGATTGCGTTTCGTAAAGATGTCATCTCGCGTTTATCGGAACTAAAACGCGTTACGGAACAAGCCCAGAGCCAGGAAGATTCGTATGAATTTTTGTACCTTGAGTTCAAAACCAGATATGCTCACATTGAAGACATGTTTGGCGAGTTTACCATTTTGACTGCGATGTGTGCCATCGAGGGCGCCCATTTAAGGGGCAAATGAAAGTTCGGGAATTGTTTCATGATTCGTATTATCCGAATCCGTGTATAGTGATTTATTTAACGGGCCTCGGGCCCAAGTGACTGCTCCAGACGGTATGTTGGCTAAGAGCCAGGTGAGGGTGCCGCGCTTAGAATTACCTAAGTTTGATGGGGATCTCCGTAAATGGAAACCTTTTGTCGATATGTATACCGCTACTATTCATGAAAACGCCGCGCTGTCGAATGTCAAAAAATTCAACTTCCTAACTTCATGTCTCGAAGATGCTCCACTGTCGTTAGTGGAATGTATTCACAAATCGCACGATAATTATCCGATCGCGTTTGATACCCTGTTGAAAAGGTTTTTATAATAAACGATTATTAGCCTCGTCGCATTGGAAAGCCATAGATAGCACACCAACTCTTTCGAATTGTCAGGCCTCCGTTCAGTCGCTTCGTGCGCTTATTAATATTTTTAGAGAACTAAGCCGCTCTGAAAAAACTTGGTTTTGCTTGCGATCAATGGGACTTTACCATGTTCTAAATGTTGATGAAACGGCTTGACGCAGAAACTATCACACGTTTCGAATTCACAATTGGTTCTAGTTCTTCGGAAATGCCGACGTTTGCTTCGCTCGTCGCTTTCGTCTCACAGCAATGCAGCGCACTCGAGAATGCGAATGATGCTGCTACACCTTCGATTCGCAAACCTTCTAATGTGGTTCGCAACGTTTCTTCTTCGGTTACTCGTTCCAGTTTGCCTAAACGCGGTTCTTCGTTTTTCGTGAAAACTAGCAATTCTTGTTCGCTTTGTAATTCCGATCATTTAGTTTACAAATGCAATGCATTCCTCGCCAAAACTCCGCAAGATCGTTATAGTGTGGCCAAACCACAGAAGTGGTGCTTAATTGTTTAGGGTCAAAACATCAATTAAAAGACTGTAAGTCTACGTCTGGATGTCGGATATGTTCTCAACGACATCAAACGTTGTTACATTTCCAGACCGATCGACCTGATATTTCGCTTCCTTCCACTAGTTCCTCGCCGTCTTCGGACCATGCTTTGAATTCTCATCAGGTTACTTCGTTTACTACAATGATTCCTGCCAAGTATACACTTTTGTTGTTGACCGCTGTTGTCCAAATACGGAATTCCAAGGGAGTCTTCGAGCCTGTGCGTGTACTGTTGGATAATGTTAGTCAGGCAAATTTCATTTCCGAAAGTTGCGTTTCTCGCTTAGGTTTATCGAAATATTCGCTCTTGTTTTGCATCAGTGGATTAGATCAAATGAGTTCCAAATCATCGTCTGGCGTAACTTGTACTTATCGCTCTCGGTATGCGCCCCATCGGGAATGTTGTCTAGAGGCCGTTGTTATTCCCAAGAATAGTAGAGATATGCCCAATATATCGTTTTCTCCGCCGCTGTGGCCGCATCTGTCAAATTTTAACTTAGCTGATCCTGAGTATCATGTTTTACGAACCATTGACATGTTGATGGGGGCTGAACTTTTCGCGCATGTTATGACAGACGGTCGGTTGAAGGGTAAAAGGGAAGATCCAATTGCCTGGAACACGACCATTGGATGGATTCTCATAGGAAAAATAAATCTCCACTCCAACTCTGCTTCGCCATCTATAAATACTTTTTGTTCGTTAGTATCGGAATCTTCGCTTGATTTGGTTGTTAAGAAATTTTGGAAGATAGAAGAGATCACGCTGCCACCACCCGCTTGTCCAGACAAGTTCGCGCTGAGACAATTTTGCAAACAATCACTTTCGTCAAGCGTCCGGACGTTATGTCGTGCCTTTACCGTTTAAGGCAGAAGCTCCTGCTTGTTTAGATTCAAAGATTATTGCCCAACGTCTTTTAATTGCGCTGGAAAAACGGTTAAATAGGGAACCTTCGATTAAACAGCAATATCACGATTTCATGGAAGACTATCGTGATTCCGGCCATATGCACCTGCTTGTTAAATCGGATGACACTCTATTCTCATATTACATTCCGCATCATTGTGTGATAAAAACGGGCATTATTGAATCGAAATTGCGTGTGGTGTTTGACGTTTCTGCAAAAACTTCGGAACAATTCTCCCTAAATGATTTGCTTTTGGTAGGTCCAAAACTTCAACCAGACATTGCAACGTTGCTTTGTTGTTTTCGTTTTTTCCCTGTCGTGTTTACCGCTGATGTCCGTCAAATGTATCAGCAAATTTTGGTGTCAGAACAGCATCGAATGTATCAGAGGATTTTATGGAGATTTTCTTCAACAGAACCAATTCAAACATATCAACTGAATACAGTTACGTATGGCGTTTTATCCGCTCCGTTTCTAGCTCTTCGGACAATAATACCGCTGGCGATGGATGGAAAAGATCGTTTTCCGTTAGCGTCCTCGGTGCTATTATCAGCCGTATACGTGGACGACATTGTAACCGGCTGCAATTCTATTGAAGAAGCTTTAACGCTGCGCCATCAGTTGACTCAACTTTTGCAAACTGGTGGATTTGAGCTTCGCAAGTGGGCTAGTAATCACCCTGATGTTTTGAATAATCTTGACAAAACTCATTGTCAAATCGACCCGCTTTCGTTTGATTCCGACGAACAACAACAAGTAGTTAAAATTTTAAGTTTGCAGTGGAATTCAAATCTGGATTGTTTCACATACAAAGTGCAGCCTTTAGATCGCCCCTGTGTCAAACGAACTCTTTTGTTAGAACTCGCTCGTATTTTCGATCCTATTGGATTTCTCGCTCCTCTCACGTTCTGTGCAAAGGTTCTAATACAGCGCTTGTGGGTTTTGAATTTAAGTTGGGATGAACAACCTCTTCCTGAGATCGTTGATCAATGGTCAAATTATAAATTGCAATTACCTCAATTAGCAAATCTCAAAATACCGCGCCTTTGTTTTGCTTCGATTTTTACATCTTGCGTTCTCCATGGTTTTTGCGGCGCGTCTGAGTCGGGATACGACTCAGACGTATTTTTTTGTTCGCTCCTTCGCTTTTCCTTCCTTTCTGCTTCGCTTTTCCTTTCCTTAGCTTCGCTTTTTTGTTTTATCGCACCTCCAGGCTAAGAGTCACCATCGAGTTCACCGACAACAGCCACCGAGCCAAGGTAAGTGCATTTTCACTCGCTATTCGCCGTTTTCTCTCTTTTGCTTATTTTAATTTGGTCACGAAACCGATCGAACTTTGCCGCATTAACTGATATTGTTTTATATCGAGGATCAAGAAATGTAGATACAATTAGTGTGGTGCTTGACACTAAATTTATCCACCTTTTTTTTATTCCGTTTCTAATTTCTTCTACACATCTTCCACTTATTTAGGTTTTAGAATCTGTATTAATTCACCTATGATTATAAACTCTTCATTGGTTAACATTGGCCAATCATTATTTTCAATGGTAACTAGTGTGGCACGTACTTCAACTTTTAATTCCAACAACCTTTCCAACATATAGTATACCGAATTCCATCTCGTTGGTACCGATTGAATTAGTTTTTTCGGATCACGACCAGCTTGTTTTTGATATTAGTCCAATTTTATTTTCGCATTGCTGCTTCTTTTAAAATGACTCACAATTTCCTTAATTTTTTCAATTACCGGTCTAACATAAAACAAAGCGTCTTGCACTATAAGGTTGATGGTATGAGCTAAACAACCAAAATGTCGCCATTGCATATTATCTTTTATAGCTTTTTTAATATTAGCAGCATTGTCAAATACTGATAATAAAATCTTCTTATCTATTTTCCAGGTGCTAGCAATTTCAAGCCACTTATTTACCAAGTTTTAGTTTGTGTGATTCACTTGAAATGCAGCACGTTCTAGAAATACAGATCGTACATTGAATTGTGCATCAATGAAATGACCTGTTACAGCCAGAAAATAATCATTATTTCGTGAAGTCCAACAATCTGTAGTTATGGTCACCGAAACAGCATCTTCAGCGATAGTTTCACAATCAATAATGGTTGAAAATCGTTTGTTATCAGCTTTAACACAAGAAAATCTAATTTTTTTCTTGTCGTTGATAGTTACTTTCTTTGGAACTGAAATGGTGCTTTGAATAAACTTTTGTTTTCTGGCAAGAAATTCACTTCTGGTTACTGTTGATCCACAAACGGACGATGAAGTTGAAGGTAGCGATTGCGAATAATCTAGTGATATTGAGTCAAGATCAAGAATGGTGGACTGATTTTGTTTTTTTTACATTTGAAGTCGAAGGATCTTCTAGACTAACTACAATAGTAACTGTTGATGACTCCGAAGATAAATTAATGGTCGGATGCTTTCGCTTAAGATGAATTTTGAAATTCGGTACTGATCCTTTGAAACTGTATTCTTGTCGATAAATATAGCACAAAGCCACTTTTTCTGCCATGTTCTTAATTGAAAAAACAAAAACTCCAAACTATAGAATTATTTCGATTTGACATCTGCAAAAATATTTGACTATTACTATTTAATTTGTATATTAAATTAATATATTTAAAATAAAAAATTCTTGAAATATAATATAATTTTTTTTCAAATATAAATGTTACTTACATTATAAATAGTAGTAGACATATATTTAAATTAAAAATAAAACAAACAAAAAACACTACAAACAGACTGTAAACACAATTCGGTAATTAAGACAATTGTTAAAATTGTTCATGTAGCACAAATTAAAATTAAAAACTCTGGATTAAAAAAAAACTTCTGAATTAAAATCCGAAAAAACTCCAAACTTCTAGAATCCTTTACTTTCCAGAAATTCGTTAATATGTACTTTTTACATAAATATTAGCAGATAATGATAAGAATTTATTATATTCTAACATAATTAAGTAATTAAATTAGGAAAAGTTATTGGGAATCTAAATAATCAAACTGGCGATTTAAAATTTACAAAAGGGATAAATAATCCAAAAAACTACGTTACAAAAAACAATTTATTGTTTTGAAAGTTGCATACTTTACTTAGTTTTCTGCAATGCTTTCACTCTGATGTATTTATTAATAAGAATAAGTAAGCGCATGCATGTTCAATGCTGTATAAAAGATTAGCTGTTACAAAGTAACTGTTATTATGAACTAATATTTTAAAGTAGCAGTAACAGTTATAACTGCTACTTCAAAACATCAGTACGACTCATCTTTACCTGATAATGGCTTTAGACCACGGATGTATATAAGGGAGAGCGCGCACGGCGTAGGTATAGAAAAGCGCACGAAAACTGGCATAAAATTGTTGGTTCCCGGACAATTGCCAACAACACGATCGCTCACACGAATACTGCTCACATAAAACTGCCCACTGTGTTTTCAAAAAAAACTGGTTTGAGTCGCTCCGTTGAGATTGTCGTTGGTACACCTGCAACATTAATTTTAAACACATAGTCGCTTAAACGTCCAATGACCTCGTATGGCCCGTAAGGCGCTTTGCAGGGCTTCTTGACGGCATCTACCCTGACGAAAACGTGTGTGCATGAATAGAGCATTCGGTGAGCAAAAGCTTTACGTTTGGCGTGTTGAGCGGTTGGTGAAGGTCGGATCTGACGCATCTGCTCTCGGAATTTTTCGACAAAAAATTGCGGGTTGGGTGACACTTCTTCGTCGAGGAAGAACTCACCGGAAAGCCGTAGTGGTGTTCCGAAAACAAGTTCTGCTGCGGAGGCTTTAATGTCTTGTTTCCAACTTGTTTGCAGCCCGAGTAGTACAGTCGGTAGTACGTCGATCCAATTTGGTGTGTTGTGCGGGGTGATATGATGTAGTTCGGTTTCGCTTGCATCCGATGAGGTTTCCGAGTGCCTCGAACAGTTGCGATTCGAACTGCGTTCCTCGATCGGACGTGATGGTAGCTGGTGAACCGATGCGTGCAACCCAAGTTGTGTAGAATGCGTTGCAAACGGTATCTGCTGTGATATCCTTGAGTGGGGTCGCTTCGGGCCATCGAGTAAAATGGTCGATCATGGTTAGGACGTATCGGTATCCTTTTGAGGCTTGCATCATCACTATGTCGACGTGGACATGTTTAAAACGTTCACTAGGCATGGCAATGTGTTGCGGAGTGTTTTTGATGTGTCGTCCGATCTTGTTGGGCTGGCAAGGTAGACACGAGCGGGCCCAGTTGGTTATGTCGTGGTTCATCTTCGGCCAGACAAAGGTTTTGCTAATGGTCTTCTTCGTGGCTTGACCACTAGGATGCAATAGATTATGAACGTTGTCGAAGATTCGTTTCCTCAAAGCTTCGTTAGCGTATGGACGTATGTTATCTCGCGCGACGTCGCAATAGACAAGCGTGTCTGTGCCGTCAATGCGCAATCCTTGAAGCTCTAGTGAGGTGCTATCGGGTTTTTCGATGAGTTGCTTGAGTTCGTCGTCGTTCTTCTCCATCTCAGCTAATTCTTCAGTGCTGACGATGACGGGGAACTCGATGGTTTGGATTCGTGACAAAGCGTCGGCGACGACATTTTCGTCATCTGCCACGTGAATAATGCGCGTCGAATATTGGCCGATCTCTTCGAATTGTCGAGCGATGCGGTCACAAGCGTGGTCAGACTTTTTTGAAAAAGCATATACCATAGGCTTGTGATCGGTGAGAATGATCAACTCACGTCCTTCGATAAGATGTTTGAAATGTCGTACTGCTTTAAAAATAACCAAGTGTTCATGGTCATAAACTTTGTATTTCGTCTCTCGCTCGGAGAGTTTCTTTGAGAAGAACCCCAGCGGTTGAGATTCTGTTTTGGAGCGTTGATCCAAAGCGGCCCCAATTGCGGTATCAGAGGCGCCGCAGCAAAGAATTAGCGGACGATCGGTTTTCGGATGTGCAAGCTGGACTGCGTCCTTGAGTTTAATTTTGCATTCGGTAAATGCTCGTTCAGCTTCGGAGGTCCATTGTACCGGTCGTCTGACTTTTTTCTTGACGCCTAATGTAAATTCGATTAGCGGAGCCTGCGTAAGCAATGCATCTGGAATGCAGCCTCGAAATTCCAGGCGCCGAGAAATTTTCGGAGTTTGTTGATAGTCGTTGGCTTCCGGTAATTAATCATTGCCTCAATTCGGTCCTGAGGTGGTTTGATACCGTTTTGGTTTACGGTGTAACCCAGAAAGCGTATTTCAGGAAGACCACAAAAACATTTGGCAGTGTTGATGCACAAGCCATATTCTTGCAAGCTTTCAAGTACCGTTTTCACGTGTATCTTGTGTTGCTGTTCGTTTTGTGAAGCGATCAGGACATCGTCGATGTAGCAGTGGTAAAACTCGAGGCCTCGTATAGCAGCGTCGATGTAGCGTTGCATGGTTTGAGCGGCGTCGCAGAGGCCGAAAGTCATAACGTTGAACTCGAAAAGTCCAAACGGAGTTATAACGGCGGATTTCGCTCGGTCCTCGGGTGCTAGAGGTATCTAGTAATACGCATTCTTCAGATTGAGTGTCGTGAATATTCTGCACCCGGCAAGTTTATGTGTGAAATCTTGCAAGTGAGGAATAGGATAACGGTCAGGGACTCTTAGCGCGTTGAGACGCCGATAGTCTCCACATGGACGCCAGCCTCCTGCAGGCTTTGCGATATGTAGCGGTGAAGCCCATTTGCTGTGCGACGGTTGGCAGATTCCCTAGTGCATCATGCTCTCGAAATCATCCCCTGCGGCCTTGAGCTTGTCCTTGGCGAGTCGTCGAGCCCGTTCAGCCACAGGATAACCGCGAGTCACGATGTGATGCTGGACGTGGTGCCGCATGACCGGGCGTATAGTATCCTTGCTCACGTCCGTAAATCGGGTGAGAATGTCGGCGTACGGATTGGTTTTGTCGATCGAGAAAGTTGGAAGTAGCTTGTGGTTAAACAAATGGACATCGCTGTACTGGTATCTTCAAGACATCGTTGCTGAAGCCTGACTGTAAGTCCGTAGTGATGGATGAAAGCGGCTCCCAAGATCGGTTGCGATACGTTTGCCACAATGAAGGTCGAAGGGAAAGCTTGACGCAGTCCTAGGCCTAATGTCCTATTTTCCAAACCGTAGGTATCAATGCGGGAACCGTTAGCGGCGAACAGCTGATGCTTAACGGCGAGACCGCTTCTGGTCGATGATAGCTTGGGGAGAACCGACACGTCCGCCCAGTGTCAACAAGAAACCAGATTCCCGTTTTTCGGTCACGTACGCGGAGGCGTTTTGATGTTGGCGTGGAACCGACGGCCGCCTCGATGCGCGTCGGCGACGTTAGTTTTTTGGCGGTTTCCATGCACATGGCGATCGGCATTTTCGAGCGTTCGCGCCAAACTGCTCGTGATAGAAACACGCGGAACTTGGTTCGTTATTGTTCGGTCGATCCTCCGGCCACTATCGTGAGGAATTTTCTGAACTTTGGTTGCGAGTGCGAGGTCGTTCGCAATTTAATCTTTTCACTTCCGCCAAAAGTTTTTGCACCACTTCACGCAGATCTTGGATGGCCGTGGCGTCGTTTCGGTGGGAGCTTTGGCTGTCGTTGATGGCTTCGATGGCTGGAGGAGCTCGCGCGGGTAACGGCGGAAATCTGCGGACGGACCACTTCCATCATTCGATCGGCTTGCTCGGCCAGCTTGGCGAGATCGCTGGTATCGTTGGCGGCGAGGATCACTCGGACTTTTTCGGGCAGCTGGTCTAAAAACAGACTGCGAAGTAATTTGTGATTGCACTCACCCTCTGCCAAGTTGAGTAATTGTCGTAGCAAAATGGTCGGTTTTTCGTCTCCAATCGGTTGACGGCTGAGTATTTGACGAAAGCGCGTCTCCTGCGACTCGGACAGGCTGGTTATAAGTCTAGTTTTCAACGCTTCATACTTTCCAGTTGCTGGGGGGTCGTCTATGATGTCACCAACAATGTCGAGCATTTCGGCGGGTAGGTTTATTGCGATGTGGCGGAATTTGGTTTTGTCCTTTGTGATGCGATGAAGGTCGAACTTCATTTCAGCGACGGTGAAGTAGCGGCGAGGGTTGTCCTTCCAAAACGGCGTAGGAAGTTTGATGTTCGAGACCGCGTGGACCACCTGGTCGCCCTCTTGTGCATTTCGTTCGTTGTCTGGCCTGGTTGGATCGTTGGAGGAGCCGTGCAGCTGACAATGTTCTCGACGCACACACGTGGACGTGTGTCTTGTGAACACAGTGATAAGAAAAATGCACCGATCACGTCGGGGTCACCATTTGTGGGGCTAGCGTGCCAGAACAAAATTATTCAATGTAAATCTACATTAGTGCATTTTATAAAAACGAACGATGGTCAAAATACACTGCTCAAAAGTGAAAGTGTCACCCCCTAAAATTTAGACTGTTTTTGAAACGTAATAACTTTGGAAACCCACAACGGATTTTAATTCGGTTTTCGAAGTTTGATTGCGCCATTCTTTATTTACAGGTCATCTTGGTATAAAATTTCAAAAGTCTTAAACATTCTTTTTACATGATGGTATATAAAGCAGTGTAAAATTGGTCTGAGTTCAACCATCTCCCGTTGGCGTAATAATTTTTTTTTATGAATTTTAATGAAAAAATCTTGATGTCTTATCTCTTGAAACTTAAAATCTTGAAACTTGATGTCTTATCTCGAGACGGTTTTGAGATTTTTTTAATTAAAAGCATAACGACGAAGAGGTAATTATTTTTAACACCAAATGCATTTTTACCGTAAGAGTGGTCACAGCTTTGTTAATTTTAAAGATAAGTACATGCAATTGACCACAATTATTCTTTGCACTGGTCTTGACAATTTCAGATGGAATTCGCTTGAATTTATAGGTAAAGAGTTGACAATAATTTTTTTTCTATTTTTTTTGAAATTTCAACAATAAAATGATATAAAATTTCAATTTTTTTGCTTAATACATTGTTTTTATTGTTTTTAATAGAAAAATCTAAAAGTTTGATGTCTTATCTCAAAACAATTTTAAGATTTTTTTAATTTAGCATCTAACAACAAAGAGGTGAATATTTTTAACATCAAATGCATTTTTACCCTAAGAGTGGTCAAAGCCCTGTTAATTTTAAAGATAAGTATGTAAAATTGAACACCATCACTCTTTGAATGGTTCTTGACAATTTGATGTGCAATTCGCTTCAATTTATAGCTTAAAGATCAACAATAAAATTAAAAAAAAATGTTATAAAACACAACAATTAAAATATTAATTATTTTAATTGTTGTGTTTTTTTATTAGTGGCACTTAGTAAAAGATTTTAAACCCGGTAGACAAGTGGTTCAATTGTGGTTTGTGTTAAATGTTGAATGTTGAAAATAAAAGTTAAAAAAATATACGTTGTTATATTGTTAAATAAAGATTGTTATATTGTTAAAATGTTTATTTTTTAATTGTTGTGTTTTATAACATTTCTTTTTAATTTTATTGTTGATCTTTTAGCTATAAATTGAAGCAAGTTGCACATCAAATTATCAAGAACCATTCAAAGAGTGATGGTGTTCAATTTTATATACTTATCTTTAAAATTAACAGGGCTTTGACCACTCTTAGGGTAAAAATGCATTTGGTGTTAAAAATATTCACCTCTTCGTTGTTAGATGTTTGATTAAAAAAATCTCAAAATTGTTTTGAGATAAGACATCAAACTTTTAGATTTTTCTATTAAAAACAATAAAAACAATGTATTAAGCAAAAAAATTGAAATTTTATATCATTTTATTGTTGAAATTTCCAAAAAAATAGAAAAAAAATTATTGTCAACTCTTTACCTATAAATTCAAGCGAATTCCATCTGAAATTGTCAAGACCAGTGCAAAGAATAATTGTGGTCAATTGCATGTACTTATCTTTAAAATTAACAAAGCTGTGACCACTCTTACGGTAAAAATGCATTTGGTGTTAAAAATAATTACCTCTTCGTCGTTAGGCTTTAAATTGAAAAAATCTCAAAACCGTCTCGAGATAAGACATCAAGTTTTTAGATTTTTTCATTAAAATTCATAAAAAAAAAATTATTACGCCAACGGGAGATGGTTGAACTCAGACCAATTTTACACTGCTTTATATACCATCATGTAAAAAGAATGTTTAAGACTTTTGAAATTTCATACCAAGATGACCTGTAAATAAAGAATGGCGCAATCGAACTTCGAAAACCGAATTAAAATCCGTTGTGGGTTTCCAAAGTTATTACGTTTCAAATACAGTCTAAATTTTAGGGGGTGAACCTTTCACTTTTGAGCAGTGTATATACAGATTTATTTTTGTCTACACAGTACAATACGCTATCACCGATCTCGAAGTGCAAATGTCAAAAAGTTCGAATGAATGTTGCTCTATCAGTAAGGTAGGGCGCACGATCCGATCCCCTAAATCGGCAACATAATATATCTACCACTATTTTGTAATTGTTTCTATGCTAGAAATAGAAAAGTTTATGATTTAGGTCGATTCCAATATTCTAATTTTTTTCTTTGATAACACAAATCAAATTGATTGTACTTTCAAGATAGTTTTAACAGCGCCATCTTATCGAGCGGGTAACACAACTCGTGTTTGTTACCCAAAGTCGGCGCACGCTGAGATCAAAACATTTTTATTGCGAGTGCGCTCCTTGGTGTATATGAGTTCTTTGCTGTTGATAAACTTATGCATTTTATGTCCGGGGTTCTTTTATTTAAAGAAACTTACACACTTTCATTCGAATAACCGTTTATTATAAGTAAAGTTTATAACAATAATTCTTAATTATATTTCATTAGTAAAGGTTCAATTCGTAAAGAGTTGAAACCTGTTTTATCTAGGACGTATAAGATTCAACTAACTTATACGAAGTACTATTTTAATGAGTCTACTACTCTAATTCATTATCTAAAATAATGATGAACATAATATCCGTGGCTAAGCGCGGATATTGCATTAAACAATTGCTACATTAACGTAAACTATTCATAACGACACGCCTAGGGTATTAATATGTCTTCTTCTTCAGAAGTAGATAAAAATTAATTTTAATATCCGTGGACAACTACGAATATAACAATCCTTTCCCCTAAGTGATTTGTATCATTTGTGATAAAAATAATAAAAATAACTTAATAACTAATCAGGTTGAATTCAAAATTAACATAATTTTAACAACTGAATGTTGTTTGAATGAACAATTGCTTAATAACTAAAAATGAAAATTGTTTCTTCAAAATCTAAATTTTCTCACAAAACTAGGGTTTTGTGATGGCACTTCACTTGAATTACTTAGCACTGAACTATTGTCTTCGATATTCACTGAATGTCTATGAATAGAACGACGTCTTGTAGGTTGGTTTCGTGTATCGAAACACTGGTTGAAAATCTGCACACATCTAGATTTCCTATGACCGTCCATGATGGATTTCCATGATGGATCGTCGCCCTCTTCACTTTGCAGTTGCCTTGTTCTTTGGGAACGACAGCATTTATAGTAAATGTAAAATATTATTACCAAAGAAATTGTAATAATAGTAATGTACGTAAATACCGACCAATGCTTCCTTATTAATGGTTCGTTCATTAATTTATTGAGTTCTTCATCATACTGTTTCAGTTTTTGATTGGCCAAGTTTAAATCGTCTAAATTTAGATGACTTATCTTTAGTGGTTTTAAAACAGCTGATTGTTCCTGCCTCGGCAGATCATCGCAGCAATCATATTATATTTGAGGAACAAACATTTCCTGTGTAACATTAGATCTTCTTTCCTCTTGCGCATGAAGTTGGATAGAACCGATGAAACCGTAGCACCCAGATATCATTGTCAGTAAACTTGTTGTATCGACATATTCATTATATTGAAAGTTATACGGATACTTAAGGTTTGCTCGAACTCGTTGTGCCGGTATAATTAACCACGTATTAGTAGATATTAATTGGATTTTGTAGTCTTCTATTCCAAAATTTGAAATGTAGCAATTATCAGGAAGTTGGGATGCAATGGTGAGAAGAAGAACTTTACAAATGGAGTGTTCATCAATTAATTGTGGAATTTTATTCCTGTACAATCTCATTTGGTTAGAGATTTCTTTATATGGTTCTAGTTCGCTTATGATTGTATATCGCTGAGCGTTTTCGGACAGACCAATAATTTTATAAGGCGAAATTATTGAATGAAATAATTTAATATTAGGATCTTTTACGGGCAAGGAATAAATGTGTAAATGATTATATAAATCAATTTCCACCAAAGGAACTGTTAGATTATGTCTAATAGTAAACTGTGTTAAATATTTTATTTCATATTGAACCGTGGTGCAGAAGTACGAAAAAGACCCTAACTTCATCATGTAAAAATAACTTACTTCATTATTATTCTTATTGCGTCGTTATAATTTCCGCATTGTATTCTATCGTTAAGAACAATTTGCTAATGTGAATTTGGGAATAAACAATATTAAGGTAATATTGAGTGTCGTTATTTGCTTCCGCGCAACAGGTTATGGGCCCAGACACCCCGTTGCATTAGTTCTTTCTTTGTTCCAAAAAGAAAAGTGAGGTTACATTACAATGAGTGAAAATCACATCGTTGTTAGTGGTGTTCCTGGTATCGAGAAACTAGAAGGACATAAAAATTATGACTCCTGGAAATTTCAAATGAAAATGATATTAATCGACCATGGATTATGGAAATGTGTAGATGGAACCGACACGGACACAACACGTGATCAACGAGCCTTGGCTAAAATTTGTTTGGCTGTTAAATCAGTATGTATAAGTCATGTTCGAGTTGCAAAAACTGCCAAGGAGACATGGGAAAATTTAGAAAAAGCTTTTCAATGTTCTGGTTTGAGCCGTCAACTATTTTTAAAAAGAAAGCTTTATCGCACCAAGTTTGAAGATTTTTCTTCTATGAACGAGTACGTCAGTGGCGTGCTATCCCTTGTCCACCAGATGGCTGACATTAATGTGAAAATTGAAGACAGCGAAGTAGGAATGCTACTTTTAAGTGGGCTGCCTGATTCGTATGAAACTATGTTAAGTGGATTTGGAACCACCCGTACTACAGTTACTAGCGAAGATGTAATTAAGACCTTAATGGAAGAAGACTCCAGGCGGGGACTACGCGATGATGTTACAGGTTCAGTTTTTGGTATTAAAGGTAAACCTTTTTCAAAGATTGTGTGTCATGAATGTGGTAAAGTAGGTCATATTCGACCAAAATGTCCTAAATTCAAAAAGAATAATTTCAAAAAGAAATCTAATACTCAGTTGAGTAATCAAGATGTTGTTTTGTTTACACCAACTGCTTTAGCTACTGGCAGTTTCGATGAAAAAGGATTTTATTTAGATAGTTGTGCAACAAATCATTTGAGTCATTCAAAAGATTGGATGTATAATTTTGATCAAAATTCTAATGTTAATTTTAGTATAGCCGATAAGAACACTTTAATAAGCAATGGTTCTGGTAGTATTAAATTTAGTTTATATAATTCTTTAAACAAAACGTCTGAAGTTGCTACTATTAAAAATGTAATGTATGCTCCTAAAGCTGCGGCAAATTTACTTTCAGTCAGTCAATTGACTTCAAATGGTTATTCAGTTTTATTTAATAACAAAAAATTTGTTGTTTATAAAAATCAAAATGTAAATGTCAATGGTGATATTTTGTTTACTGGTACTAATGTTGGAGGTATTTATAAAGTAGATTCTTCTTGTAATGTTGAAGTTGATAATATATCTAACGTCAATAAAGTTATGACCTGTTCAGGTAAAAGTGACTAAATCACTTGGCACAGAAGACTAGCAGATTTGAGTGTTAAAAGTCTTAATTATTTAAAGAATAGTTTAGCTACTGGCATACAGTTTCAATCTGAAGCTAATTCAATTCCCTGTATTTCTTG
This sequence comes from Cryptophagus acutangulus, assembly GCA_963556235.1. Taxonomy (NCBI): domain Eukaryota; kingdom Metazoa; phylum Arthropoda; class Insecta; order Coleoptera; family Cryptophagidae; genus Cryptophagus; species Cryptophagus acutangulus. The sequence continues at coordinate 3,295,925 of OY744571.1, forward strand.
CGTTGAGGCAAAGCAAACAAGGAACGTTTTTCCCGAGAGTATGACCAGGCGTGCTGTTCAATTACTTGAGTTAATTCATACCGATTTAGTAGGTCCAATGTCCGAAACTCCTTTTGGTAACGCCAAATATGTTTTTATGTTAACTGATGATTTTTCAAGAAAAACTTTCGGTTATATGTTAAAGTCAAAAAATGAAACTTTTTCAAAATTTAAAAAGTTTAAAATTATGGTTGAGAATCAGACTGATTTAAAAATTAAACGTCTTAGGTCTGACAATGGCACTGAATTTTGCAATAATAATTTTAAACATTTTTTAAAAGATGCTGGAATTGTACACGAAACAACTGTTCCGTATACACCAGAGCAAAATGGCGTTCAGGAACGGACAAATAGGATCATTGTAGAAAAAGCTAGATCTTTATTGTTAGATGCAGGTTTACCAAAAGGTTTTTGGGGCGAAGCTATTAGTACAGCAATTTATTTAAAAAATAGAAGTCCTACAGCTGCATTAACAAATGCACTACCAGAGGAATTATGGACTGGTCAGAAAGTAGATCTTAGTAATATACGTGTTTTTGGTTGTAAAGCATTTGCGCATATCCCTAAACAATTTAGAGGTAAATTTGATTCAAAATCAAAAACTATGATTATGGTAGGTTATTGCGAATTTACAAAAGGATACAGATTATCTGATCCTGATAATTTTCTTTCAATTAGTAAACATCGTGATGTTGTATTTTTTGAGAATGATATATTTGTTAAAACTAAAACTTTAGCACAAACTGAATCAATTGCTCAATTTCCAGAAGAAATTTCTGTGGAACCTTCTTCGAATGATATTATAACTCAATCTGAAGCTGCATCAGTTTCTAATCAGTCTGATTTAGATCAACAAATATTTGCTGATGATAACAATTCTGAAATAGTATATTACAACCGAGTTGGGAATGATATTCATTACAGCCGAGGGCTAATATCTGACCGAGAGGCGAAGCCTCGAGGTCAGATATAAGCGCGAGGCTGTAATGAAATTCCCACCCAGTATACTATGTATACTGAAATTAATGAAATTCCCACCCAGTATACTATGTATACTGGGTATACTGGGTATACTATGGTATACCCAGTATACCAGTATACTATTTTATTCACAATCGAACAATATATTATCAAAAAAATAATTAAAAATGTATGAATAAAAACACATTTTCGACCGTGGTGGAAATGCACTTTTCGATCAGCAAATCTGGAGTGAAATTGCAGTTGTCAAAACTCCAGTTCAAAACAAAAATACAGTGTTGCGTGTTGTTTTTTACGATAGTTCATTAATTTGTTGTGCTGTTGGACTAGATTAATCTTTAAATGTAATTAAAAGTGTGGAAATAGCGAAATACATTAAATACTTGTGTAAATTCTACTGTTGCAAGTGTCAAACAATCATATTTATTATTTGACAGTATTACGAACCTAGGTATGTTGTTAATCCTTCATAGAACGAAAAATATTGTTTAGTTATATTTTGTTTATTGTACATTTCATGTTAACATTTGGTTTCAAATTTAAGCCAGTATTTCCCAGATGTCTTAATTAAACTTGTAGGAAACCTAGTGTAATGACCATTTCAGTAAATTTATATTACAGACAATTAAATTAATAGTGATTTTTTAGTAAATGAGAATGGGTTTTATTAAAACTTTTATTGATAGTGGTAAAATTTATGCTATGTTGTTAAATGCATGTTTTTTCCCAGATTAGCTGGGAAAAATCTTCGGAGAAATCTGTTTAAAGTATGTATCTTTGAACCCCTGCTTGCACATTTGTGCCAAAATGACCAACCAAATTTGTAAAGACCCGCCTACTAAACGGGTCTATATATTTTGTGATTTTTATGTTTTTCAACAAGTACATTTTGAATCTCGCACAGTTCCAGTGTTAATACTACGCAAGTGGCGAATTCGTGCTTCCCGTTTTGTATACTGACGGTTAGTTGTATCTAAATTTAAAATAAATAAACTCTTAATCAACAACCTTTATCGTGTTGTTATTACTATCAGTGCGGCTGGACCTTGTGATTAATTGCTATCATAAGTGCACCGGTCAATCGCGAAGTCTATGTGGTAACCCTATTAGACAAGTGCGCAAAAATACAAACATTTTATGGTCCTTCGAGCCGGATCTCTAAATCCGAAATAACTTTTTGTGAAGTGAATAACTTTACGGGCATTTCATCTAATTGACCTTTGCATATCTTGTAAAAAATGCCTGCAGCTGCCATTCTCGCAGCCATAACTGCTTTCAAAACCAAAAGGACGTACTTAAAGTCCGAAATTACCAAATTCCGCAAGTGTCTATCGAACCCAGATGAGGTGACCAGCTTTACCGTAAAGGAACGCGTAGGTAGGATTCAAAGTGTGTTCGACAGCTATCGCAAACTAGAAGAAGAAACTATGGGAATTGTGGGCGACAATACCTTCAACGACGAGGATATGGAAACCTGCTTGGATTCTGTGATGAATGCAGTAAACGAATTATTGGCGTCAAAGACACCCGCACCACCGCCTGGCATCAACCGTCAAACCTCCACCGCCTCTAGTAATGGTACTATCAATGGTAATAGTGTCATCTCGGAACGCAGTAGGCTAGGAAATCAGGTAATTTTACCTAAAATAAATTTGCCAGTATTTACCGGTAAATCTAATGAATGGATGTCATTCCATGACACATTCAACTCGCTTATAAGCAGCGATAGTCAAATTAGTGACATTCAAAAATTCCTTATTTGAAATCGTCCGTTACTGGCGATGCAGCACAAACCATTCGCGGTTTGGAAGTTACCAATAATAATTATGCCGTTGCTTGGGCATTACTCAAGGAAACATATGAAAATAAACGTTTGATTGTGCAAGATCACTTTCGTCAACTAGTCAATCTACCCGTCATGACCAAGGATGCTTTAGGACCACTAAGCCTTCTACAAGACGGAGCCGCATTGCACTATAAATGTCTACAAGCGGTTGAGAGGCCAGATGACCAGCGTTATGAAGATCTAGTGGTGTATTTAATCACTAGCAAATTCGACCAAAAGACACGTCGCGATTGGGAGACAACCATAGGACAAAACGAATTTCCTGCCTATAAGCAACTACAGACTTTTATGAAGTCGAAACGGCTAATTTTTGAAATGGAAAACGCCGCGTTTCCAAGAACGCACGATCGGCCCGCCGGTCGCACTCCACGAACCTCAGCGCTTACTATAACCTCGAGAAATACAGTAACTCGGTGCCCCAAATGCAAGGCCGAGCATTACCTTTTTAAGTGTCCAGCATTTCTGAATTTATCACCACTAGACAGGTATACTAATGCTCGCGATCTTCATGTGTGTATTAATTGTTTAAAAGGTGGACATCAAACTTCAAGGTGTAACTCGCGTGGGTGTTTTAAGTGTGGAAAGAAGCATCATACAGTGCTTCATTTCGAGAGTTCCGAATCGTTTCCTACAGTAGCTCCGAGGATGGAACCCACTTTTTCAGCCTCGTCGACAGAGCATGTACTTACCAGTCAGAATGCGCAAGCTACGCCAAGTCAGGTGCTTCTATCCACTTGCCAAGTCGACGTCTTGGACAGTCGAGGTCGATGTCATACAGCAAGAGTCTTATTAGACTCTGGATCTCAGGTAAACCTGATAACAAACTCGTTAGTTCGCCGATTACAAGTAAAACAGCAAGACATTTTTCTACCCATTACTGGTGTGAATAACGAAGTCATAAATATCAACCACTTAGTCGCAGCATGCATCAAATCAAAAACAAATGATTATTCTGCATACACTAATTTTTACGTGCTGTCTAAGATTACCAATAACATTCCTTCAACACCAATTTTGAGACAAGACTTTCCCTTGCCCAGCAACTTGACACTCGCTGATCCTTATTTTCATGTACCAGGACCAATTGATATATTGATTGGTGCTGAGCTGTTTTATAGCTTATTATGCCAAGGCCAGTTTAAAATTGGTAATTTTACGTTGCAAAAAACCTTGCTGGGTTGGATTGTGTCAGGAAAGGCTACTGCACCCGAAATCACCGCAACTTGTTGCAAAGTTACAATCGAAGATCTGGACAACACAATTAAAAGGTTTTGGGAGGTAGAACACGATTACAGCAGACCTACCTATTCTTTGGAGGAAAAGGCTTGCGAAAAGAATTTTATAGAGAACGTCGAACGGACAGCTGAAGGACGTTTCGTCGTTTCTTTACCCTGGAAAGAAGATGCTTCCCGACTCGGACAGTCTAAAGATGCTGCCCTACGCCGCTTTCTAGCACTTGAACGGAAGTTCCGTACAAACCAACACTTCTTCAATGAATATTCTGCTTTTTTCGATGAATACCTACGCCTTGGGCACATGAACCTAGCGTCTCAAACAGATTTGGACGACGGTTATTTCTTACCTCACCATGCTGTGGTAAAGGAGTCAAGTTTGACCACGAAGTTAAGAGTTGTTTTTGACGCATCAAATAAGACCACGAGTGGTACCTCTTTGAACGATTTACTCATGGTTGGACCGACAACTCAAGATGATTTGTTTTCGATCTTACTTCGATTTCGTAAGCACATTTATGTGCTCACTGCCGATATTAGTAAAATGTATCGGCAGATTCTATTGCATCCCAAAGACTGCAAATTTCAACGAATTCTTTGGCGCAATAATCCGAGTGACAGCATTAAAACCTATGAGCTGTCCACGATAACTTATGGAACTGCACCGGCGTCCTTCTTAGCTATTCGATGTTTACAGCAGTTGGCAAAACGAGAAAGTAAGAATTGGCCTAAGGCAGCATCTGTTGTAGTGCGGGATTTTTATGTCGATGATCTGCTTACCGGTTGCGACTCAATTGACGACGCTGTAGAGCTATCCAAGCAAATATCGCAGCTTCTAACCAAAGGAGGATTTGAGCTCCGACAATGGACTAGCAACAACGCTTTTATTCTCAGTCAAATCGAAAATTCTAACTCCGATGAACTAAAGGTTTTGAACTGGGATCAGCCTGGAACTGTAAAGACGTTGGGAGTGCAGTGGAACCCAAGAACTGACTCGATCGAATACGTCGTATCTGCTCCACTATTTGATCAGAGAGTTACAAAACGGTCAATATTGTCCAACATTGCCAAACTGTTCGATCCATTGGGACTCTTGGGCCCAATAATTGTTACCGCAAAAATGATTATGCAAGAACTATGGCAAGTGAAACTGAACTGGGACGAATCGGTTCCACGAGCTTTGCATCTAAAATGGACTAAGTTTCTAGAGGAGTTGAGCCAGCTACAGTGTAAAACCCCTCGTTGTGTCGTAAAAGAAAGTGGGAGCCAGGCAGAGCTGCATGGATTTTGTGACGCAAGTGAAAAGGCGTATGGTGCGTGTATTTATGTTAAGTCGAACTCAGGTACTACTTGTTCTACTGCATTGCTGTGCGCCAAATCCCGAATTGCTCCATTGAAAAATACTTCCTTACCCCGGCTAGAGCTAAGTTCGGGTCTATTGCTGGCACAGCTAGTGCACAAGGTTTGCAGCTGTATAGAAATACCGTTTACAAGCATCCATTTATACTCTGACTCCACGATTTCACTGGCTTGGATAAAGGCCCCATCTAGTAAATGGAAAACTTTTGTAGCTAACCGAGTCAGTCAAATACAAGAGCTAAGTGACACGTCAATGTGGCATCACGTGCTTGGAAAGGAGAACCCAGCTGGTGTCATATCTCGAGGTTGTGCCCCAACAGCTCTATCATCAAATCAACTATGGTGGCATGGACCTGAATGGTTGATTTCAGAACCAGTCAATAGTCTAAGTGAGGCTAACTACGAAACCAAATTGGAGGCAAGACCAGTTGAGGTAGTATCACTTTCAACTACCGCTGACAGTCTGGAGTTCTTCAACAGATATTCATCGCTCACCAGATTATACCGAATCACCGCTTTTTGCATACGCTTTATATCAAATTTGAGGTCTAAATGTAACAGACAAGTCGGTCCACTATTGGTCTCTGAGTTACATGATGCTAAGTCACGCTTACTGCTCGCGGCTCAGCATAGTTGTTTTATATCTGAAAGAAAGAAACTAGTAAAATCCAAATTGGTGGATCATACTAGTAAGCTACTTTGTTTAAACCCTTTTATGGATAAAAGCGGTTTGATTCGTGTCGGAGAGCGGCTTAAAAATTCTTTACTAAATTCTAAATTTCCGATCGTACTTCCGCCAACTCATCCCCTTACAAATTTAATAATACGTTATGCCCATCTAATCAGCTTGCATGGTGGTGTCCAAGCAACATTAGCCTCTACTAGGACCGAGTTTTGGATATTAAATGGAAGAAGTGCTGTGAAGAGAATCCTCAGAACATGTATCCCTTGTTTTAAAGCTAAACCGAAAGTAACAGAGCCTATAATGGGTAATTTACCGTCAGCACGATGCACCGCAACTCTTCGTCCATTTATCAAGTCTGGAGTAGATTATTGTGGCCCATTTATCATCAAGGATGGTTCCAGACGCAGTAAGAAATCGCGGAAGGTCTACATAGCGATTTTTGTATGTTTAGCAACTAAAGCAGTGCACATTGAGATTGTGTCCGACCTCACTTCCGAAGATTACATTGCTGCGTTGCAACGCTTTGTCTCACGCCGAGGATGGATTACGGATCTTTTTTCGGACAACGCCACTAATTTTGTTGGTGCTAATCGCGCTCTGCGAGATTTGTACAAAATGCTACAGTCTGAAGTTACTGCCGCGGATATCCAGAAACAGTTAGCAACTAGAGGCATTTGCTGGCACTTCATTCCCCCTCGATCGCCTCATTTTGGAGGATTATGGGAGGCTGCGGTGAAGTCGATGAAACACCATTTAAGAAGAATATCTGCCAACGCCAACCTGACCTATGAGGAATTGCACACTCTGTTGTGTCAAATTGAGGCGGTACTCAACTCCAGGCCCTTATCGGCTCTATCAGCCGATCCAAACGATTGGTCATTCTTGACTTCAGGTCATTTTCTGATTGGAGATCATTTAACCTCTTTACCAGAACCTAATTTGACAAATTTGCCAATAAACAGGTTATCCAGATGGCAGCACACACAACAAATGAAGCAACATTTTTGGACACGATGGTCTCGTGAATATCTCGGCGAACTGCAGAAGCGCAATAAATGGAAAGGATTATCAGCGGAGTTAACCATTGGTAGGTTAGTAATTATCAAAGAAGAAAACACTCCGCCAAATTTATGGAAACTGGGACGCGTCCTAGAAATTCATCCAGGTAATGATGGCATAACTCGCGCTGTCACCATTATGTTGCCTACCCGAACTACTGCAAAAAGGGCTGTAACAAATCTATGTCCTCTTCCAGTTGAAGAGTGAACATCACCGTTGTATTTATTTATTCGTTGAAAGCCAAGCCTTTCAAGGCGGGCGGCGTGTTAATCCTTCATAGAACGAAAAATATTGTTTAGTTATATTTTGTTTATTGTATATTTCATGTTAACATTTGGTTTCAAATTTAAGCCAGTATTTCCCAGATGTCTTAATTAAACTTGTAGGAAACCTAGTGTAATGACCATTTCAGTAAATTTATATTACAGACAATTAAATTAATAGTGATTTTTTAGTAAATGAGAATGGGTTTTATTAAAACTTTTATTGATAGTGGTAAAATTTATGCTATGTTGTTAAATGCATGTTTTTTCCCAGCTTAGCTGGGAAAAATTTTCGGAGAAATCTGTTTAAAGTATGTATCTTTGAACCCCTGCTTGCACATTTGTGCCAAAATGACCAACCAAATTTGTAAAGACCCGCCTTCTAAACGTGTCTATATATTTTGTGATTTTTATGTTTTTCAACAAGTACATTTTGAATCTCGCACAGTTCCAGTGTTAATACTACGCAAGTGGCGAATTCGTGCTTCCCGTTTTGTATACTGACGGTTAGTTGTATCTAAATTTAAAATAAATAAACTCTTAATCAACAACCTTTATCGTGTTGTTATTACTATCAGTGCGGCTGGACCTTGTGGTTAATTGCTATCATAAGTGCACCGGTCAATCGCGAAGTCTATGTGGTAACCGTATTAGACAAGTGCGCGAAAATACAAACATATGTAATGTTCAACTTCCCGACCTCTAAATCGTTGGTAATCACAACATTACAATAACGATTGTGAATAAACATTATTACAGTATTCATTATTATATAACACTTCGACAATTTCCACATTTTGTGTGGTTTCAAATTTTTCATCTGCTACACAAAAATAACATTTTTTGCGACCTGTTGCATACATTTGAATTTGAACCTGTGCAACGCATTTTTTTGATAATTTTCTTTTATTTAAATAATTGGTGTATGTTTTTGATGATGAGGGACATTTTATTTCATAAATTTCAGCTTCTGAAATACCATCTGGTGAAGCTGCTATTATAGGACACTGTCTAGAAATGAACAAACCGCAAAGCCAAATTACGTCTCTCGTAGAGGGAAGTATTGTATTCGTGTTTTTTTTTTCAAATTTTGCTTTTTTCGTCCTTATAAAATGCGTAGATTACGAAAATCATAGTCACTACCCCAATCCCAACAAAACGCAACTCCTCATTACCAACCACAAAATAAATGACGCATCCCCAACAATTCAAATAGACGGTACGAGGATCAAACCTTCCCCGGACATAAAATATTTAGGACTGACTATTGACCACAAACATAAATTTCATAAACACGCCAACAAAATCAAAACCGAAATTTCCAAAAGATCCAAACACTTCCGCTCCTTAACATGCAGCAATGATCAAGGTATTAGCATCAAGACAGCGACACAAATTTACAAAAGCATCTGCAGACCTTTAATTGACTATGGACACGTAATTATGACCAACTCAAACAGTAAGACAATACAAATTTTGGAGACAGCAGAACGAACTGCACAAAGACAAATAACGAGACTTAGACACCCTAACAACCCACTTCACAATCCTTCAAACCAGCTCTTTTTTGAACGGACAAACATAACCACAATAACAGACAGACTTAAATATCTCAGACAAAAATTTAAAGACAACGAGACAAACTGGACGATTTTAAACGACCTATGCATTAAACGCGACGACACTAATTTTCTCAGAAAACAACTAATCAAAACACTCTACGAAACATACACGGACGAAAATTTCCTAACCTTATCCTAGCCTACCCAACCTACCCTAACTCTTATCTACCAAAGAATGTATATAATTTATTTTTTTTAAATTTTTTCCAAAAGAATCTATTTTTGTTACACTTACATTAAGAATAATTTTTCTTTATTTTTTGTTACTTTTTTTCATTTTTACTTACAACTAGAATTTCCATTTACATTTTTTTTTCTCATATGCTATGAATTGTTATTAATCACACAAATTGTTATTAATCATTGGCAGAAAGACGAAAGTCCATAGCCGATTGTTCTTGTGACAATAAAGATTTGATATATATATATATATATATATATCATAGTCACTAATTTCCGTCTGTCGGTCGGTCTGTTCGTTTCTTTAAACCACTATATTTCGGAATCTACTGACCCGATTTAAACATAATTGGCGTCCCTTTTTTCTACTCGCCCATAGATGATATAGAAGTAAACACGTTAAAAAAATTCTCAAAGACCTGCGCGTTATAGGCCAAAAACATGCTAAAAATGGCAAAATCGGTGGATCCCCTTAATCTTCTAAAGTTGCAGGCCGATTTTGATCAAATATTGAACATGTGTATTGTGTATAGCTCAAGTGGAAAATGCTTTCAAAAAATCTGGAGATTTTTACAGGGTTGAATTTTTATTAAGGGTTGAAGGATCAAAAAGTTGTAAAAATGTATAAGTTGTAACGTGAATATCTGCCAGGAGGAATATTCGATTTGAGCCAAATTTAGAATACATATTAGAAATACATTAAAGAAAATATTGGTGAAAGTTTCATTCCTTAAAAATAAGCCCTTGTAGCCAGTTTGCCATTTAATTTAATTTTTCAAAAATTGACCGTGCTTTGGCTCTTATATGTCAGCATAATCCACCATTTTCCATCAGCTATTTTATATATATTTACATAATGAGTAATTACAAATAATTTAAGACCCTTACCACACACCCCCACCCCTCGTAATATACCGTTTGAATCATATAGATCGATTATTTTCATAATATTTAATTTCCACTATAGAGAGCTGCATGGATTTTGTGACGCAAGTGAAAAGGCGTATGGTGCGTGTATTTATGTTAAGTCGAACTCAGGTACTACTTGTTCTACTGCATTGCTGTGCGCCAAATCCCGAATTGCTCCATTGAAAAATACTTCCTTACCCCGGCTAGAGCTAAGTTCGGGTCTATTGCTGGCACAGCTGGTGCACAAGGTTTGCAGCTGTATAGAAATACCGTTTACAAGCATCCATTTATACTCTGACTCCACGATTTCACTGGCTTGGATAAAGGCCCCATCTAGTAAATGGAAAACTTTTGTAGCTAACCGAGTCAGTCAAATACAAGAGCTAAGTGACACGTCAATGTGGCATCACGTGCTTGGAAAGGAGAACCCAGCTGGTGTCATATCTCGAGGTTGTGCCCCAACAGCTCTATCATCAAATCAACTATGGTGGCATGGACCTGAATGGTTGATTTCAGAACCAGTCAATAGTCTAAGTGAGGCTAACTACGAAACCAAATTGGAGGCAAGACCAGTTGAGGTAGTATCACTTTCAACTACCGCTGACAGTCTGGAGTTCTTCAACAGATATTCATCGCTCACCAGATTATACCGAATCACCGCTTTTTGCATACGCTTTATATCAAATTTGAGGTCTAAATGTAACAGACAAGTCGGTCCACTATTGGTCTCTGAGTTACATGATGCTAAGTCACGCTTACTGCTCGCGGCTCAGCATAGTTGTTTTATATCTGAAAGAAAGAAACTAGTAAAATCCAAATTGGTGGATCATACTAGTAAGCTACTTTGTTTAAACCCTTTTATGGATAAAAGCGGTTTGATTCGTGTCGGAGAGCGGCTTAAAAATTCTTTACTGAAATTTGAGCAAAAATTTCCGATCGTACTTCCGCCAACTCATCCCCTTACAAATTTAATAATACGTTATGCCCATCTAATCAGCTTGCATGGTGGTGTCCAAGCAACATTAGCCTCTACTAGGACCGAGTTTTGGATATTAAATGGAAGAAGTGCTGTGAAGAGAATCCTCAGAACATGTATCCCTTGTTTTAAAGCTAAACCGAAAGTAACAGAGCCTATAATGGGTAATTTACCGTCAGCACGATGCACCGCAACTCTTCGTCCATTTATCAAGTCTGGAGTAGATTATTGTGGCCCATTTATCATCAAGGATGGTTCCAGACGCAGTAAGAAATCGCGGAAGGTCTACATAGCGATTTTTGTATGTTTAGCAACTAAAGCAGTGCACATTGAGATTGTGTCCGACCTCACTTCCGAAGATTACATTGCTGCGTTGCAACGCTTTGTCTCACGCCGAGGATGGATTACGGATCTTTTTTCGGACAACGCCACTAATTTTGTTGGTGCTAATCGCGCTCTGCGAGATTTGTACAAAATGCTACAGTCTGAAGTTACTGCCGCGGATATCCAGAAACAGTTAGCAACTAGAGGCATTTGCTGGCACTTCATTCCCCCTCGATCGCCTCATTTTGGAGGATTATGGGAGGCTGCGGTGAAGTCGATGAAACACCATTTAAGAAGAATATCTGCCAACGCCAACCTGACCTATGAGGAATTGCACACTCTGTTGTGTCAAATTGAGGCGGTACTCAACTCCAGGCCCTTATCGGCTCTATCAGCCGATCCAAACGATTGGTCATTCTTGACTTCAGGTCATTTTCTGATTGGAGATCATTTAACCTCTTTACCAGAACCTAATTTGACAAATTTGCCAATAAACAGGTTATCCAGATGGCAGCACACACAACAAATGAAGCAACATTTTTGGACACGATGGTCTCGTGAATATCTCGGCGAACTGCAGAAGCGCAATAAATGGAAAGGATTATCAGCGGAGTTAACCATTGGTAGGTTAGTAATTATCAAAGAAGAAAACACTCCGCCAAATTTATGGAAACTGGGACGCGTCCTAGAAATTCATCCAGGTAATGATGGCATAACTCGCGCTGTCACCATTATGTTGCCTACCCGAACTACTGCAAAAAGGGCTGTAACAAATCTATGTCCTCTTCCAGTTGAAGAGTGAACATCACCGTTGTATTTATTTATTCGTTGAAAGCCAAGCCTTTCAAGGCGGGCGGCGTGTTAATCCTTCATAGAACGAAAAATATTGTTTAGTTATATTTTGTTTATTGTATATTTCATGTTAACATTTGGTTTCAAATTTAAGCCAGTATTTCCCAGATGTCTTAATTAAACTTGTAGGAAACCTAGTGTAATGACCATTTCAGTAAATTTATATTACAGACAATTAAATTAATAGTGATTTTTTAGTAAATGAGAATGGGTTTTATTAAAACTTTTATTGATAGTGGTAAAATTTATGCTATGTTGTTAAATGCATGTTTTTTCCCAGCTTAGCTGGGAAAAATTTTCGGAGAAATCTGTTTAAAGTATGTATCTTTGAACCCCTGCTTGCACATTTGTGCCAAAATGACCAACCAAATTTGTAAAGACCCGCCTTCTAAACGGGTCTATATATTTTGTGATTTTTATGTTTTTCAACAAGTACATTTTGAATCTCGCACAGTTCCAGTGTTAATACTACGCAAGTGGCGAATTCGTGCTTCCCGTTTTGTATACTGACGGTTAGTTGTATCTAAATTTAAAATAAATAAACTCTTAATCAACAACCTTTATCGTGTTGTTATTACTATCAGTGCGGCTGGACCTTGTGGTTAATTGCTATCATAAGTGCACCGGTCAATCGCGAAGTCTATGTGGTAACCGTATTAGACAAGTGCGCGAAAATACAAACATATGTAAGGTTCAACTTCCCGACCTCTAAATCGTTGGTAATCACAACATTACAATAACGATTGTGAATAAACATTATTACAGTATTCATTATTATATAACACTTCGACAATTTCCACATTATGTGTGGTTTCAAATTTTTCATCTGCTACACAAAAATAACATTTTTTGCGACCTGTTGCATACATTTGAATTTGAACCTGTGCAAAGCATTTTTTTGATAATTTTCTTTTATTTAAATAATTGGTGTATGTTTTTGATGATGAGGGACATTTTATTTCATAAATTTCAGCTTCTGAAATACCATCTGGTGAAGCTGCTATTATAGGACACTGTCTAGAAATGAACAAACCGCAAAGCCAAATTACGTCTCTCGTAGAGGGAAGTATTGTATTCGTGATTTTTTTTTCAAATTTTGCTTTTTTCGACCTTATAAAATGCGTAGATTACGAAAATCATAGTCACTACCCCAATCCCAACAAAACGCAACTCCTCATTACCAACCACAAAATAAATGACGCATCCCCAACAATTCAAATAGACGGTACGAGGATCAAACCTTCCCCGGACATAAAATATTTAGGACTGACTATTGACCACAAACATAAATTTCATAAACACGCCAACAAAATCAAAACCGAAATTTCCAAAAGATCCAAACACTTCCGCTCCTTAACATGCAGCAATGATCAAGGTATTAGCATCAAGACAGCGACACAAATTTACAAAAGCATCTGCAGACCTTTAATTGACTATGGACACGTAATTATGACCAACTCAAACAGTAAGACAATACAAATTTTGGAGACAGCAGAACGAACTGCACAAAGACAAATAACGAGACTTAGACACCCTAACAACCCACTTCACAATCCTTCAAACCAGCTCTTTTTTGAACGGACAAACATAACCACAATAACAGACAGACTTAAATATCTCAGACAAAAATTTAAAGACAACGAGACAAACTGGACGATTTTAAACGACCTATGCATTAAACGCGACGACACTAATTTTCTCAGAAAACAACTAATCAAAACACTCTACGAAACATACACGGACGAAAATTTCCTAACCTTATCCTAGCCTACCCAACCTACCCTAACTCTTATCTACCAAAGAATGTATATAATTTTTTTTTTAAATTTTTTCCAAAAGAATCTATTTTTGTTACACTTACATTAAGAATAATTTTTCTTTATTTTTTGTTACTTTTTTTCATTTTTACTTACAACTAGAATTTCCATTTACATTTTTTTTTCTCATATGCTATGTATTGTTATTAATCACACAAATTGTTATTAATCATTGGCAGAAAGACGAAAGTCCATAGCCGATTGTTCTTGTGACAATAAAGATTTGATATATATATATATATATATATATATATATATATATATATATATATATATATCATAGTCACTAATTTCCGTCTGTCGGTCGGTCTGTTCGTTTCTTTAAACCACTATATTTCGGAATCTACTGACCCGATTTAAACATAATTGGCGTCCCTTTTTTCTACTCGCCCATAGATGATATAGAAGTAAACACGTTAAAAAAATTCTCAAAGACCTGCGCGTTATAGGCCAAAAACATGCTAAAAATGGCAAAATCGGTGGATCCCCTTAATCTTCTAAAGTTGCAGGCCGATTTTGATCAAATATTGAACATGTGTATTGTGTATAGCTCAAGTGGAAAATGCTTTCAAAAAATCTGGAGATTTTTACAGGGTTGAATTTTTATTAAGGGTTGAAGGATCAAAAAGTTGTAAAAATGTATAAGTTGTAACGTGAATATCTGCCAGGAGGAATATTCGATTTGAGCCAAATTTAGAATACATATTAGAAATACATTAAAGAAAATATTGGTGAAAGTTTCATTCCTTAAAAATAAGCCCTTGTAGCCAGTTTGCCATTTAATTTAATTTGTCAAAAATTGACCGTGCTTTGGCTCTTATATGTCAGCATAATCCACCATTTTCCATCAGCTATTTTATATATATTTACATAATGAGTAATTACAAATAATTTAAGACCCTTACCACACACCCCCACCCCTCGTAATATACCGTTTGAATCATATAGATCGATTATTTTCATAATATTTAATTTCCACTATAGATTTAAAACAAATTCACAAATAATCTAATTAAAAATAATATGCAACCCTTATTTTACCACTTCAACCCTTAATATACCCTTTACAGTAAAACTGCTCGGATTTCTTTCAAAGCATTTTTAAATAACCCGATACATTTTTTTCCACAAAAGATGCCTCAAAATTCTAAACATTAAAAACAGAAATTTAAACATAGCAACGAGAGAAGTACTGTGGAATCTCATTTCCAGCGAACTTTTTCGATGAGTTTCTTCTCTACTACTTTTTGAACAATATCTTTAAGGCCGTGCGCCCACCAAGACGACGCGACTACGATCCAATCTCTAAGCAACTATCGCGCGATAATCGCCAGGTGATAAAAGTAAGTGGTGTTCGCACACCAAATCAACTAATTTGCTATGCGACTGCGATCAGTTTATTCAACAATGTCAAGCGACGATGTTGGCGATGTTGTGACAATCTATTCAATCTACGATTACAAAATCGAAAGTTGAAAAGAAAATGGTGGATTCATCCATATCTTAAAAACAATAGAGAAAAGAGGGCATATATTACTGTGCGTGAGCTGTTAAAAGACGAAATAAAATTTAACAACTTTTATCGAATGTCGAAGAAATTGTATTCAGAGCTTGTTGAAAGAGTAAGAACATATGTTCAGAAAAAAGATAAAAATTATAGAAAAAGCATCAGTGTTGAAGAACGGGTACTGATCACAATAAGGTAAGTTTGAAAGAAATTGTTTTTATTTATTTATAATAATTTTGTATAAAGGGTGTCCCAGAACTCGCGAGTCAGAGAAACTAGCACATGGTGATGACAATATCATACAAAAAACTACAGTTTTTCCTGGCGCGTTAGTTCTGAGACACCTTGTATTGGTGTTATTTTGAACAAAATAAAATAAGTAATTAAATAATATAAAAGTAAACGAAATGTTAGTGGTACATTTTCTAAGTAAGCGATATCAAAAATTGTTTTAAATTCAACACAAAGATTTTCAAAAACTATAAAATAATTGCAAATATTTGCTAGTGCGGTTTTTGTAAAACATACTGTACTATACTCTTATAATAAAAATTCAACAATTTGGCATGAAGGGCATCTAAAGCCTGACTTATTAAGAGCAGTCTGCCGCAGAAATTCACAATTGAGTTTGCCAACGGAATTCTTTGAAAACAAATAAACTTCTAGAATGGATTTTTAGCGCATTTTTTGTCAAATCGACGGACATTTTATTCTAATAAATAGAACTGTAAATTTCTTCGACAGATTGCTCTTAAAAATTCAGGTTTAAGTATAAATAATGATAATGTTTCATTTTTGACCTGCTGGAACAAAGTTCTCCCAAGAAAATTGATATTGCTCACTGCCCGGTTCACTGTATGGATTTTCTTGGATAGCAGATGGGTATCTTTGTTGTGAAGCCTGACTTATTAAGAGCAGTCTGCCGCAGAAATTCACAATTGAGTTTGCCAACGGAATTCTTTGAAAACAAATAAACTTCTAGAATGGATTTTTAGCGCATTTTTTGTCAAATCGACGGACATTTTATTCTAATAAATAGAACTGTAAATTTCTTCGACAGATTGCTCTTAAAAATTCAGGTTTAAGTATAAATAATGATAATGTTTCATTTTTGACCTGCTGGAACAAAGTTCTCCCACGAAAATTGATATTGCTCACTGCCCGGTTCACTGTATGGATTTTCTTGGATAGCAGATGGGTATCTTTGTTCTGAAGTCTGACATGTAGAAATACTTGCAGGAGTACAAGAAGATGTTGATGATATAAGCCGATCTTCCAAAATATCATCAATTACTTCCAAAACTTTTCGTTTAAATTGTCTCATTTGTACATCATTCTTTTGAGAAAGTTCGGGAAGTAGACTTAACAAGAACATCTTAGGATCTTCATTGTTAATATTTTTTCGACTATTACAAAAATTGATAAAGGTTTTGTCGACTTCTGATAAATCACTTTTGCGTTTACTTCTTTTATTAGCCACAACTTTGTATGATTCCGTTTCTGCTGCAGTTGATTGCTTTGTCAATGTTTGTCGATGTTTTGTTTCTGCAACTTGAACTTCTGATTTTTCTAGTACAATATCTTCCTCTTCTTCTTCATCTTTTGAAATTTCAGTATCACTTTTATGAGTTTCTGAAGTAGGTGAAGGTATATTTCCAACGTTTGGTGTATTTGGCTTAACAAATGGAAGGATAAATTGCATTATGTTGAGCAAGTAATAAGGTTTTTTTGATTTTGCAGCTGAACCACTTGGTGGCGGTTTTAACTTTCTCACAAAAACGGTTCTTAAATTTTTCCATTTTTCTTTACAGATACTATCTGCAACCAACCACATAATTCAACTATTTATTTAAAATTTATATTCAATTATTTTTTTTTCAGATATTTGGCTACGGGATGTACGTTTAGGACTTTGGAGTTTTATTTTGCACGGGGAAATAGTACAATTGGAAAAATAATTTATGAAACTACCACTGCCATTTGGAGGAGTCTACATGACGACTATATGCCAATACCCACAAAAAGCGATTGAAAAGCAATTGCAGAAAGATACCAGCAACTTTGGAATCTTCCTAATTGCTTAGGGTCTATAGATGGGAAACATATTCGCATACAAAAACTTCCTAAAAGCGGTTTCTCCAATTTTAATTATAAATCATTTCATTCGCTTATATTATTAGCATATTGTGATGCTGACGAAAACTTCATTATGATAGAACCTGGATATGCCGGTAGAAATAGCGATGGAGGAATTTTCAAAGTAGCGAAAATGAGCAAATGGCTGCAACAAGAGATTCATTTTCCTGATCCACAAACATTACCGTTTGATGATCCAGAAACAAAATTTCTGTATTACTTTGTGGCTGATGAAGCATTTCCTCTTCAGCGATATTTGATGCGACCATACCCTCAACGAAGACTTAATAATAGAACAAGAATATTCAATTATAGATTAAGCCGTGGTCGAAAAACTATTGAATATTCGTTTAGTATGATGGTTCAAAAATTTCAGGTACTTTCGAATGCAATTCGTTGTAAAAAAGAAAACACAATTAACAACATAATTTGCGCTGTATGTGTACTTCACAATTTTATTCGTAAACGTGAAGGTATCCTGTATACAAATACAACCGAAATAAATGAGCCTGATATATTTTATCAACGACCGGCCGATTTGCAGGAACAGGACATAGTTCAGAACCAAACTATTAATGCAAGATCAAATGCAAAGTGTTTACGGGATTATCTTAGTTATTATTTTCTACAACCGCGTGCTGCTATTCCGTGGCAATGGAAATATTGTGTGCCTGAATGAGTATTTAATAAATAATAATAATAAAGTCAACCCTCTTTCATTTACTTCTTGTGCTACGTTTTTCCAAGCCTTTTCTGTCAGATCCTTCTGTGCATATTCAGGTAATTTATAGTTGTATAAGCATAGATGTTTTTCTACCGCTTCCACTAATTTAACACAAAACTCTTGATCGTTTTTATTTGCTATCTCTGCTTGAACGCACAAATAATATTGATATGATTGTTTACTATCGATTTTGTCGAAGGAATAACTATGTGAAGTATTTGATCAGTAAAAAATTACTGACAAAAAATGATGTTTGTCGTTTTTATTGGCTGAATTCTAGAATCAATCACCAGATAATCGCCAAGAAACTGACATGGTCAATCGCCAGGCGACTGGTTGCCGACAGTCACTTTAAAATTGCGTCTAATCGTCTTAGTGGACGAAGGTATACTTAAAAGCATGGGTACGACTCTCACGCGACGTGAAAGCGACTACCAAGTTATCAAAGTCGGATCGTAGTCGCGTTGCTTTGGTGGACGCACGGTCTAAGAGTTCTGCCTCTTTTCATTGCTGCGCTGTCCGGAATTTTTGCGCCCATAATATTTGCAGCTGAGGTACCATCAGTTTAGCACTTACTAGCTTCTTCGTAAGCTTTTGATGCAGTTATTCTGCCATACCTCAACTCATACCAAAGAGTACTTTTATATTGATCTCTAGTAAGCTTCTCTACCTCATCAAATGTTGACTATGGAAAACTGTTCTTGGTACAGTCTATGAATTTTCCACTGCTAGATTATCTATGTGTCAACATTTCATTTTCCAGTCAACAAATCGAACATCACCTCGTATAAAATTTGCTCCTGCTAAATTTATAATACTAATCGGAAAATCTTCAAGTTTAATCTTTCAAAGTTATACCAGGCTGTACCTTATGGATCCGTCTTGCTATTGATTATTGTGTTAATTGCTAAATAGTTCGTGTTTTTGTATCATTTCTAAAAATTAAGTGAAATATTTGTTATAAATTCTTTAAACCGATTTGTAATTGAAGTAAAAAAAAAAATAATAAAAAAAATAAAAAAAAAACTATCGTCTTTCGAGTGTTTTAAGCAAAAGTTATTTGTGTATTCACTCTAAACAAAGCGTAAACATTATTCTAAAATGGTTCAATTCTATTGCGGCTCTTGTTCCGAAATCATCAATCCCAAGAGTTCATCTATTCTATGCCAAGGTGGCTGCGAGCTCTGGTTCCATGCTGAGTGCGTTTCTTTAAAAAGTCGTGATATTCAACGATTTATGAGAGAAGAAAAGAAGACAGACGGTGATCGTTGGAATTGCGCTTCGGTGTTCGACCGAAGGCGTGAACGACTGTTCATTACTTGCCCAATTATCTACCAAAGAAAAATCTCTTAACATATCTACATCTACGTTAGAGAACTTATTAGAGAGTAGAGACCCAGTTTTCAAAATTCAAAGCTCAAAGCTCAATGCGAAGTGTCATTAAATAAAATGTCAATTATCATGAAATCAATTGAAACCAAGCTATTGGCCGTTGAAAAGGAAAATAGTAGTTTAAGAGCTGAAATTGAATCTCTGAAACGCTCTAAAAAACATGAGGACAGCGTTTCGCCTAATATTGCTACAATTCTGAGTGAAGTAAACGATCAGAATAGTCGCAAAAATAATACTATCATTTACGGGGTTTTCGATGAAAATAATGAATCAAACGATGTAACAGCTGTTAAAGAAATTATTACTGATCTTGATAATTCTATCGAAATTGTTACTAGTTTTTGCCTGGGGACGCATTCTCAGGGACTTACACTCCTCTAAAGGTGGTTCTTAGAAGCGAAAAAGAAGTTTCCAATATCTTGTTTCCAAAAATGGAAAAATGGTTAGTTTCCAAAAATGTTCATAAGTTAAAAGTTAACACAACTTACCCAAACGCCCGAATCAGCAACGATCGTACCAAAATCCAACAAGAGTGCTTTAGAAAAGCAAAGGAGGAGATTGAGCAACGTAAAGCCGAAGTAGTAAATAACTTGACAATAAAAGTTATCAATGGCTACCCAAAAATTATCCAATCCAGAATCAAAAAAAACTTCAAAAAACCAATAAAAACACTTTCAGTATATTACCAGAATGTATGGGGCTTTCGCACTAAACTAAATTTTCTACGACATGAAGCAGCCTTATCTTCACGGAAACTGGCCTGAATGAAAATTTTTCCAACGAACTCTCTCTACCAAACTATTCTATTTACAGGACGGACCGCGACGAAACTACTAGTACATTTACAAGATTAGTTCTGATAGCAGTTAAGAAGTTGCTTTCCTCACACTTAATTTTATTAAATAATACATTAGAGCAACTATATGTAAGTGTTGGAAAGGGATTACAGAAATGAATTCTAGGCTGTGTTTACATTCTTCCAAATTCAAGTGTAAATACATATTTATCCTTCTGTGA
This sequence comes from Cryptophagus acutangulus, assembly GCA_963556235.1. Lineage (NCBI taxonomy): Eukaryota > Metazoa > Arthropoda > Insecta > Coleoptera > Cryptophagidae > Cryptophagus > Cryptophagus acutangulus. The sequence continues at coordinate 3,316,845 of OY744571.1, forward strand.
ATCAGATGAAATTGTTCATGAAGCAAACCCTAATATACTCTTGCATTTGTTTGGTGATTTTAATGTACCAAAAATCCAGTGGTTAAATGAACAAAGAAGTTGTGTGCCTGCTGTGACTGATCAACCTACTTTACTTGAAAAAGCAGTTATTGACTCTTTCGGTGAATTGTGCTCTCTCCTTAATCTTTATCAGTGCAATGTGGTGGTGAATTATCGAAATGTTCTATTGGATTTGGTGTTTTCAACAAATACTGACACGACATATCAGACAGATGCTCTATTACCTATGGACAGACATCACACTCCTTTTCATGCGGAAATTAAACTCGTTGAAGTGTCAAGTGCTAGCCATTCATTTTTAAGAGCAAATGGTTTTTCTTATGATTTCAAACGAGCTGATTACCTTGGGATAAACAATTTTTTGGGAGAGCAAAACTGGAATATTTTTAAGGAAAATGCCTGCTTAAATGAAATGGTAAATACTTTTTATTCAATTGTATATCAGGCAATTGATCTTTTTGTTCCTACTCGTGTAATTGTTAATTCAACGTTTCCTAAGTGGTACTCAAACAAATTAAAAGAGAAAATCTGTCAAAAAAAAGAAGCTCACAGGAATTTTAAAAATAATCATTCGCTTTCTGATTACGATCTATTTACTATTTTAAGGACGCAATTTAAGCAGTTGTCAACTGAATGTTATCTCGAACACATACAAAATATTGAAAATATTATTCCTTTTAATATTAACTGTTTTTTCAACTTTGTAAATGAGAAGAAAAACAGTAACGAAATCCCAAATAAGATGTCTTATAATGATGATAAACTATCGGATGGTATAGATATAGCTAATGGTTTTGCAAATCACTTTTCTTCTGTTTACAGTAACAAAAAATGCCAGAGTAAAAATCTACTATCTAAAAGTAACAATATTGTAAATGAAGGTGCATTTTCTGTTACACTTAATCAAGTATTTTTGGCAATAAATCAATTGGACCTAAACAAAGGATCCGGTCCGGAACCAATTTTTTTAAAAAATTGCAATTTTATTCTATCTAGACCTCTATATTTTATTTTTAATAAATCTCTAGAAGTTGGTGAATTTCCTGATGTTTGGAAACTTATTATTACACCAGTATTTAAATCTGGCAATAGATCGGATATCAAAAATTATAGGCCAATTTCAATTCTATCTTGCATACCTAAACTACTTGAAAGCTTAGTAACGGTCCATTTTTTTACTGTTTTTAAACATATTATCATTCATGAACAACACGGTTTCTCCAAAGGAAAATTGACTGAAACTAATCTTTTACTATTCACGCAATTTCTAACAGTCACTAGAAAATAAAATCCAAACTGATTGCATTTACACAGATTTTTCTAAGACGTTTGACCGTATAATTCACGACCTTTTGATTGTCAAACTTAACGCCTTAGGTATACATGGCGCTTTACTAGATTGGCTACGTAGTTACCTCATAAATAGAAGACAAGTAGTAAAAATGAAAAACTTTTTTCCCAAGAATTTAATGCACCATCTGGTGTGCCTCAAAGCTCTCATTTGGGACCGCTATTGTTTGTTCTCTTCATCAACGATATAGGTAAAATATTTACAAAATGTCAGTTTCTACTATTTGCAGACGATCTCAAAATATTTTTCAAATTAAAACTATCGAAGATGCTGAAACTCTTCAAAGTAAACTTTCTCAGTTATGTATATGGTGTGAAGAAAATGAGATGGAATTGAATGTGAAGAAGTGCTTTGTAATGAGATTTTATAAAATGAGAAAGTTTGTTCATTATGATTATCAAGTACACAATGGCCTTCTAGAAAGTAAAATTATAATTAAAGATCTCGGTGTCATAATGGATAGAAAACTTACTTTTAAGAGCCATTATGATTTCATAGCCAACAAGGCACTAAGAGCACTAGGATTTATAAAAAGAATTACTTCTGACTTTCACACAATTGAATCTATAAAATCTCTTTACACAGCGCTTGTTCGTCCTCATCTCGAGTATTGCTCTACTGTATGGTCTCCATATTACGCTACACATTGCGCAAAAATTGAAGGAGTTCAGCATAAATTTTTAAGGTTTGCTGCTTATAAGCCCTTATAAATAAATTGTCTACTCGTAGAACACAAACTGATTTAAATTTTTTATTTAAACTATTAAACGGATGTATAAATTCTCCTGCCCTTCTGGCACAGATTGGCTTCCATGTTTCTAAGCAAAACACACGCTCCATAACTTTATTTCACTTACCATACAGTAGAACAAAATATCTGCAAAATTCACCAATAAGTCGTATTTTATTTGAAGCAAATAAGGTTTCCTACTACACTAAGTTTTGGGACATTACGTTTACTAACTTCAAATTATGCCTGTTAAACATTATTGATTAGAAATTATTATTTTTGTAATAACATATTAACTTGAAACCAGTGTTGACTGTACATTATTTTTCTTTCTGTAACTCAAAAGGGTTCGCCCGTTAAATAAATAAATAAATAAACATCAGATTATGCAGGGAAAGTTTTTTCTCAAGAGGAATCTCATAATCAGGTTGATGTTTCATAATCTGACAGTCAAGTTTTCGTTTTTTAGCTTCAACCATAAATTTTGAAAAAACAGATTTGTCAGTTTCTGTGTCTTGAGTTGGAGTAGTTCTTTGACAGTTCTTCGATAGTTCTTTGGTTGTGACACTTTTCAATGTATAGATCCCACTTTAGCTAGTTTAGATTTTTTCCAATAGCAGTCAATTGAAGTACATGAAGGTTCTTCGCTACGTCTGTGCACCGACATTAAAAAAGCAAGTGCATGTTTGCAGCCTCCTTCACTCGCTACACAATGATAGCATTGAACACTACACACTATACTTTTTTTTTCGTTGACTGTCATCGTTACATTGTAAGGTTTGTTTCGCACTTTGTGTTCAGGGCAAATCTTACATTTAACGGTGCAAATATTGTTTGATCTTTGCCGCTGTACATAGCCTATAGCATCATGAGCATTGGACTGTCTTGACAACCTATAAAAATTAAATGTTTTTTTTTTAATTAATCAAGTTTCTTGATTGTTAAGTGGGGCGGTCTGAAAAAAACGCTAACTAGATGTCGCCACATTACAATTTTATTTCATACTTTTTAGCTAAAACACGTAAAAAGTTATGAATTACAATATATTTTTCAAAAAACAATTAACAACCCAAGCTCATGTTTTATTATGTTTATCAAATTGTGCCTTGGTTAATTATTTATTAAATTTTGAAGTTTAAAATTTTTTCTATTTATTTTTCACAACTCGTGTTAACTGACGCCCAAACAAGTATGTCAAAATCTATCTCTAAAAGTTCAAAGCATATTTTGCAGTAATTTGACTAAAAAGTATGAATCAAATGTGAAATGGTGCAAACTGTAGACATTTTAAATGACATGTAGTGCCATGTTAAATGCCATTTAGTTCAGTAAGCTAATCACAGATGGCTCCTAATCAATATAATACCGTACAATATTGTGTTTGTGCACCTAGGCACACTGAGTGACGAGTGTAACTCTATCCTTTTTTGATTAGGTATAAAACAAAGAATAGAGATGTACTATTATTATGCAGAAGCATATATGTATTTTTTTGCGATTGTAATATGCTGAAAATGTTAGAAGGCAGATTTCTTTGGGTTAATTAATTTTCCTCAACAGAAACCGCTTTTATAAAAATAAATGTGTACACAGCGCATTCTAGAAGAAATCGTTTGAAGTAGCTCCGGACAACCATCTTCTATACCCACTTCACAAAGTAACGATCTCAAGTAAATCAAAAAACACACAAATATTCAGTTAACACACACGAAAACAATAGTCACACCAAACTTTTAACGGCTTTTACGCTGTGTATATTGATTATTTACTAAGATATAATAATAATAGACTTTATTTAGCACTTCAGCTATACATGAACAGTAAATAAAAACATTACAATAAGGAATCAAATAAGAGTGATAAACAATTAACTAAGCAATACAATTACATATTACATAAATAATATAATTACATATATAGATTGTGACTTGTTATACCACAGTATTCAAAGCCGACGTCACGCCAATGAGAAGAGCGTTTTTGATCGCCTTCTTTAAAGGGTCATTTTTAATATTTTGTAATTAAGATTTCTCTAATTATATTGAAGTATGTAATAGTATATTACAACCGAGGTGGGAATGATATTCATTACAGCCGTGGGCTGATATTTGACCGAGAGGCGAAGCCTCGAGGTCAGATATAAGCGCGAGGCTGTAATGAAATTCCCACCTAGGTATGTATACTATTTTATTCACAATCGAACAATTTATTATCAAAAAAATGTAAAAATATATAAATAAAAACACATATTCGACCGTGGTGGAAATTCACTTTTCGATCAGCAAATCGGATTGATTGTCAAAACTCGAGTCCAAAACAAAAATACAGTGTTGTGTTGTTTTTTACGATAGTTTTCATTAATTTGTTGTGCTGTTGGACTATAGATTAATTTTTAAACGTAATTAAAAGTGTGGAAATAGCGAAATACATTAAATACTTGTGTAAATTCTACTGTTGCAAGTGTCAAACAATCATATTTATTATTTGACAGTATTACGAACCTAGGTATGTAATGTTCAACTTCCCGACCTCTAAATCGTTGGTAATCACAACATTACAATAACGATTGTGAATAAAATATAATTACTGTTTTATTAGTGTTAAGAATACGTATTTTAATATTATAATAACATTGAAATCTTTACTTGACCTTGGATAATACCTTATTGTACTTACTAATACTACATTGCTCCTCTCCACTGCTTTGGTTAACGTTCAAGATGTGAGAGGAAATGGTCAGTTAGTTCAAGTTCTTTTAGATATCGCCAGTTAGACAAACTGAAATCAGAAAGCACAAGAACCAAACTTTGTGTTGTATTTCATACTTCGGCAAAATCTTCCAACGGTGTTTGCCCCAACGATACGCTTTCTATTGGTCCAAAACTACAAAAGAATATTTTGACACTACTTACTCGTTTTCGGTTCCACCCCGTTGTATTCAACGCAGATATCAAACAATTGCACTGGCAAATTTTAGTATCAGACCATCATTGCAGACTTCAAAAAATTCTTTGGTGTTTTAGTGAAAATCAAACTATTCAGGAATATCAACTCAATACTGTCACTTACCGAGTTTAATCGGCGCCTTTCTCAACTCGTAAAACGTTCATTCAGTTAGGTACTAATGAATATTCTAGTATTACAAATGTTGCCAAGGTAATTCTATCTGATACATATATTGACAACATCGTTACTGGTTGTAAATAGTTTGCTGAGGCTTGTGAAGTTCGAACGAGCTAATCTTACTTTTCAAATAGGGTGGTTTAACATTTTTAAGGTGGCGAAACCGGTACATATATAGCCGCTCTGGTAGCTAGCGAATCTACAGGGAAAAACTGGCGGAAACGAATGTGTCCTTGCGATTTTCGGGTATACGGTAGAAACCTAAGTTACTAGCTAGCCTTACTAGCTAGTCCGCTAGTAAGGTCAGTCACTGATAGGTAGGGCTAAAACAAAAATAAATGTATTTCATGCAACCATAGATACTTTGGGTATTGGTGAGTGGGCACTGCGAGACGCGTGAATACCGGTTTGTGACCATTATTATTTTTTTGTCAATCCTATCCTAATAAACAAGAAATAAAAATGTGTAAAAATGCCAAAATCTAGCTCTCGCTGCTTGACTGCCAGAGCTTCGATCCTCGTCTCCGTCCCCGCTGTACGTCTCTCCTATATTATAGTGGCTCGAAATTCAAATATTCTTGTAATATTATAAGCTAATATATTTTGCAATATTATAGAATATTATTATAGATAAAATGTCAGAAAATGATACAAGCTCGGAGAGTGAATCTTATAAAGTAAGGAAGCAAAAATATAAGATACGTTCATTCTGCCAAAATTCATCAAGAGTTTTATCCAAAGTTCAAATAAAACTTTCCCTAAATCTTAGAGAACGTTTTTTCCAAATGTGTAAATTTAAAACTAAAGCGAAGCTATCAAAAAAGCAGAAAGAAGTGATACTTTTATACAAATACATAGTTATACTTTTCTGGGACCAAAATTTTATTCTAGCTTCACAAGTAAAAGAAACATTAAATTTCTCCGCACTAGGGCAGACCCAAAAATTGGTTGTGAAGAAATTTTTAATCAGGATTCACACCTACACGAATTATGTCATGCTTCAGTATCATTGCGAAAAGACGTTTTTGATGTAAACAAATGTATATTTTGTAAAAAACGGTATGGAAATAAAATATCACAATCAGGGCTTTTTGGTATAGCTTGGTCCAATCTTAAAAAATCCACATGTTTGGCTTCTACAATTATGTACGAACAAACAACCCCAAGTACGTCACAGATACAAAAAGATTTCGCAGAAAACAAAGTTTTAAATAAAGTCAAAAAATAGCGTTATTGTATCATTATTGGGCGTTTGGTTATTACAAGAATATTTAAATTTCGAGCCATTATAATATAGGAGAGACGTATAACGGGGACGGAGACGAGGATCGAAGATCTGGCAGTGAAGCAGCAAGAGCTAGATTTTGGCATTTTTACACCAACTTACATTTATTTTTATTTCTTGTTTATTAGGATTCACAAAAAAATAATAATGGTACTGTATGAATCACAAATAATAGGGAAGCAACTTAACCAAAAAACATTTTTGAGTTATTACCAAGAATTCGATATATTCTACAAAAAGCAAGAAAATTTGATGAATTTTACGTGGGTTCGATCATTTGAATATATAGAACATTTCTAACGCATGCACATGCGTCAGAAATGCTCTCCGCTCAGTCACGCTCAATTATCGATCGCGGATATGCGATTATAGAAAAAAAATATAAAGACAAAAATATTGATTATTTATTTATTCATTTCGAAGGCGTTCTAAACTGCAAGCGCATGCGCATTACTACTATACTGCCCACGCAATTGTCTATCTTTGTTTGGCTAAATGGTCACAGATGCAATGACCTATTACCTTATTCAAAAAAATCAAAAATTTTAATTAGTGCTTTTTAGCACAGGACGATTGCTTGGCGAAGTAAGATGTATTATATTTGGGTCATAAGCTTTCATTGCTGAAAATTTCAGCTTTTTGTTTAAAAAGCCCACAGGGACTTTGAGGCCCTGTGTGTTCGTTGTTCACTGTTGCACATTTTAGAAATAAACAAACGCATTTTTTGCAATTTTTTCATAATATTGATTAATAATACTTAATATTCTTAGAATAAAATTTCCATTTTATTCTAAGAAATTAAAAACTCGGTACTATTTCGATAATATATATGTTCCCATTCAGATAGCAATTAATTTATATATCGAGTTACTCATTTATTAAAATAATACTCCAGTATATATTCATAGTTTATGAATCTATATTAATTAGTATTACGAAGAAAAATTGCCAATAAGCCGTTTGTTTATTTATTTATTTCTATAAAGAAAGAAATAAAGAAGAAATAAACACTAACAGTGAACCGTAACACAATCCCGGCTATGTAAAAACAAACAAAAATCAACCTTAAAAGATCACTGTAAGGTGCTCTGAATAAAATGTATTAAAAACTACTGATTGACGGTAATAAAAAAATAAAAAATGATTTGGAATCCTGAAACTTGGATGGAAATTTGGCTTGCAAAAATCGTATTTTTGGTTAATAAAATTTTAAATCAGTACGAGAATTTTAAACATTTTTTTTCGGTTTGCGGCAGTTTTTTTTAAAACTTGTTATACGCAACAATCTTAAACTGGTATTATTGTGTATTTTTTAATTAAATTAACAATAATGGAAGTAGAACGGTGTAAAGGAAAAATATTGCTTTGGCAATAAGGTACTGTTCTCTACGGTTCTCAGAGCACGAGCGGCCAGCCGCTTAAAAATGTATCTGCAAAAATTCACAGACGCCAATTTATTAAAACTTGATTATTTACAATAATAAATATGGTTTTGCATATCTAAATTCACTGCAAATTTTGCGACATCTGTTAAAGAATAGATGGACCAAGATCTGACTTATTTGCTACGTGTTTTAGCCGAGAACATTACTAAAGATTGAGAGGTGAGGAAAATTCTCAAAAACTGGTAAAGCAGTTTGCGGCCTTGTTATAACTCCTAGAAAATGTCCAATGCTACCAAAAATTAGAGAAAAAAAATACTTATGTTTCGACGAAAGATTTGTTCGAATAGCCATTAAATAAGTGAAATATGAACAAATAACCTCGCTCAAATATTAACCACTCGCTAGCTAATTAGCGGAAGAAGATAAAAAAAAATTTTTTTCGTCCATTTGTTGCTTCATCTGTTCTCTCTCTAAATCTACCATTAGATATTTTCTAGGGTAATTAATAGCGTCTGAAACTGCTTTTCCGCGTTAAATTCCCTGAGCTGCCAAGCAACGTTTCACGCATAAATTTGAAAGGCGTTTTCGTGCCCTTAAGTGGGCCAGCAATTGTGACTCTACTCTCTGACATTCTTAAGAACTATCGATAAACAAAACCGCTATTATTTGATTCAGAAGCACAATCAATTGTAAAAATTTTGGGCTTGCAATGAAACCCGCAATTGAACCCCGAATTGTTTTTCCTACCAAGTAACCCCGCTTTAAATATCCTGCACCAAGCAAACTATTGCCTGAATTAGCTAGGATTTTTGATCTTCTACGATTTCTTTCTCCCATTACTCTTTTTGCGAAACATTACTTTTTTTCTTCATTGTACAGCTCAAACCGTAATGATCAAAAACGTCTGCAACTTTGGTACAATAGCATAGATGTTGTTTGTATGTTGGGATTCCTAATCTCAGTGCAATGCAACTCCGGGAAGTAGCGTTATTCATGAAAGTTTGTAGCGTTATCTAATATTGTGCAAAGGAAATGCTTGAAGCCAAAATCCAGACTCTTTTTCTTTAAGAGACAAATTTCTAGCTTTGTCCACGTCAGTAGGAAAATCAATGGTTGTATTTAACAGTCTTTCTACATTGATCATATCCCACTTTTTCGGTGTCTTTAAATTATCTGGAACGATGTCGCTATTTATTGACTTCCACAAATCTAGGCATCATTAGTAAGATGAATAGAAATCATAACGTCCATAAGATGAAGATTTTGGGACACAAAATTTTTACATCCATGCGAAGAGGCAAGAAATGCGACCAAGCCCGCCATTTGTAATAGGAAGTTTAAGTTTTTTTGAATTCAAATGAATACTTGATGTAGTTAGTAAAAAATGAAGAAAGCCGACAAAAAAAAGCCTGATACAACCAAAAAAAAATAATTCGGAAAGCTTTAATAGCCAATTTAAAAGGACTAAGAGTATGAGTTGTGATAGCCATGTTGTATAGACGCAAAGAAATGATTCCAGAAGATCAAAAAGTTAAGCTATTAAAATCAGACTTGTTAAATAGTATACAAGTTTTTGGGAATCACGCTGAATGTGGGTCTTAATTTTGTGATAGAAAAGAAGAAAAAAATTGGATTCCTGAAATGGGAGATTGCGGATTGTATCAAGATATTTGTTCAGCGCTAACTCGACTTGTATTTCATGTAACAAGCTTACTGAAAAATGTAAACAATAATTATGCGGAGAGCTACAATGCTGTTGTTGCAAAATTTGTTGGTGGTAAACGCACTTGCTGCACAAGACGAAAGTCATACCAAATGAGGTGCAAAGCAGCAGCAATATTGTATAATAGTAAAGGCAAATATTTAGAAACAATTAGAAAACATGTTTTTAATACCAATCCAGAAAATCACACAATAGCTATTTGTGTATTTAGAGCGACAAAGACACTTTGCGCTCGAAATACACACAAGATTTTTCCTACAATCGATTTTAAATTGAATTTTTATTTCAAAAATGTAAAATTAATATTTTGACAACAAATAAAAATGTGATTATATCATCGGTAACCAAGAAACGCTAATTTCTAAAAACAAAAACTATTGTTTTACTGCATTGTTTTGATTTAGCGAGCGAGAAAGTCAGCAAAAAGATCTAGAGCGGGAAAGTGACAACTTCTCGGAAAACGCCAACTTTTCGTTGTCAAATGAAAGCATAAAGGCCTACATTTATATGCGATTGTAGGAAAAAAAAATTGTTGAAAATAAAGTTAAATTACTACAATTAATTAAGACGAGTACTGCCTAAAGTTCGAAAACCAACAACTTCAAGTACACGTATCAGTTCAAGTGTTGTTGGACCAGATAAACATTACGGTCTTCAACATTTACTTGTAGTAGATGTCAAGGAAGCAAAACGGAAATGTTTAACAAAAATAGCCAAAACAATAGAAAAAATTAGAGATATAGAGCTAAAAACTAGAGGCCAAAGTAGCAATAGATTCTGGAAACTGAACGAGCTTGGCGTCTTACAGCATCCAGATTTGGTAAAATTTGCAAATTGAGAAAATCGACCAACCGAGATAAGGTTGCCTATGATATCGTTTATTCCAATTTTGCAGGAAATGTTTCTACCAAATATGGTATAGAAACAGAACCCATAGCTTTACAAGAATTTCAAGCTAAATATGACAAAATTGTTACACCAAGTGGGTTTTATATTGACACATATGACTGCTACCTTGGAGCTAGCCCTGATGGCTTAATCAAAAATGAAAAAGCCATAATTGAAATAAATTGCCCGAACGTATTCTGCAAGAAATTTAACTCTTGAAATGGTTATTTTATTAAGAAAAATCAAATATGCTACATATTCAAATAATACCTTGCAGCTAAAAGAAATGATAAATATTATTTTCAAATACAAGGACAGCTGCACATAACTCAAAAATTATTCGGCTACTTTATTTTATGGACTCCAAAGGAATGTTGGTGCAAAAGATATACCGAGACAAATCATTTAAAGCCAATAAATTTTTAAAGCTAAAAAAATTTATTTGGAAAATTTATTACCTACAGTTTTAGAAAAATATTACAAATAAGATAAATTGTAATATATATATATATTGTAATAATTGTATTAAAATAATAGTCATATAGTGTATTATGAGTAATAATGATTATAACAATTTTATTTCAAAAATTTGTCAAAAACGTTAAAAAAAGTTTAAATTTGTCAAATACTATCGATATTCCGAGCTGTATTTTAATTTTAATATAGTAGTGGGCTATTGACTGACGTACTGCAAGCTCACAGCAGCGGTTTTATATACAAAACACAATCAGAATACAGTAAATTTGAAACTTAAGTTGAGAATAGTTTTTAATTTATTTTCACTAAGATTGGTTTAAAACTTTTCGTATTTTAAGTTCACATCCCAGGTTCATTGATTAATTATTATCATAAGTATGTAAAAATTATTTGTTAAAGTTTATTAATTACCACACAATTCCAAAACCAAGAATTGAATATTGTGGAATATTTTGCATCACGTTCTTTCTTATGCTCGCTTACCGCAGCATTCAGATAACCGATAGGACGTAGGCTACTCACTCTGTACATACAATTTCATTCGAAATGATGTTTGTCGAAATCCCCTTAACTCAATTTTTTATGATAAACCGAATGGTTATTTAGTTAAGGCCGGAATTATTTTATTTTTTAATTTAATGCAATAAAACATACGTTTTTTGAATTTTCCAGAAATGTTGTATTTTTTTGTCCATGCAACCGTGCATGTATAAAGTGTAATATTATTTTCCTTTACCACATCACATGACCGAATTGTATAGACCAATCATAGACAAAACAATAAAAAGCGCTAATTCAAACTTGAAAATTAATATAAATAAATCAAGTTAGAATACAATGTACACAATTTTCAGTAGAAGTAACTATTTTAAAAATAAATAATTTGTATTTGTGTAATTTGTTTCATTAGGTAAATATTTATTTATTGTTTATAATTGTAAATAATTATAAATAATTATAAACAAGTATAATATAAATTTCACTAAAATTTCATTGTGGTAAAGAGAATAAACCGAATCGCTAAGCTTAGTCCTGGCAGCAATTCAGATGCGTAGTTTTTACCGCCTGCCCCTACAAGAACACAATTAGTTATCTGTGAAGTCTTTGTCATTTACTCTCTTTTTTTCTATTTATTTAAGTGTGATTGCCAAAATTATTTATTTTCAAATTTTTTACGGGGGTACAAATAAATATTTTTAATTTTTGAAATGTACTTTAGTGAAAAATATCTACCTACTGTTCAAACAGCGTCGCGGATCGCGCTTTCTGTACTCAAAAATGCGACAGATTTCAACACAACGCCGTACAAAAATCTCGAAGTTTTTATATAATTTGAGCAATATATGTAACTCTTTCACTAAAAACTTTCTCATTCTTTTCTTCATATTTCATTCGCTGGAAGTATGCAAATATCTAGACTAGTTTAGATTATCCCTCGCTGCTGAAGTTTGTAGTGCAGTTTTTGGGCACGCTTTGTTTAAATAATTTCGGTGGAATTGTTTACAACAATTTTTTGAATAATTTTGCAGCAACTAATTCTAGGTAAAATGCCTTTTCTATTGGTCTAATAATCATTAAAAAATTATGAAAAATAAGCTTGTAAATGCACTGTGAACATAAAATTTAACATTTTTCTAGATAATAAAAAAAAATGTGTCAAATATTTTTCATGGCATTTTGAAAATGGGGATAAATTAGAGCCTTCTATATTCAGATCCGCCAGAGCATTTTTCAGTAAAATGAATAGGGCTGCAAAAATAGGTCTTTGAGTGCATATTTTTACATGGTTTATTTCATCTCTAATATTCTTCGCCGCAATATATCAAGTTTAGGTCAGGTTAGGAAGAAGGCGGTCAAGCGAGAGTACGGGTGCTTGTAAGCACACCTGCCATAAACACTAGCGGACGTTCGTGCAAGTTTTGAATTGCTGCTCGCTCTTAACTTCACCGTGAACACAGAAAGCGACAGTGTCTGCATATGTTTAATCTATAACAATAAATTTGTATTTAGATTAACCCTAATATCATAAAAAAGGCGGTTGATTTATGTATCGGACCAAAGACAAATTGCCAGGAAGTGTTTGCTCGATATAATGGTAATGCTATTTCAAAAAGTTACTATAGCAACTTGAACTTAACATTGACAGAATTACGCTATACTTTCCTTCCTACAACAGACACTTATAAAGTGTTAGTTCTTGATATTCTTCAATTATGGAATCTTGTGGAATAAGTTTTATTAAATATTTGCTATTCATTTTTAATCTATTTTTTGCTGTAAGTAAATTTAATTCTTTAAACAAATATTTTTTTATTTTTATCAGACTTTCGTCAGTGTACTTATGTGATTTTATTTTTAAAGTAAATGTTTTACTTATATACCTAGGCTTATAAATAAAATTGCGTATAAACAGAATTGACATACAAACGTTAATACTGGTGAAAAATACGAGTGAAACATAACTTACACATCAATACAACAAAACGCCAAACCCTAATAAATGTTTAAAAATTGAAAATTCGGCTTAATAATTAATAGCTCAGAAACATGAATTTTAATAAAACTTTTTAGAAACAAAATAAATATTAACGCAGAAACTTTATAGTATAATAGCTATTTATACAACTTGCAAATGAATAGTTATTGGCATGTCTAGGCTGCGAAATGACTGTTTAACGTCCAAAGAGATATAGAGTTTTTAGCCGAGGCGCTAGAAGAGACTACAAAATCTTGAGGACGTTGGACGTTAAACACATTTCGCAGAAAAGATGTACGCAACATTTTAAGTGAAACGCATTATACATATTAATAAAAACGCCATTATTTTTTGTAAATTATGTCGTTTACTTGTTTAGTTTCATAGAAGGTTTTGGTAACTATAGAAACGGATCGGAAAAGAGGAAACGGTAACTTGATTTTGAGTGACGTTTATTTTGCAGGATGCGAAATTAGAGATTCAGTACGCGAAATAACAGGATGCAACACGCGAAATACTTTTTCGTCCGTGAACGAGAAAGAACAAACGCAAAATCAAATTCCGCGTTCTATATTCGTGTTTTTCAAAAACGTGTTTTTCGCACTTGAGGTGAAATTTGTCAAAGGAGCACAGCGAGTTGGACAACATGTCGTCTGCAAAAAACACGAATTTTGTAACCAATTGAATAAAAGATACTAATAACCAATTATCTTTATTCATAACCAACTGAATAAAGATAATAAAATGTATATAATAAATATAATATATTGTCACGCCCTGGGGTTATCGACGGGAGGTAGCCCGGTGTGACGGGTCAATTAAAAAAGGTAATATTTATAAACAATTAAAAAGGCCAGAAGTATTACTGAAGATTATTTATTAAAGAGCAAAACATGACAAAATTGGTACTTACATATTCGTAATATTTCTATGGGCCCCGTCGGCGGCGCGAAGAGGCAGTCTTTGGTAGTTTCACTCAATGCACTTCGTTTATCACTTTCCTCTTAAAACGTTTATCACTTTTCTCTAAATTGCCGCACTTCTGCGACGCTGATTTAGCGATATCGATGATTCCACAGCTATTGATGAGTCCAATAGCTAAGTCTTCGTGACATGCTTCTTTTTGGCGAGCGCTGGACCCACGGTGCTAGAAACTAATAAAATTGGATAAAATTAACCGCAACTTAACCGCAAAGATTTGGTACTGCTGCAAGTTTCATAAAAAGGTAAAAATAATTTTATGATTTAAATTCAAACAAGTCTTTTTAAAAACGGGACAAAGAAGGACAATCTAGACTAATATTAATTTTACATAATGTTGTGGCTCCGCGCATCTCGGCTCTGATGGACGTCTCACGTATAAAAAAAAATAATGTACGATTTTAACTTAATTTGAGTACCTATCCAGTCCCATTTTCTACTGAACAGGTTCGGGGGAAACTAGTTATCTCTAGGCGCGAGCGATAATCTCATCTCTTCCTATTACTCAGCCGCGTAGATAACTTTAATCTTATCTTCTTTTACTTAGCTATTCCCTTACTGCTATCGATAAAAAATAATATTAAAACTACCATGCTAATTTTCTTATCCTAATTTTATAGATAATAAAGAAACCGGTGATGACGCAAATTGTCAACAAAAATGTTACAGGTGGGGTTTCACTATAATATATAGTATAGTCGTAAAACCGCTTGGATTTGCGTGAAACATAGCTAATATGCTCAGGTAGTTTCTGCTATTTGTTAATTGGCATTATACCAGCAATTTAATGGTATTTTTAGAAAACCAACAAAATTTTGAACCGGATGATGTATATTTTAATAGTTGCATTTTTTATCGATTAGTTAAAAAAGGTTGAAATTTTGACTCTGTTTAACTAATTAATAAAAAAAATGCCACTATTAAAATATACATCATCCGGTTCAAACTTTTTGTTAGCTAGCTTTATAAAAATACCATTCGATTGCTGGTACAGTGCCTAATACAAAAATATTATTAACAATTAGCAGAAACTCAGCATATTAACTATGTTTCACGCAAATCCAAGCGGTTTCACGGCTATATATAAAACAGTGAAACCCCACCCTTGAACAACGGAAGAAATGTTGCGGAAATGTATTTTTTTTTCATTATGCGTATTTTTTTTATATTTATAATTATTTTTACAGATATCTGGAATGGGCATGATTGCAGCAGGAGCAGTTGTACTTTTAGATGTAATAGATTTCAACCACTTTATTGACATCAATTTAATAGGAACCCCAATTGTACTCATTTTTACTGGTTCAGTTGTGTTCATTACCGCATTCTTAGGATGTTCAGTGGCAATGCGGGATTCCTTTAACATACTAATTGCAGTTAGTTTAAGATCATTTTTGTATTTTATACTAATAAGTTTCTTATAGTTTACAATTTTATTGCTAATTACTTTCATGTCAAACTTGGCAGTCAGCATTACAGTATCCGTTTATAAATCCAATTTTCGAGATTCATTCAAGACAATATTAAAGGATTCGATGGGTAATTATACCAATAGCAAACTGGACAGAATGGCTTGGGATAATGTTCAGAAGAAGGTAATGGTTTGTTCGTTAAAGGCGCGTGCGTCCAGCTAGCAAGTAATATGTTTATTTCTGTCTTACAAATATATCAATATGTAAAAAGCAATTTTATGAGTAAAAGTTGATTTATCAGAAGAGTTCTGTAGGAGAGTTACGCCAGGCCATTTAATGATTTTGTCGATAACATAATAATTTATAAATATTTTCAGTTTAAATGTTGTGGAGTCGAAGGAGAGGAAGATTGGCATGGAAAAATACCCCCCGATTCTTGCTGTCATGAGGATGAAAGTTTAAAAGAACCTATTAGTCAATATTGTTCAGATATAGCTATTGGAAAATTCATGTATCAGCCGGGATGTTTCAATAAATTGCAGACGAAAATTGATACAAACACAAATGTTTTGATTGGTGTTGGTATTGGAATTGCATTTATTGAGGTAACATAAATGTCTCTAATTGCTGACATAAATTGCTTTTGACATTTTTCCATTTGTAGATAATAGGAATTATCCTTGCATGTTGGTTGGCTTACACTATAAAGTATAATAAAAAATAGAAAACTGAGAACTATTTATAATGGCTTATGAGCCCACCAAAACTATTTATGTTTACTAGAAATGTATTTATTAATAAATCAGTTATCAGTATTTCGAGAATTCATTAGCAACTTTTAAAGTATATAATATGACGTCGTGAATCATATACTTTTTACTTTAAAATTACACACAACATTAAATAGTTTAAGTATACAATAAGGTAACAAAAAAAAAATAAGAAGAAGAAGAGGAAAAAACTAGTGACTAGACTACAACATTAAGGGGGCGAAACTGCTAAATATATAGCCGCTCTGGTAGCTAGCGAATCTACATGGTTTTGCTTATCTAAATTCACTGCGGGACATCTGTTAAAGAATAGATGGACCAAGATCTGACTTATTTGACACATGTCTTAGCCGAGAACATTAGGAAAAATCCAGAGGTGTGGAAAATCTCAAAAACTGGTAAATCAGTTTGCGGCATTGTTGTAACCCCTAAAAAATGTCCAAAGCTACCAAAAACAAATATACTTATATTTTGACGAAAGATTTGTTAAAATAGCCATTAATTAAGTAAAATATGAATAAAAAACTGGATTAAATATTAACCACTGGCTTGCTAATTAGCAGAAAAAGATAAAAAAAACTTTCTGTCTATTTATTGCTACATCCGTTCTCTCTCTAAATCTACCATTAGATATTTTCTAGGATAATTAACAGTGTCTAAAACTGTTTTTCCGCGGTAAACTCCCTGAGCTGCTAAGCAACGTTTCACGCTTAAATTTGCCCAGTGATTTCATGCCCTTCAATCTAATATTATAAAAAGTACTTCTTATCACAGAAAAATTACAATTAAAGATATTCAGGCAATTCTGCACCAATACGTGACTACGACAAAGTACATGTAGGGGTTAAGACTGTAATATATGGGTTTTAGTCGTGGCTAAGTAAAAAGTATTAAATTTAATTTTTAAACGCTAAAATTTAGTTTTTGTCTGATACCAACAAAATCAACGACATTAACGATAATTTTATGCAGGAATATTACAGCGTTACATTTTATACGGGCTGAAAGACTAAAATAGCCATACGTTGATAAAAAAATGTCATAGGAAAAATCAATGGCAGTATAACCTCCAGTTATTCTTAAATAACAATATTTTAGAAATTTACGTTGTATTCTCTCAATGGCATGAGAGAATTTTGAATCAAATGTGACCCCGATATCTTTGAGGACTTCTGTGTGTAACAGAGGAGTATCGCCAAAATCATATGATGACGTAGGTATGGCACGTGACCTAGAGAAAAATAATACATAGCATTTAGCAAAGTTAAGCGGCAGTCTATTGGTAGAACACCATTCAAGTAACTTATGAATATTATTCTGCAGATCAATACAGTCATCAATGTTGGAAATAGCCTTATATATATTCATATTATCCGCATATAATAGACTGTCTACAGTAAGATCATTAGCAATGTCGTTAAGAAAAACGTTGACTAGAATTGATTTTATGTTGATTAAACATAAAATGAACTACAAGGGAGACCTTGTATTTGCTCATCGCCTTATCGTTTATAATACATTTACCAAGAAGAGTAATTAACCCAAATACTTCATATTGTTGTATATACCAAATTTTAACTATTTTTTTACTTTTTAGAAAATGTAGCTTGAGAATATACTACTTGTTAATATTTCGCTAACTATCGGTTTGTTAGTTTTTTAAGCCACAATATCTTAAAACAATTACCAAATCAAGCAATACCAAAAATGGTTTTTTTTTGTCATCTTCAGAAAATACGAATTCAAAATTATATTTCAAATACTTAATGACATGCGCTCTAGATGATAAAAGTAATCCAAAGTAAGCATATCGCTGCGTTTACTTAATCTTCTAACCCAACAAACCGATTTTGACAAAATTTTGTACATATAATTTGTTTACTCCACGTACATACTACGAAAAAGTGAAGATTTTGAAAATTTGTTAAATTTTCTTAAGAGATAAAGAGCCAAAAATTAAGCAAAACTCAATAATTTGTAGACTAAATGGTAAATATGATTGGATAAATAATTTGAGTGATGTATTGTAAAAAAATACAATAACACCGTTCATTGTACCACAAAAATCAAACCAGTCTATGAAAAAAAGAAGTGTTGCATTTTGAATTGTTGAATGTATCAAAACGCGCAAGTTATATTTCTTTGTATTGTAAAATATCTATAAATCTTGTGGGAGTATGTAAATTCTCCTTTCTCTTTCTTTTGTGCTGATCCCCGATTTCAATGTTATTCATCAACTAGTGATAATCTTGTCACAATAACGATAATCTTGTCACTGGGGGAATTTCCAATCTATTAAGAGTCATTAAACATATTACATAAAAATGTAATTTTGAATGCAAATCACTTCATCAAACATAAGTTCAAATAACATACAAATCACTTATCAAACATTCTATTAATCAATCTTGCATGCTTCTACTAGAATCAATCAATTTCATAATTTATTGAACAGTTATTCAAAATTTGAACAAATACTACCTTGAAATAGATCACAATTTTTATTCATAGATAATATAGTTATTTGTGTATTAAAGCATTAAAACAGCATTTTTACATGACTGAAACTCCACATTCGCGATAAAATTGCTTTTAATGCCGTGGTTTACATTAAATTTTATCCGAAATTGTAATGTTTGATGTGAAGGCAACTAGCCATACATTCGGTTCCATCTAACATTTATAAAAGTTATTATTTATTTCAAATCTGAAAAATCTATGAAATAGCAACTAAATTAATATGATTACTTTTTTACATTCATAGATAGATATCGTAGAATTTTCATAATTTCATTTTAGGGTTTCAAATTAATATTGACGGATTAATCATAAGAATTCTAATTCTCCGATTCCTCTGTCCCATGTCTATGCCGGATTTTGTTATTTTTATGTAGATTTCGGATAAAACATTTTATTTCACTTCAATAGTATTCGGTATAACTACGATTTTAAAATAAAACAATTTGAAACATTTTGAAAAATTTTTTTTTTAAAAAAATTTGTTTTGAAACATTCAAATGCCTTTGTATGCATTCCTCGGAATTCATTAAATTTTGGTTACTATTTCAAATAATATAAATCGTGTTAGAACACATAGTCAACCCTTAATCCGCCTGCTTTATTCTTAATATTACATGCCCTTAAAATTTGGTTAAAAATTCAATTAGAATCTATAATTGCAAAATTAAAACTTAATTTAAAAAAAAATTAAAAAAACAACCGCGGTACTTCCCCAGTGCCATTTTTTAAAATTTGGTTTACAAAAATTAACAAATGTTTGCAATTTTGGATTTTTTTAAAATTTGTTCTGTACGTTCGTTTTCGTTTTGTTTTTAATTGTTTTATTGTAAAAAGACAGAGAGAGAGATAGATTTTTTGCTTTAACATTCTTAGTTTCGAGAAGCGGCGAATTTTGTGTTTTTGCACTGTTTTTGGCGTTCGAGCGTTCACGATCGTGGCCAGCGGAGCCGCTCTCCCGCTTCGACCGTTAACGTTCCGCAGTTCGCTTTTGCTATTCGAATACGCGCCGTATTACTCGCAACTCTTTTTTCGCTTTTTATGCATTTCGCTGTATTTTTCCTGCATTTGCTCATTCGCTTTTCCTTCGTTTTTCGCTTCGCTTTTCCTTCCTTTCGCCTTTTCCTTTCTACTTCGCTTTCGCATCCTGCTTCGCTTTTTCATCTTTTGTACCATCAGGACGAGGATTCATCATCATCAACCTCAACGACAACAGCAACCAAAGGTAAGTGCATTTTCACTGTTCGCCGTTTTTCTCTTTTTTTCTTATTTTAATTTGGTGCGAAACCGATTGAACTTCGCATTAACATTTTGGTCCTTCGAGCCGGATTTTCCGGTACTGGCAGTTCTATCGTTTTCGTACCATTTTCTCTCTCTCTCTGTCGATTATTAATTGAATTAATTGTTTCGCTTGACTTTATCAAAAGTCCATGTTGTTTCGGTTGCTTTACGCATTTATTCTGGTGCCGGTTTTTGCGTCGCTTTAAGCAGTTTTTTGTCGCTCGCACTGTGTGTCGGTTTCTGACCTTGATCTATTTCGTCGATTTTTGCTTAGAATTTATTTCTGTCTCTTTCGGTTTTTTAACTGTCTCTCTCGTTGAGTTAAAATTCGCTTTCGTTTTTAATTTTCGCAATTTCTCTGTCTCTTTTTTGAAAATTCGCTTTCGTTTTATTCGCTTTCATTTTAATTTTCGCTTTTCTCTGTCGTTTTTTGAAAATTCGCTTTCGTTTTATTCGTTTTCATTTTAATTTTCGCTTTTTCTCTGTCGCTTTTCGAAAACTCGCTTTCGTTTTTTACGCTTTCGTTCCTAAACTTTCAATTTATTTTTTCGTGTCAACTTGTTGATTACTATGGCCGCCGCCGCTGCTAAATTGAAACAAGCAATTGCGCTTCGTGAAGATGTCATCTCGCGTTTATCGGAGCTAAGACGCGCTGCGGAACAAGCCCACAGCGAGGAAGAATCGTATGAATTTTTGTACCTTGAGTTCAAAACCAGATATGTTCACATCGACGGTATGTTTGACGAGTTTACTCAACTCCAGGGTACCATTTTGACTGCGATGGCTACCATCGAGGGCGCCGATTTGAAGGAACAAATGAAAGTTCGGGAATTGTTTTATGATTCGTACTATCGAATTAAGGCCGTGTATAGTGATTTATTTGACGGGATTTCGGCCCAAGTGACTACGCCAGACGGTACGTTGGCTAAGAGTCAGGTGAGGCTGCCGCGCTTAGAGTTACCTAAGTTTAATGGGGATCTCCGTAAATGGAAACCTTTTGTCGATATGTATACCGCTACTATTCATGAAAACGCCGCGCTGTCAAATGTCGAAAAATTCAACTTCCTAACTTCATGTCTCGAAGATTCGAAGATGCTCCATTGTCGTTGTTGGAATGCATTCCCAAATCGCACGATAATTATCCGATCGCGTTTGATACCTTGTTGAAAAGATTTGACAATAAACGTTTATTAGCTTCGTCACATTGGAAAGCCATAGATAGCGCACCAACTCTTTCGAATTGCCAGGCTTCTGCTCAGTCGCTTCGTGCGCTTATAAATATTTTTTTGGAGAACTTAGCAGCTCTGAAAAATCTCGGTTTTGCTTGCGATCAATGGGACTTTATCATGTTCCAAATGTTGATGAAACGGCTTGACACAGAAAGTATGACACGTTTCGAACTCACAATTGGTTCTACTGTTAGTTCTTCGGAAATGCCGACGTTTGCGTCGCTCATGGCCTTCGTCTCACAACAATGCAGCGCACTTGAGAATGTGAATGATGCCGCTACACCTTCGATTCGCAAACCTTCTAATGTAGTTCGCAACGTTTCTTCTTCGGTTTCTCGTTCCGTTTTGCCTAAACGCGGTTCTTCGTTTTTCGTGAAAACTAACAATTCTTGTTCGCTTTGTAACTCCGATCATTTAGTCTACAAATGCAATACATTCTTCGCCAAAACTCCGCAAGATCGCTATAGTGTGGCCAAACTGCAGAAATGGTGTTTGAATTGTTTAGGGTCAAAACATCAATCAAAAGACTGTAAGTCTACGTCTGGATGTCGGATATGTTCTCAACGACATCATACGTTGTTGCATTTCCAGACCGATCGACTTGATATTTCAGTTCCTTCCACTAGTTCTGCGCCGTCTTCGGACCATCCTTCGAATTCTCATCAGGTTACTTCGTTCACTACGATGATTCCTGCCAAGTCTATAGTTTTGTTGTCGACCGCTGTTGTCGAAATACGGAATTCCAAGGGTGTCTTTGAGCCTGTGCGTGTACTGTTGGATAATGCTAGTCAGGCAAATTTCATTTCCGAAAGTTGCGTTTCTCGTTTAGGTCTATCAAAATATTCGCTATCGTTTTGCATTACTGGATTAGATCAAATGAGTTCCAAATCTTCGTCTGGCATAACTTGTACTTATCGCTCTCGGTATGCGCCGCGCCGGGAATGTTGTCTAACGGCCGTTGTTATTCTCAAGATTTGTGGGGATATGCCGAATATGTCGTTTTCTCCGCCGCCGTGGCCGCATCTGTCAAATATTAACCTAGCTGATCCTGAGTATCACGTTTCACGAACCATCGACATGTTGATGGGGGTTGAACTTTTCGCGCATATTATGACAGACGGCCGATTGAAAGGTAAAACAGAGGAACCAATTGCCTGGAACACGACCCTCGGATGGATTCTCATGGGAAAAATTAATCTCCACTCCAACTCTGCTTCGCCATCTATAAATACCTTTTGTTCGTTAGTATCGGAACCTTCGCTTGATTTGGTTGTCAAGAAATTTTGGGAGATAGAAGAGATCGCGCTGCCACCACCCGCTTGTCCAGACGAAGTTCGCGCTGAGACAATTTTCGCCAACAATTACTTTCGTCAAGCGTCCGGACGTTATGTCGTGCCATTACCATTTAAGGCAGAACCTCCTGTCTTTTTAGATTCAAAAATTATTGCCCAGCGTCGGTTAATTGCGCTGGAAAAACGGTTAAATAGGGAACCTTCGATTAAACAGCAATATCACGATTTCATGAAAGACTATGGTGACTCTGGACATATGCATTTGCTTGTCGAATCGAATGACACTCCTTTTTCGTATTACATTCCGCATCACTGTGTGATAAAAACGGGCATTATTGAATCTAAATTGCGTGTGGTCTTTGATGCTTCGGCAAAAACTTCAACCAGACATTGCAACGTTGCTTTGTCGTTTTCGTTTTTTCCCTGTCGTTTTTACCGCTGATGTCCGTCAAATGTATCGGCAAATTTTGGTCTCAGAACAGCATCGAATGTATCAGAGGATTTTATGGAGATTTTCCTCAACAGAACCGATTCAAACATATCAGCTGAATACAGTTACGTATGGCGTTTCATCCGCTCCGTTTTTAGCCCTTCGAACAATAATACAACTGGCGATGGATGGAAAAGATCGTTTTCCTTTAGCGTCCTCAGTGCTATTATCAGACGTATACGTGGACGACATTGTAACCGGCTGCAATTCTATCGAAGAAGCTTTAACGCTGCGCCATCAGTTGACTCAACTTTTGCAAACTGGTGGATTTGAGCTTCGCAAATGGGCTAGTAATCACCCTGATGTTTTGAATAATCTTGACAAAACTCATTGTCAAATCGACCCACTTTCGTTTGATTCCGACGAATAACAAATAGTTAAAATTTTAGGTTTGCAGTGGAATTCAAATCTGGATTGTTTCACATACAAAGTGCAGCCTTTAGATCGCCCCTCTACCAAACGAACTCTTTTGTCAGAACTCGCTCGTATTTTCGATCCTATTGGATTTCTCGCCCCTCTTACGTTCTGTGCAGAGGTTCTAATACAGCGCTTGTGGGCTTTGAATTTAAGTTGGGATGAACAACCTCCTTCTGAGATCGTTGATCAATGGTCAAATTACAAATCGCAATTACCTCTATTAGCCAGTCTCAAAATACCGCGCTTTTGTTTTGCTTCGATTTTTAGGTCTTGCGTTCTCCATGGTTTTTGCGATGCGTCTGAGTCGGGATACGCCGCGGTAGTTTACGTTCAATTTACTGATGCGGTTGGCCAAGTTAATGTTCATTTACTTTGTGCCAGATCTAAGGTTGCGCCGCTTAAGCGAATCTCCGTTCCTCGCCTTGAACTATGTGCAGCGCTGTTGCTCGCCAAATTATTGGACTTTACCG
The DNA here is from genome assembly GCA_963556235.1 of Cryptophagus acutangulus. NCBI lineage: Eukaryota > Metazoa > Arthropoda > Insecta > Coleoptera > Cryptophagidae > Cryptophagus > Cryptophagus acutangulus. The sequence goes on from OY744571.1 coordinate 3,341,202, forward strand.
TCAAAACTTACGAAAATTTGATCACCTTTGACCATTGCTTTGGTTGGTCGGACTCGACGGTAACGCTCGCTTGGATCAACTCTTCTTCTCATCGTTGGAAAACTTTTGTGGCAAATCGTGTCACGCAGATCCAACATCTCGCACCTTCGGTTATTTGGCTCCATGTTCGTTCGGAAGACAACCCTGCAGATTGTGCTTCTCGCGGTTTATCGCCTTCCGATTTAGTCTCGTTTTCGCTTTGGTGGGCGGGGCCCAAATTTCTGCAGAGTCTCGATTCCGAACTCGTCGTTTCATACAAACAAGGGGTCTTGCCTGAGGATTCTCTCGAGGACAAGAAAACGACGATGTTGACAGTCGCAGTCGCGAAAGATGAGTCGATTCCGTGGGACGACTTATTGAATCGTTTTTCTTCGTTGCGAAAGATTCAGGGTATTGTTGCCTATTGCCGTCGGTTTATAACAAACTGCAAATCAAAGATTCGTAATTCTGCTCCGCTGTCAGACCAAGAACTCGACCATTCCCTCAGAATCCTCGTAAGGCATGTACAACAAGATGTCTTTCGTGATCAAATCGCTTTGTTACATATTGGTCCTAGAAATAATCCGTTCCGGAAATTATCTGCATTTTTGGACGCAGCCGATGTCCTCAGGGTGGGCGGACGGATTCGCAACTCTTCGCTATCTTTTGATGCTAAACATCCGATGCTACTTCCTGCCTCTCATCGTTTGACTGAGATGGTGATTGAGCATTTCCACCTTCGTTACTTGCATCCCGGTTCCCAGACGCTTCACTGTCTTTTACGACAACAATTTTGGATTTTGTCTGCTAAACGCGTTATCTCTCGTATCGTCTCTAAATGCATTCGTTGCTGGCGTCTGAATCCTTCCGTAGTCCAACCCCCGATGGGCGACTTGCCGACTCTACGCTTGTCCCAACTAAAACCGTTTTCGTGCGTCGGTGTTGACTATGGCGGTCCTTTCAACGTTACCCTTGGAAGGAGTAGAGGGATAAACAGCACAAAGGCTTATATCTGCTTATTCGTTTGTTTCGCAACTAAGGCCTTGCATATTGAACTCGCGTCAGATTTGTCGTCCGATTGCTTTCTAGCCGCTTTTCGTCGTTTTATTGCGCGCCGTGGCCGTTGTTCGTATGTTTTTTCTGACTGCGGCACAAACTTTGTTGGAGCCAATAAGTTGATTGTGCAATTTATTCAGGATGCTGCTGTCAAGGAAGGTTTCGAATGGCATTTTAATCCTCCGTCTGCTCCTCATTTCGGAGGCTTGTGGGAAGCCGGAATTAAATCAGTCAAAACCCATTTGTATCGCGTTATCGGCGACCAAGTTTTGACATTTGAAGAACTGTCTACGGTACTTGTCCAGATCGAATCGCTGTTGAATTCGAGACCTCTTTGTCCGCTGAGCAATGATCCGAACGATCTTTCGGCTTTGACTCCCGGTCACTTTTTGTCACTTGAGCCAATTTCGGCCGTGCCGGATCCAGATCTTACGCACCTCGCTCTAAATCGGTTAAGTCGGTGGCAGTTGCTTCAGCGTCTCCACCAAGATTTTTGGTCGCGTTGGCATTTAGAGTATCTGCATACGCTACAACAACGGAGCAAATGGACGATCCCATTGACTCCGATTGAACCTGGCACGTTAGTATTGGTGAAGAACAATTTAGTTCCACCGAGGGATTGGAATCTGGCTCGTGTTGTCGCAACTCATCCGGGTCCAGATGGAATTGTTCGGGTTGTAACGGTAAAAACCGCTAATGGCGAACTGAAGCGCCCAGTGGTCAAGTTGTGCCCACTGCCTAATCCTTCGATTGTTTAAAAACCGTTCCGCGTTTTTGGTGGGCGGTATGTTCTGTACGTTCGTTTTCGTTTTGTTTTTAATTGATTTATTGTAAAAAGACAGAGAGAGATAGATTTTTTGCTTTAACATTCTTAGTTTCGAGAAGCGGCGAATTTTGTGTTTTTGCACTGTTTTTGGCGTTCGAGCGTTCACGATCGTGGCCAGCGGAGCCGCTCTCCCGCTTCGACCGTTAACGTTCCGCAGTTCGCTTTTGCTATTCGAATACGCGCCGTATTACTCGCAACTCTTTTTTCGCTTTTTATGCATTTTGCTGCATTTTTCCTGCATTTGCTCATTCGCTTTTCCTTCCTTTTTCGCTTCGCTTTTCCTTCCTTTCGCCTTTTCCTTTCTACTTCGCTTTCGCATCCTGCTTCGCTTTTTCATCTTTTGTACCATCAGGACGAGGATTCATCATCATCAACCTCAACGACAACAGCAACCAAAGGTAAGTGCATTTTCACTGTTCGCCGTTTTTCTCTTTTTTTCTTATTTTAATTTGGTGCGAAACCGATTGAACTTCGCATTAACAAAATTAGTTTGCTCTTTATTAAATTTTATTCCAAACATTAAAATATTAGAAAATGTGCATACTATTTTGAATTTGTAATGGTCGATAATTTGACTATAGCTTCTGGAATATTATTCTGGTACCAGCCAATGTTTAAATAAGTTTGCACTCATTTTTTGATGTTGATGCCTCTCCAGAGCCATTAGAGTATTCTGGAATGTTCGTTGGGACCATTAGCTTCCTTCTGGCTCGATTAGTCAGGGCAGCTCGGATGAAATTTGTTGGACAGGGTGAAAGTTTATTCAATCTCGAATATAGTTTATTTAAAGTTATTTATTGAATCAAAATTACAGAGTTTGAATACGCATAACCTACATTTACTAAATATGTAACAAGAATGGTTGTGGAATAATTTTGAATTTTTACCGACAATAATTGTAGGTTTTTTTTATCTAGTAAAACCATGTTCTTTTGATTTTTGTATATTATTTCAACTGTTTCACACGTGTTGCTAGAGATAATTCAAATTTAATGATTATTATAATAACATATATTAATTGGAATTCTATTTTACGACCACAAGAACATCCTTATAAACACAATGATATCCATCAAAAACACCTATCGGCGTTATGGTAAGTGACGCTATTTAAAAACAATTTTAGTATAAAAAGATATGTTCAGCGAGTAGTGCGGCATCTGATTTTTTCATATAACATCTGTTTAAACAGCGTCACTTACCAATAACGCCGATAGGTGTTTTGATGGATATTATTATGTCCCTGGATTTTTAATACTAAAAACGATTCAATTATTCAACCAGCAAAAAACTGAGTGTACTTTGGTATCGTTGAAAGTTGAAACAGGACTAATAGTGTGCACTTATTAAGTGAAGGCCAAAACAATATTATTGTAACAAACAAGACAAATCTGGAGAAATATTACAAATACAAAGTTTAATTGCAGAATTCGGAGCATTGAGAGAAACTAATTCTGTATCTAATGTAAACAAACAAATTGTCCTACAATTACCTACATTGAATTTTAAATTGCAATTTATATTTGTGTGCATTATTTGATTAATATAACATGTGTGAAATTAAAAATTATTAATTGTTAAGTTGAATGAAAACAGAAAGAACACCGAGCACTCTTCTGACAATCTGCAATAAATGAGTAAAACATTTAATTAATTCAAAAACTGCGGAGCTAGCGATCTTTAGATCTACCGCCTTTAATGTAGAAATTGTCAAAATGTCATTCTAAAACAACTAACAAATAAAAAAAATGTAATACTTACCAATAAAATTAAAGTATAATCTATATCATAAAGACTTTTCGACATTCGCTGAAAGTCGTTCATTTGTAAAATGAGGAACATGTAAATCTTTTTATTTTGGGGGGAAAAATTGTACCACGACACTTTAAAATATAAAGTGTTGCATAAAATCACTTGCTAATAAAAAAAACATAGTTACACAAATAAAATATTTTTAAAAACAAAATTTCTACTTGATCAATTAGGTGTTGACCCATATAAGCAAACGTGAGAATAAGTAGACCAGCAAAAATACCCAATCCTGATATTGCAACTAAGTTATTCCATTGTAAGTGTTTCTAAAAAAGTACCAAAATAATTAATACGTTAAGAGTGATGTTTTACTGTTTTTGATTTGCGTGAAACATAGATTATATGCTCAGAGAGTTTCTGCTAATTATTAATAAGATTTTTGTATTAGGCACTGTACCAGCAATGTAATAGTATTTTTAGAAAACCAACAAAATTTTGAACCGGATAATGCATATTTTAATAGATGCATTTTGTTATTAATTAGTTATACAAAGTCAAAATTTCAACTCTTTATAAGTAATTAGTAAAAAAATGAATCTATTTAAATATACATTATCCGGTTCAAAATTTTGTTGGCTTTCTAAAAATACCATTACATTGCTAATATAGTGCCTAACACAAAACTCTTATTAACAATTAGCAGAAACTCCCTGAGCATATACGCTATGTTTCATGCAAATCTAGGCGGTTTCACGTCTAAAAATGAAATAGTGAATTCCCACCCTTAACAAGATATTCCAAAAATGTGGATGCAACTAAACATACGTCATTTTAGCGTGTGTATTCTTACCTGGAGAGTAATATCACATAACAACGCAACTACCAGAAAAATTCCACCCAAAGTAAAGGTCAAGGTAGGCAGAAACATAATTTCTTCACCGATGTTACCTACGCTGCAAAATTGATTTAAATACTAAATAAAATTTGCTGAAAAAGAGATTCCACAGTACTTCTCTCGTTGATATACTAAAATGTCTTATTCAATTTTTTTGAATTTTGAAGCATTTTTTGTGAAAAACATTTGATCGGGTTATTTAGAAATTATTTTATCAGTTTTTTAAATTTTAACTAGAAACCAATTTTTTTTTAATTTAAATTAATTTGAAATAATGCCAAGCGATAAATTTGAAACGTGTGTATAAAGAGACGAAAAAGGGAAAAATGTGTTGTAGGTACTCTACTTGAATGAAACTATATGATATTTTTTTTGTGGTAAAGACTTTGAGTTTTTTATTTTTGTATTATTGAAACTATATGAAGCAAGATTTATACAACTTTTTGACCTTTCAACCCTTATTAAAAATTCAACCTTTTAAAAAACTCCAGATTTTTAGAAAGCATTTACCACTTGGGTTATACACGAAACATATGTTCAATATTTGGTCGAAATCCGTCTGCAACATTAGAAGATTAAGTGGATGCACCGATTTAGCTGTTTTTAGCATGTTTTTGCCTATAATGCGCAAGTCTTATAGGAGAATTTCCTAACTTATTTTTTTTTTGACATAATCAATGGGCAGGTGGAAAAAAAGGACGCGAATTATGCTTTAATCGGGTCAGTAGATTCCGAAATATAGTGGTTTAAAGAAACGAACAGACAGACGGAAATTAGTGAATATGATTTTCGTAATCTACGCATTCTATAAAGTAGAAAAAAGTAAAATTTGTACAAAAATCGCTGGAAATGAGACTCCACAGTACTTCTCTCGTTGCTATGTTAAAATTTTTTATTAAAATATTTAGAATTTCATCTTTTGGAGGCATCTTTTGCTGAAATTTTTTTTCGTGTTATTTAAAAATGCTTTTTAAATTTTAACTAGGAACCAAATTTGAAACAAATCTAAGCGATAAAGTGGAAACGTGTGTATGAAGAGATTACAAAGTGAAAAATGTGTTGCAGATACTCTATTTTAATGAAATTATTTAAAGCAAGATTTAAAATTACCAACTTAAATCAAAGTTTGAAGTAAATCCTAGCATTATTAGTGTAAGGAGTGTGTTAAGGGTTAAAAACATGAACTAAGGATTCTAGCCTATTTTTGAATAAACTAGTGTAAATTATATATCAATTTATTATTAGAAAACTAATTTGAAAGAAATCTGACAAATCAAACTGTAAGGGGTGCATTAAGGGTAACAATTGTAATATGTGGGTTCTAGCCTAATTTCAATTTAAATAAAAAATAATGATAAGTTAGATTAGTTAAAATTTTTACTGGAATACAAATTTGAATGAATCCGAGCATTTTGTCGGTAAAGCGTATATTGAGTGTTGATGTTGTAAAATAGGGATCGCATAATATTTTTATTTAGATTATTTGTAAATCTGTTTTGAATGTATAGTAGAAATCTAATATTAAAAAAAAAATCCGATCCATATAAATCAAACTATATATTTGGGGGGTGGGGGTGTGTAATTGGGGTCGTAAAGTATTTTTAATCACTCATTATGTAACTATATATAAAATTACTGATGGAAAATGGTGGGTTATGCTGACATACGAATCAAAACACCGTCAATTTTTGAACAATTGATTTAAAGAACCAACAGGTAACAGGGGCTTATTTTTAGGGGATGAAACTTTCACTAACATTTTCATCAATGTATTCCTAATATGTATGCCAAATTTGGTTCAAATAAAATGTTCCTCCTGGCAGGTATTCACGTTACAAATTATGCATTTTTTCAACTTTTTGACCCTTCAACCCTTAATAAAAAGTCAACCCTTTAGATTTTTTTAAAGCATTCACTACTTGGGGTATATACGAAACATATGTTCAATATTTGGTCAAAATCGGTCTGCAACTTTAGAAGATCAAGTGGATGCACCGATTTTGCTGTTTTTGGCATGCTTTTGGCCAATAATGCGCAGGTTCTTGAGAATTTCCTAACTTTTTTTTCTTTTACCTAATCAACGAGCAGGTAGAAAAAAAGGACGCAAATTTTGCTTTAACCGGGTCAGTAGATTCCGAAATATAGCGGTTTAAAGAAACGAACAGACCGACAGACAGAAGGAAATTAGTGAATAGAATTTTCGTAAGCTACGCATTCTACAAAGTAGAAAAAAGTGAAATTTGGAGATTTTTTTTTTTCATGAATACAATACTTCCTCTACGAGATAAGTAAATTCGCTGGAAATGAGATTCCACAGTACTTCTCTCGTTGCTATGTTAAAATTTCTGTTTCACATTTTTAGAGTTTTGAGACATCTTTTCTGGAAAAAAAATGTATCGGGTTATTTAAAAATGCTTTGAAAGAAATCCGAGCATATTTACTGTAAAGGGTATATTAAGGGTTGAAGTTGTAAAATAAGGGTTGCATATTATTTTTAATTAGATTATTTGTAAATCTGTTTTAAGTGTATAGTAGAAATATAATAGAAGAAACTCCGATCTATATGACTTAAACTGTATATTTGGAGAGTGGGGGTGTGTTGTTAGGGTCGTATATTATTTTTAATCACTCATTGTGTAAATATATATAAAATAGCTGATGAAAATGGTATATTATGCTGACATATAACAGCCAAAACACGGTCAATTTTTGAAAAATTAAAGTTAAAGGCAAACTGGCTACAAGGGCTTATTTTTAAGGAATGAAACTTTCACCAATATTTTCTTCAATGTATCCCTAATATGTATTCCAAATTTGGTTCAAATCAAATATTCCTCCTAGCAGATATTCACGTTACAACTTATACATTTTTACAACTTTTTGCCCCTTCAACCCTTAATAAAAATTCTTCCCTGCAAAAATCTCCAGATTTTTTTAAAGCATTTACCACTTGGGCTATACACGATACATATGTTCAATATTTGGTCAAAATCGGCCGGCAACTTTAGAAGATTAAGGGGATCCACCGATTTTGCCATTTTTAGCATGTTTTTGGTCTATAACGCGCAGGTCTTTGAGATTTTTTTTAACGTTTTTACTTCTATATCATCTATGGGCGGGTAGAAAAAAAAGACGCAAATTATGTTTAAATCAGGTCAGTAAATTCCGAAATATAGTGGTTTAAAGTAACGAACAGACCGCCCGACAGACCGACAGACGGAAATTAGTGACTATGATTTTCGTAATCTACGCATTTTATAAGGTCGAAAAAACCGAAATTTTGAATTTTTTTTTATAAATACAATACTTCCCTCTACGAGAGAAGTAAAATCATGAATACAATACTTCCTCTACGAGAGAAGTAATTGTTAACAAGCCCAAAACGAACTTGCTTTCTATGTGGTCTGTTTAATGTTACATCAACGAAAAAGGTCACGGATAGAACATTTTAAATCATAGTATATGTAAGATTCAAAGAGACACTTAAGTTAAAAATGCTAATATAATTGTAGCAAAACATAACAAATATCCTTTTTTAAGATACCCACCTTTGCTGGAAAGTATTTTTTAAAGAAAATAAATATAAAATGTTACATTTAATAAAATAATCCAATTCTTAAATATGTGAATATAAACTTTTCTTACCTGCGTATATTTACTTGATGCTTTGAACAAATTTCTAAACGCTCTTTAATAATATTCTGCATTATTCCATTTTCAGGTGCCATTTCTCGTAAATCAGAGCAAACATTTTTAATTTCCTGATTAAGCAAATTGAATTGAAACATAAATGAATACACACCATACATTACAGCGATAGTTTGCGCTCCCGCATGATAAAACAATGCTTGAAATGTTAAGAAATACAACCAACTTAACAATGGTTCCAATTGCTTAAAGTTATTGTGAAAAAACAAGCACATAATCCATCTGTCCACTCTAACTTCATCAAACGGCAAATGAAAAGTTGCAGTAATTGCGCCAATTATTAAGCAAATTATTGCAATCATTTGAATATAATTTGATTCTTGGTGTATTGTTTTCTGCAATTTCGATGCTGCCATGTCCACCGACCAAAAATGAGTATAACACTCATTTTCAAACGTTTGAATACGATCTAAATATATTAAAGTACAATAAATTCCTTGCACTAGCTATAAATTGTTCACTATTAGTAGAAGAAATAGGGATTGAAAAAGTTTAACGACTCACGTAAAACATTCTACCATACGTTGAACCATATTTTAAAAGAAACTCGTGCATACCGAGTTGTATGCAATAATAGATTCCTAAAAACATTGAAAATCCGTGCAAAATTAGAAGTAAATGTAAACCAATTTTTAGGAATTTCCATTCTAGTAATCCCCACGAAAGTTTTTTTAGTTTAATTAAAGTGTCATCTAGAAAAGAAAATGCCATTAATTAGAACAGAATTTATTTCAATTACAATACTTTTTGAATTTAGCAATATTTTGGGTTTGGGCATTTTGAAATCATTCATACAGGAGGTTTTATAGAAGAATGTTAATTTTAACGAAATAATAAGCCATCATATTTCTGTAATTTATTTAATATTTATTACCAACATTAGATGAGGCAGCGATAAAAAAAGGGTGACGTAGTAAACACACCGTTTATTTTGTGTCTTAATGATAATATACTATCGTATTAGATATTAGAATAATATCTATTAGACAATAGATAATAAATAATGATAATATATATCGTAATAGATAATAATACTACTATAATTAAATTACAATTATCTAATTTATTCCAATCATTATATTAGTAATTAATATAAGATTGAAGAATTGAATTTATTAAAACAAGTTGAATAAATAAATAACATGAAGAAAAAAAACAGAAAAAAACTAAGGAAAATAAAAAAATTCTTCCATAGAAAGGCAATCATGAAGCGTTCCCATTATGCTTGTAGCATTTCCTCGTTGAATCGCAAGTGAAATGCGTTAATACAGATACTTTTTAGAAACCAGTCGAATGGATGAATTTTTTTCCAATAATATCTATAAGATCAATTGCTTCCTGCTTCCTGCTATCTCTGCTGCAACTCTTACTCCGTTTCCTCCTAGTTTCTGCTACGAATCAGCAAAAGTATCTACACAAGTAGCGTCCCAAACAAGAGGCTGTCCCTTTAACCAAGGTGTTAGAGTCATATAAAATGGTATTGAATATACATTGTAACTATTTTACGTCTTAAATAAAGTTCTAACAACACCAAAAGTAGAGTCAAAATAGAAAATTCGCTGGAAATGAGATTCCACAGAACTTCTCTCGTTGCTATGTTAAAATTTCTTATTCAAATTTTTAGAATTTTGAGGCATCTTTTGTGGAAAAAAATGTATCGGGTTATTTAAAAATGATTTGAAAAAAATCCGAGCATTTTTACTGTAAAAGGTATATTAAAGGTTGAAGTTGTAAAATAAGGGTTGCATATTATTTTTAATTAGATTATTTGTAAATATGTTATAAATGTATAGTAGAAATATAATATGAAGAAACTCCGATCCATATGACTGAAACTGTAGATTTGGAGAGTGGGGGGATGTGGTTAGGGTCGTAAATTATTTTATATACTTATTCTAATATTCAAAAATAGGCTACATTCCGTAATTCATGTTTTTAACCCTTAACATACCCCTTACACTAATAGTTTATTAGTATAAAATAGTTATTTATACAACAAGTAACAAAATGTAAGTTATTTTTTCACAAGTCGTAAATTTGTCCAACGAGGCGCCAGCCGAGTTGGACAATACGACAAGTGAAAAAATAACTAATTTTGCTCGTGTTGTATACACTATTTTTTGCAATTTTTAATTAATATAAAAAAATATTAAAGATTAGTTAATAATCAGATGACAATCGGTTGCTTGATTTAAGCTTAATTTGTTATTAATTAGAGCAAACATTGATAAAACAATTGAAATCGCCCCTAGGAACGAAAAATCAAACAGCTTCCTTCACATAATTCAAATCGAATAGAAGTGTTTGCTAACTCAAATTTAATGGAAATGTGGCTTATATGTTCTTGTTCAGTTAAATAATCTTACTAATTGTACAATTAATATTGTTAATAAATAAAACATTGCGGTTTTATAACTTTTTGCCACGCTTTTAGCAATTTTTAAAATAATGAAAAAAAGTAAAAAGAATGAAAAAAAGTAAAAAAGAGTGAAAAAAAGTCTTTTTTTCACGCTTTTTTTAGAACAATAAAAAAAAGGAGGCTGTTTCAATATCAAAAATGGCAACTAAAAAGATGTCATTTTAATCGCAAATTGCAAAAATATATTATTATTATTTTTATTAGTTTTTTTTTATTACCCTTAACATACCCCTTACACTAATAGTTTTTTCTAATTTACTTCAAACATTGATTTAAATTGGTAATTTTAAATGTTGCTTTAAATTATTTGATTAAAATAGGGTACCTACAACACATTTTTCACTTTTTCAGCTCTTCATACACACGTCACGTTTCAACTTTATGGCTTAGATTGGTTTCAAATTTGGTTCTTAGTTAAAATTTTAAAAACCATTTTAATAACCCTATAAAGTGTTTTCCACAAAAAATGCTTCAAAAATTTATAAATTTAAATAAGACATATTAACGAATGAAGTACTGTAGAATCTCATTTTCAGCAAATTATGAATATAATTATTGACAATGCTATGAATATTTTAAATTTGTTAAATTGCTCAAAAATTCATATAAGAAAATATTCGTATATTAAAGAACATGTTTCTTAAGACCAATTTTATTGCACGAGTTCAAGTTTAAAACAACGCGACCCAAAGGCTTCCCTTCGGGTCGTGTTTAAAGAACGAGTGCAATAATTTGACTTATGAAACACGTTTTCATACTATTTTATCTATTTTACGCTTTTTTATTATAAGTTTCCGAAAACACGTTTAGTTTTTTGGCAGATTGATTAAATGTGTACTCTGTACACACATTAAATGTGTAATAGGAGAGCCTCTCTCCTATTACACATTAAATGTGTAATAGGAGAGCCGTACCGTCGTTCAACCCGTCAAGACGTTACTACAACGCTTTGTCCTTAAAAGAGCTAGTTTTTGTTTGATTTGATCGGAATTAACGTGTTAATTTATTCTTGATTTCGTCTTATTCAAGTCTTAAATTTAGTGTCTGCCAGTTTCTGTTCTCTGGTGTTCATATAACGTTCTGCAAGTGCAAATTGTTTTTTTTTTCTCTGTGTTTAAACGAATCTATTCGGTAGTGCTTCAAATATATCTACGTTGCTATTTCGTCCGAACACAATGTCATCCAAAGGTGTCTGCAAAGTATGTGGAGATAACGTGTCCGCTGCCAGCAATTTTTTTACGTGCACGGTTTGTTTTGGTGTTTTTCATCAGGACTGTGTTTCTTCAACGGCTATCGACCCTAAGTCGATTACAGCTGGTACTTTTATTTGCGACAACTGTAATAGCGGAGATCTAAAAGTTGAACCTTTAAATACATCTCATCTAAGGGTGATCATGAACAAACTCTCTACTCTTGAAGTAATCAACAGTACCCTATCAAATATCCAATTGCGCCTCGACGCGCAAGATACCAAGCTTAGCAGCTGTGTGAAAGATATCTCTGAGCTCAGATCTGATTATGTCTCTACTAATCAAAAGCTTGATGCTCTAGAAAGCAAAGCGGACTGTAGAGCTACATATGCTGAAGTACGAGAACGAATTCTTAGAGAGAACAATGTAATTTTGCGAGGAGTTCCTGAAGATATTCCTGACGTTGCTGCTGAGATTGCTACTATATTTAAGACTATAGCCAATCGTGACATCCTTATAGTATCTGCTTTTCGCTTGGGTAAAAGAGTGGACAATCGGCCTAGACTCTTAAAAGTTGTTTTAAATAACAACAGCGACGCTCTATTTTTAATTCGAAATCAAAAGCATGCTTCTCCCTCATTCGCCGAGTTTAAGGTGTTGGCTGATATGACCCCCAATCAGCGCAAGGAACTGGACGATCTTCGAATAGATTTATCAAAACGCAAATCGACCGGTGAAACAAACCTAACAATCAAGTTTGTTAACAGACAACCAATAATTGCTGTTTCTAGAATTCCTAAAAGACCCCGTGATGAGTCGGTTTCACCACGCAACGATCATTCTGCTAAAGCTTTTCGGCCCCATTCAAGCCAGCATGACGCTGTACACTCTGACGATACTCTAGACAACTCCAACCACAAATAGCAATCACCGCTTAGAGTTTGCTTCTGGAACTCTCATGGACCATCTAACCTTACTAACTTTGTGTCTGAAAATTCGGCCCTCTTTGATATCCTATGTGTCTCCGAATCTTGGTTGGTAAATGAATCATCTCTGCATCTGCCTAAACTGCAAAACTACAACGTGGTGATGTCCAAAGCAACTAAGGAGAAATCGAGAGGTCGTCCCAGTGGCGGTATCTTAGTGCTAGTGAAAAAATGTTTTACCGTTAAAGTAATTGAAATCTCAGGTTCGTGGATATTTTGTTTGGTGAGTAATTCCGAGTTCTTTTTTATTTTGTGCGCTCTCTACTTCAAACCTTCACACGACCTCAATGTATTACTGGACCTCTTTCAACTTGCCTTAAATAACATCGTCGAACACTATGGCCGCTACCCATGTATCATTGGAGGCGATTTTAACTGCCGTGTGAGTGACAAATGTTCGGTGCCTACAGAATTATTAGAAGCTACTTGTCTACATATGCGTCGATCCAGTTTAGACCTAGTTTATAATACCAGAGGAAGAGGCCTGGTTGAGTTTATGTCGGAGAATAGCTTTACACTCCTAAATGGTCGCACAATGTCTGATTCTCCCGCAGAATTCACTCATGTCTCTTCTTCTGGAAATAGCACAATTGATTTAGTTTGGCTGTCTAACTTAGATTTAAGTATTATCAAAGATTTACATGTTTCGCATGATTGCTTTTTGTCAGATCACTTTCCTGTACTTATCAGTCTTGATTGCAGCTTTGGATCTGCTGCTTCCGCTATGCGCACTGGCTCGCTGCCTGGGGCTCAAGGGTTTTTGCGCTGGGACAACTTGAAGGCGGTTGCCTATCGGAATTCTCTGAGTTACTCGCCTAACGTTCAGCATATTTCCACGGAATCTCCCGAGGTCGCATTCACTAATTTTAGGAACACGATATTATCAGTAGCAAATCAACTTGGTCTTTACAGAACCACCAAAGTTCGGGCAACCCTTGAAAATAAATCCTGGTTTGATCTTGAGTGTAAATCTCTGAAATTTGAAATAAAAACCCTGCTGAAAATTGCAAAATCTCATCAATTTGATAAAAATTCTACATTAAATTATCTGGCCTGCAAAAATAAATATAAGTGTCTTATAAATGCTAAGAAGTCCGCGTATGATGAATCAATTCTCAAAGACCTAAGTAACACACATGACGCAGCAACATTTTGGAAAACGTTGAGAAAGTTTCGCTCTATACATAAACCCGATTGCATAAGCATTGAGAAATGGGAAGACTTCTACTCTAATCAAACCAGGCCTTATTGTTCCTTCTACTTTGAAATCTCTGACACACGCGATCCTATTCTCGACTCTGATATTTCCCTTGACGAACTCATGCGCTGTTTACACCGAACAAAGAACAACAAAAGTCCGGGCATTGACGGTATCAGTTACGAATTTCTCAAAGGTTTACCCAATAACTGGCTTCTGTACTTGAACACAATGTTCAATCAAATTTTACAATCCCGCTCTGTACCTACAAGTTGGTCGAAAGTACTGCTAAAAATGCTGCACAAAAAGGGCCCGGCTGGTGATCCCTTGAACTATAGGGGAATTGCTCTTATCAACTGCACAACAAAACTTTTTACTCTAATACTACTGGATCGACTAGTGCTGTGGTCAGTTGAGCACCAGGTTATTCCGGAGTGTCAATCGGGCTTCAGAAAAGGGCGTGGCTGTATGGACAATATTTTTACGCTCTCCACCTCTCTACAAATACATCTTCGCCAGAAAGGCAGCATTGTTTTTGCTGCTTTTGTTGATTTCAAGCGCGCTTTTGATTCACTCAACCATCTCGCTCTGTGGAACAAACTCCAAAAAATCGGTTTGAGCTCTCAGTTCATCCAAACGGTTAAGAATTTGTACGACAACGCTTCTTTTCAAGTAAAAGCTTCTTACAGTTACAGTAGAGAGTACAAAGTTAGAGAAGGGGTCTTACAGGGTGAATCTTTAAGCCCCTTACTATTCACACTATTTTTGCACGATATTGAGCTCTATTTCAGAGAAAGGGGTGCTTATGGCCTTAACATAGATAATGATATCGATATGCTAATGCTTCTCTATGCGGACGACCTTGTAATTTTCAGTCACAGTCCTGTGGACCTCCAAAAAAAACTAAATATTCTCGATACCTATTGCTCGGAGAATCACCTGACTGTAAACACAACGAAAACAAAAACTGTCAGATTCACTAAAGGGGGTTTCAATGCAAAGCAACCGAAATTCTGGTTTAAAGGAATGAAAATTGAGTGTGTTCCAAAAGTAACTTATCTTGGTGTTACATTTAGTTCTTCAGCTATGTTTTCTGCTATGAGCCACCATGCGGTTAATAGAGCCAATGCAGCTATCGGCTCTGTAATGTCATTGCTGGCAAAGTCCAAAACAACCTCCTGGGTCTCGCGCATTAAACTATTCGAGTCACTTGTACAAAGCGTGCTTCTATATGCTGCTCCAATATGGGGCTTGAGGTACACCGATGTTCTTGAAAGAACTCAAGTATCGTTTTACAAACGCTTGTTATCCCTGCCTAAGAATTCTGCGGATTACTTAATACGGCTAGAAGTGGGTGCACGGAAAGTTGCTCTAACACTCTTAAGACACACATTATCTTGGCTTGAGAGGCTACTTCTGATGGACGAGGTACGTTTCCCTAAAAGATGTTATTTGCGTCTTAAGGCCCTTAGCACTCAGTCAAAAGTCAATTACAACTGGGTAACCCAGCTCAAAGTCTACTTAAAGAACTGTGTTCATGATGATTTCTGGGCGAACTTAGACTTGCACACCCTAAGAAATACCAAAACGGAGATTTTGCAACGATTTGAAGACCAGCTTTTTGTAGAGGACACCGGCAGAGCATTAAACTCCAGCTATTTTGCTTTATACAAAAATTTCACTATCTCCAAGGATGCTACTTTATACCTATTGCTTAACGTACCAATTCGGTACATACGCCTGATCGCGCAACTGAGGCTGTGCTGTACTGGCAAAATTCGCCTATCCTACAACAATTGTTCCTATTTTTTCGATTGTTCTGAAATTTGTTCAATTTGTAACTTAGAGAAAACCGATAGCCTGCTGCACTTTTTTGAGGAATGCCCTTGCCTAAACGAAGTTCGTCCACAGTTTATTAGATCTGTGTCGTCGGTCAGTGAGTTGGTGCGCCTGCTGGAGCAGGTGGATGTTTGTTATATCAAGCAAATTGGGAATTTTGTTATCGAGGCACTCAAACTCAGGTCCTTTCTTCTCAATGAGTAAATGACCTGACTTTTGTTGCTCATTTCTATTGTTTTTTTATTTTTTAGCATTTGTTTTATAAACTATCATTTTTTCATATCAAACAACTATCTAGTGTATTACTAAACGAACAACTTTTTATTTACTATCTATATGTAACTTTTTTTTTTTTTTTTTTGTCTGAGACTTAGGTTAATTTTTATACTTATGTTAACGCTCATTTTGATATTAATTTGTAGTTTTCGTTACTCTTTTATTTTTTGGTTCAGGCTCTCATTGTAATAATATTATAAATATTGATATACAATAAACAATCTATCTATCTATCTATCTACTCACTCACCAACATTACAAAAATAAATAACCCTAAGGCTGCTAAAGCACTCTGTTACTTCTCTCGTAGAGGAAGTATTGTATTCATGATTTTTTTTTTAATTTCACTTTTTTCTACTATATATAATGCGTAGATTACGAAAATCATAGTCACTAATTTCCGTCTGTCGGTCGGTCTATTCGTTTCTTTATACCACTATATTTCGGAATCTACTGATTCGATGTAAACATAATTTGCGTCCTTTTTTTCTACCCGCCCATAGATGATATAGAAGGGAATTCTGGTGAAGGGGTGAATTCTTTCAAAAAATTTGGAGTTTTTTACAGGGTTGAATTTTTATTAAGGGTTGAAGGGTCAAAAAGTTGTAAAAATGCATAATTTGTAACGTGAATACCTGCCAGGAGGAATATTTGATTTGAACCAAATGTGGCATACATATTAAGAATGCATTGAAGAAACTGTTGATGAAAGTTTCATCTCCAATTGTTCAAAAATTGACGGTGTTTTGATACGTATATGTCAGCAGAACCCACCATTTTCCTTCAGTAATTTTATATATGTTTACATAATGAGTGATTAAAAGTATATTTGTGCTAAAATAAGCAGAAAACAATTCAATTTACATTGAGAAGAAATTTTACATTAAAATTTATGGCTTAATATAGGTAGATATTATATTTAACATTTTTTACAAAATTTATAATATTAACTATCTTAGCTATGATTACATTTAAATCATGAAACTTATAAATTTAGAATGGGAAGGTGATTCTTCTTGAAAATCCATGAATTCGGAGGTGGTGTACTGAAGTACGAGTGAAAGTCAATTGTTCAAAAAGGCAACAATACTTTTAATATGTTCGACGCGTTTCGAGCTACAAGCTCATCATCAGGAAACAAATCTAAAAATTTAAAAAGCATAAGAGAGAAAAGAATTACTATGTTTAAATTTAACGAGTGGAAAATTACATTACTTACAACGATTGTTAAATTACAAA
Organism: Cryptophagus acutangulus; assembly: GCA_963556235.1. Taxonomy (NCBI): domain Eukaryota; kingdom Metazoa; phylum Arthropoda; class Insecta; order Coleoptera; family Cryptophagidae; genus Cryptophagus; species Cryptophagus acutangulus. The sequence continues at coordinate 3,358,604 of OY744571.1, forward strand.
AAGGTAAATAAGAAGATTATTTTGAGCATCACAATTGAGGACAGCAAATTCGCTGGCAACATCACAAGCTGTTTTCAATTTAAAAGCTTGTGATGTTGCCAGCGAATTTGCTGTCCTCAATTGTGATGCTCAAAATAATCTTCTTAATCTTGGCAAATCGTTAATATAGATTAGAAATAATATTGGACCAAGTACTGATTCCTGTGGCACTCCCCTACGAAGTACGAACCATGTCTAGACCCGATTGCTCACCATTGTTTACGACGCAATGAAGTCGATCATTTAAATACGATGTCAGAAGAATAATACTATCATTATTAAAATTATAATATTTTAGTTTGGCAATAAGGATTTCATGTGGTACGAAATCGAATGCTTTTAACAGGTCACAGAAGAGTGCTCTCACATAAGCCTTGGTATTCAATCCCTCTGAGATAGTGTTGATAAGACTATTTATAGCAGTTGTGGTAGACATATTTGGCCTGAATCCATACTGTGACAGGTTGTGTTTTTTGAAATGCCAGAAGGGGAAATTTTACCCAGAAAGGGAATTATGGAGATGGATCTATAGTGTGTAGGGTCATTAATGTTTCCTTTTTTGTAGATCGGAATTATTTTAGAAATTTTAAATTCATTAGCAAAAACATTGCTTGCAATGCACTGGTTGATAAGGTTAGTAAGAGCTATAACTATTTGATTAACAATACTTTCAAGAATTCTTGCATTGAAACCAAATCAAGTGTACTAGCTTTTTTCAATCTCGAATTTCAATATAAGTGACATGACAAAAGCAAAATTTAGTTTTAGATTTTTTAATTGTATTAAAGTTTGGTTTTATGTGTTGAATTTCTTGCAGTGTATTTATTGTTAGCAATATTTAGAAAAAAATTGTTAAAGTCTTGAGCTTCTATTGAATTGCATATGTTATTTTTAGTATATGGTCTATATTTGTTGACAATCTGCCACATTGTTTTGACTGAATTTTGAGAATTAGTGATAATGCTATCATGAAATTTACGCTTACTAGCCTTAATAGCGCTCCTATAGCCTTTCCGGTATAATTTAATGTTAATTAGAAGCGTTGGGCATTTTGAGTTTTTATAAATAATATGGCATTATATGTAATCGGTGAATCGGTCCCTCATTTGTCTTAAGCTTGTTGTGAACCATTTTATATCAGATTTTTTAGACCTAGCATTTTTAACTCTGACTGGAAAAGATAACGATAAAACATTATTTAGAATCTCCATTAGTAGTTTGACTTTAGCACTGGGTTTTACATTATTCATAAAGTTCCAGTTAATATTCTGAACAGAGTTGAAGAATTTGATTAGTCCACATTGTGTTATGGAAATGTATTTGGATTTGATATTTACCCTAAATTCTTTCAACGGTATTGTTAAGTGAATGGCATAGTGGTCAGATAGATTTAAGTCTAGTACTGTTGACGTATGATTTTCTTTATGTACATTAGTAAAATAGTTATCATGATCCAATAAAGATAGGTTGGCTGCAAACCCGAGTCTACGCAGGCGGGATTTTAATGCCATTTGAAATTCGGCTCCCACAATACGAACTTAACTGAGCACCTACCGAACATTTACCCGCGAATTCTAAGATGTTTGAATGTAAACACGTGTCGCTGTGTCGGGTTGTTTACTTTCGAGTGTGAAATCTACCAGTCGAATTTCAAATAGTAAGTGAATGCTTTATTTTTTTTATTTGTTTAATAGTTTGCAAGCCTCAAGCCATTTTCAATTAGCTGCTTCTTTTTGGGAAATTGATAACGAATATTACGTCTCTTGGTTTTCTTATTGTTGTTTTTACAAACTCTCACTGCACAACTAGGCATTATCACTTATTTTCACCGTGAATATAACAATATAAATACAAGTATAACCTCAAATTTATTTCAATTGTCATGTAAAATCTTAAGCAGCGTCTGCATTCATAACGTTATTTAAAGCAAGTTAATTTAAAACCCAATGTAAATAAAAAAAACTCGCTCTAAAGTTGTTTTAACTGACTCATGAAACAATTTAAAAATAATTTACATTTATCAACATCATTAATGTGATTAAGTTTAATTATTTTGCTTCAAGTAAATCGCTAAATGTAAATACCGCCTAAGCTGTAAATGTTAAATTTTAAACGCAAATCGGGAAAGATTGTGCATGTTCGATATCTGGGAGCATTGTGCATAAATGACGAATTTGGACCCTCGATCAAGCGAACCTATCTTTATTGAATCATGATAGTTATCTAGACATGCTCTGTGGCTAGTACGCTGCTCATTCACCATTTGCTTACTATTTGTGTAGAGCGGACAAGACAATGTTTTTTGATCAACCTGTATAATTATAAAAAAAAGATTTTAACTTTTTTTAAATAAACTGAAATTATTGTTATTATAATGCGAAAAAGCAGAGATTCTTGGTATAAGAACATAGGGTAGAGCCACAACTTTTCTTAAATTGGTCGCTTATTGTCAGATTGACTCGCTAGCCGAGGATGAACACGACGTTTACCGAAGGTAAAAACGAACTGACATATGTTATTGTATTGATTTGATGGCATTTTTGATGTATTGCAGTAGTGCGCACTGAGTATATATCTATCTTGTTTTAACTTGTATTGATAACACAGGACAGAAATATACTTACTCTGCACCGGGGCACCAATTTAAAAACGCTATTAGATTTGACATTTGTATTTGAATTTGGTTATAATCACTTGGATTTACGTTTTGTGTATCGTTTTATTCGATTTAATCTACATATAATACAAAAATGCCTCGTTGTGCAGTGAGAGAATGTAAAAACTATTATAAAAAAACCATCGGAAAAATAAATTAAATTAAAAACAAAACAATCACTTACTATTATTGGCACAATAACACTACTGCAGAGGATAGGAGCACCGCAAAAAAATTGCACACTTGTTCGCATATATAGTTAAAGAAAACTATAATATACCGATATTTATTTAAAATTTCGCGGGCATGTTGTCATTTAGTTCGACTAAGGTTCGACTACGGTCGGCTACCTAGTCACTTTCTACTTCGGCTAATATGCGCGTGGCTTTACCCTATGTTCTTATACCATGCAGAGATTGAGAAACAACAAAATATTTTCAAACCATGTCAAACAATACGCCTATTTTTAATCGAATGTAATATCACAAGTGCTCAAATTTTATCGATAAATTTTTGAAACATTTTTTGAAATCGTTTTTTCCGTGTAATTTAAAGAGTGGAAATTGGGGAATTTTTATCTGATTAAAGCCCGAGAGCTTTAGCTCGAGAGCATTTCAGAATCAAACTTGTGCCCTTTAAACAGAAATTTGACAGTTGTGTGAAATAATTTTTTGAAAAAAAAACTTATACATTGTTTTAGGTAAGAAAAAAAGAATTACGTCAGAAGAAGAAGCTGATTTAATTTTGCGATGGCTGGAAGAAGATTGCGGGCTTATGTTAAAGCAGATTCAGAAAAAAATAAGAATCAATTTTAGTATAAGGGTTGGTATATTAACAAATGGAAATCTGTTGGAAGGCCAATTCTACAACACAAAAAAAATCCACACCCAACCAGTAACAATGAATTCTGCTGAAAACAAAGATTTGAGAGCAAGGTTTGTTGAAATGCTTAACAACTATATCAGAAATGGTAAACAAGTAATATGGATAGACCAAACAAATTTCAATTTATTCTGCCGAAAATCAAAAGGGCGGTCGAGAATAGGCCAAAGAGCCACAGAATAACAAATTACTAGAAACGCGACCTTCATGCAATATAAAGGAAACGTGGATGTGGTGCCATCTGCATTTGAAGTAGCACAATATTGGCGCTTCTATTTAAATTTAGCAATTATATTATGTTGGCATTGATATCGTAATAATATTGAAATAAAACATGTTTTTGAACATCAAAACGTTTATTACACAAACTAAAAAAAAAACAAATTATATATAAAATCAGTTAAACAAAATAAACAAAATAAAATTACAAAAAATCACATTACCGGTTCATCTAATCAGTCGTTTGTAATTGAGCTCCTCAGTGAATTGAGAATAATTGTGGTTGTAATCCAGCGAAATATATTATAAGTGTGTTTTATTTGTCGATTGAGTGCTACCGGTCATAGTACATCGAAAATCTGAGTGATTACTACCGACGTTTATTTTGACGTTTATAAAAAAATTGGAGAGAAAAATACTCTAAACTCTAAATTGGATTTGGATTTGGAAATTTGTCATTGTTTTTACTTGCTCAAAGGATGAATGTCACAAGCGAGTAACTAAACTGATTAAGTTGCTCCACTCTGCAGCGGTAACATTATAATAAAATTTGGATAATTAATTTAATTAGTTGTACTAAAATACACAATTCCTGAAAAAAAAATGAATAACATTGATTGCCAGATCCAGTCTCAAACACTAACTTCTAAAGAAACAAGATGCTTACATTGTGAGAAGTATTTCAAAGGAACACATGGTTTAAATATTCATTATTCCAAAATGCATCCAAGTAGACTAAAACCATCGACAATCATAATCAAACGAATTCCCAAAGGTGCACGCAGTTCAGTAGCCAGTAGATTAATATACCTTATTGACCGCTGTACATCTTTAAATGATTTTAATTCTTGGTAATGTCTGCTTAAATTTCCATATTCGGTGTTAAAATTACCAAAAGAAAAATCTAAAATAAACTTGACTACTTTTGTAAAACAAAACTGTTCAGATCAACAACAAGCAGTAAATCCGACACTCATTCCAAAATTTAAAAAACCCACGTCACTACAAAAAAGAATTGAATCGAAGATATCAGACGGAGATATTCGAGGTGCAATTAAAATATTATCTTCAAATGATAGTTTAGCTCTTCAAAACTCGGAAACTTTAACTAAATTGAGACTTAAACATCCAAGTCCGTCTAGAATTTTACAATTTTCTGAAGAACTACCAAACACGAAACCAATTTCTATTAATGAAGAAGATGTAAGAAGTGCAATTTTAAGCTTTCGAAATGGTTCGGCTGGAGGTATTGGCGGATTACGACCACAACATTTAAAAGATTTGTTATCTTTGAACCTTGGAGAAACTAGTACTAAACTCCTATACTTATGTACCAGACTTTTTAAACTTATGCTATCTGGACAAATTAATCAAAAAATTGTACCTATTCTTTATGGCGCATCTCTTTGTGCTTTAAATAAGAAGGACGGTGGTATTAGACCAATTGCTGTTGATACAACCTATCGAAGACTAGCAGCTAAACTGGGATGCAAAACAGTTCGAGAATCAATTGGACGATATCTCCGACCAGTTCAAGTTGGTTTTGGAACAAACAATGGATGTGAAGCAGTGGTACAGTGGCGGCCAAAAAAAAACGCAACACCTTTAAACGAATAGTAGGCGTAATTTTAAATGTTTTAGTGTTGTAAAATGACTTTATATTAAAATGAAAAAAATAAAAAAAAATTGATATTTTAAAAAAAATATGTTTTTTTCCTGCAGCAACTTCTCACAGTAACCAACCGTCTTCTAATTCAACAATGGCTCTGTGTTTAATTGAGGCATTTATTTGAAGGATTTAAGTCTTTTGTGATAATTTATTATAAAATTATTTTGACACTGACAATAAATATGTGACTAATATCAAGTATGCTAAAAAGTTGTATTTACAAAGGGAAATATTAGGTGTTGCGTTTTTTTTGGCCGCCACTGTACATAAATTTCGAAGTTTTATTGAGAAGAACAAATCTACCAACAAAATAATTTTGAAAATTGATTTCAAAAATTCATTCAATTCAATAGAACGAGACATTATGATGGATGAAATTAAAAAAAATGCGCCTCAATTATTTCCATTCTTGTCACAATGTTATGAAGATCCTTCGTATTTATTTTTTGGTACTGAAAAAATATTGTCACAAGTTGGAGCACAACAAGGAGATCCGGCAGGTCCAATGCTTTTTTGTCTAGCAATCTAACTCGGTTTTTGTCAATGTATGAGCGGATAAAATGAAACAAAATTTTTAGTGGATATTTAGTAAATATTGTAATGTGATACCTCTTTCTCCATGACTACATGCACATAAAACTTAAAAATTAAAGTAGTCTGACAATACTTGTCAAATTTTATTAATTAACATAAAATACAAAATGAGTCGATTGATTTCGATTTTTTTTCATTCGCAAAATTGTCTTGTTAAATTGCACTTGAACTTGTTTTTTATATCGGATATTTTTTGATTTTATTACTCAAACGAGGTTTCCTTTTGGCAATTTGCCTCATCAAGCTGCCATGATAAAAACGCTCGTCCTGCGGACTCGCGTTTTTATCATGGCAGCTTGATTCGTCAAATTTCCAGGCAACCTCGTTTTCGTATAAACTAAAAAAATATCCGATAAAAACCAAGTTCTTGTGCAATTGCATACGATAATTTCCAAATTTAATTCTGAACTAAATGCTTGGTATCTCGATGATGGAACGATTGGTGGAACTCCTGATTCAGTAGTTTAGGATTTTTGATTACTAATAGATAATTGTCAAAATTTGGGACTTTAAATTAATAAAAATAAGTGTGAAATTTTTTTCTGTTCTATTTATGATCCGGACACCTATAAAATGTTCGAAAATATATGTCCTGGAATTCGAATAATATCTGAAGAAATGGTCTTGTTGGGCGCACCTTTGGTACATGAAGCAACTGATTTAGTATTTGAAAAGAAAATCAAGGAACTCAGACTTATGTTTGAACGTTTAGAAAACTTAAGTTCACATACAGCTTATTACCTTTTGAGACATTGTTTGACTATACCAAAGCTTTCTTATTTATTGAGGACCACTCCATTATATAATTTTCAAAACACTATAGAACTTTTTGACAAAAAAATATTTGAAATTTTGGAAAAAATTGTGAATGTTCAATTAGACCAAAAACAGATGCTAATAGCTTCCTTGCCAGTTAAAAATGGAGGACTTGGAATACGGAAAATCAAAGACATTTATTTGCCAGCGTTTCTCTCTTCAGTGAATGCTTCTTCAGGACTAACTATCTCCTTTATGTCTCTCTCTCAGGAGCAAGGTTTGTCTTGGATTATTGGATATGATGAAACACTAAAAGTATGGAACAGTTTAAATAATGGCAAAATTCCAGTCGAACCATCAATTCAAAAAAATAGGGATGTTATTAATATTGATAGAATATATAACAATCAAGTTTTGAAAACAATATTGAAAAAGCTTTTTTTTAATTTAAAAAAAATCCCTATATCTATTGGCTTACGCTTAGGGTGCAATTTATGTGAGACTAATCGTTGCATCTGTGGTGATATGGTCGATAGATCTGGAATACATGGTCTATCTTGTTCCAAGAGTGTGGGTCGACAGTCTCGTCACGGAAAAATAATCAACTTGATTCAAAAAGCCATGTCTTTAGCTAACATACATTCAATATTGGAACCTGTTGGTTTATTTAGACAAGATGGGAAAAGAGTAGATGGTATGACTTTGATTCCATGGTCACATGGTAAACATCTTGTCTGGATGCAACGTGTTCTGATACCGTTGCACCATATTATTTAAACATTTCGTCTAAGTCATCTAAAGAAGCGTAGCTAACGTTGCGGCTGCCAATAAAAGAAGAAAATATCAAGAAATTATTAAAGCTGGATATGATTTTATCCTATTTGCAGTAGAGACGTTAGGCCCTTGGTGTAATGAAGCTGAATCATTTATAAATCATCTTGGAAAAAAAAATAATAGATGCCACTGGGGAGAAGAAATCCAAACAATGTTTGATTAAAAGAATAAGTTTGGCAATCCAGCGTGGAAATGCGACAAGCATCATGGGAACATTACCAAATACAATTGCTTTAGAAGAAGTTTACATTTTAGTTTAATTTTAGCTATTTATGCAACCAGTTAGGAAATGCATTTTTTTGTGTAACGAGCGAGTTACACAAAATAGCATTTCCTAACATGTTGCATACAAGATTTTTTCTAATTTTTACAAGAACCTTCTCAAAAAAGAGTTTTTTAAACTTATGATATTAATAATTTAGTGAATTTTATCAAAACAAGTAGGCTTTATTCGGAACTTTTCATCACCAGTTGTGAAATATTTTTCATTACATCACCAGTTGCGTAAAATGTGCCGTTTGCCAACTACAATCGATTTTGAAAAGTCACATTTTACATGCCAAAATTAGAAAAATTTATTTTTCTAATTTTGGCATGTAAAATTAGAAAAATTTATTTTTCTAATTTTGGCATGTAAAATGTGACTTTTCAAAATCGATTGTAGTTGGCAAACGGCACATTTTACGCAACTGGTGATGTAATGAAAAATATTTCACAACTGGTGATGAAAAGTTCCGAATAAAGCCTACTTGTTTTGATAAAATTCACTAAATTATTAATATCATAAGTTTAAAAAACTCTTTTTTGAGAAGGTTCTTGTAAAAATTAGAAAAAATCTTGTATGCAACATGTTAGGAAATGCTATTTTGTGTAACTCGCGTTATTTTGCAGAACTCGCTGCGCTCGTCCCGCAGAAATCCGCTCGTTACACAAAAAAATGCATTTCCTAACTGGTTGCATAAATAGCTATTATTTTATGTGCTATTTTTGAATTTTATTATATATTTAATAAAACGATTTATATATATTAAAAAAAAAATAAAAAAAAAAAATAAACTTTTCTCGTTGATATATCTAATAAATAATATTTAAATACAAAAGAAACAATATATTATTATCAACTATCAGATATCAAAAATCATAAATCAAAGTGTAACACTAGTTTCAACACTACTACCATTTCACATGGCTACTTTTAAATTGTTTAATTTTTTTTGCATGACTAGATGTGATATTTTTTGGACTGGGTATGTGAATTTTTTTTTTCTTTAACATATTTGAAAATTATCAAAGAAATACTATGTATTACAATTAATTCATCTATGTTATGCAAATCACAGATAACATTTGTATAGTTTTTGAGAAATTTTTTTTTAAAAGTGTTTTCTAATTTTGATAAATATCCATTTTCATTCAAAAACGAATACAAACAATTATGGACATTCGCTAACAATAATATAACCACATTGCTTGCGTATACTAGTCTTTCACGTGCGTCGTCACGTTCTTTAAACATTGTATGTAAATGATGTTGTTCTTTTTCTAAAGAAAATACTTTTTTGCAATTTTCACAGTTTTCTGAAATTAGTATTTTTTTTAACACATAACCGGCAACGTAAGTTAAAGCCTGACACCATTCTATATCTAAATCTGAAAAATCGGTAATCATTTGACTTTCATTGAATCCTAAATTTAATGCTTTGTCTGTAAGAATATTTTTATCAATTTTGGAGGTATCTGATCTGTTCGGGTCACGTTTCTGATCCAAATCTTGTAAAAACTTTGAAAAATTTGTTAAGTACTCTGCATTGCCTAATTCGCAGTTTCTATTAGATAGTGATGTCGATGACATATTATTTATTACGACAGCTTTTAAAGCAGCCGTGAAATGGTAGCAGATCGGATTTGAGCTGGAAATACCGTATTGTCGAATTAGTCCAAACACATTTTCCAATGGATCTTGATTAAGAGCTCGTAAACTTAAATATTTAAAACCACCGTTTTGTAATTGTTGCCATAGACATATAATAGACCGGATAGAAGTTTGCCAGCCTTGCACAAAATGAAATTGTGATGTGCAGTCTATTCCCGTTGATTTTTCAATCAGTTTCCAATTTTTCAATTGTTTTAAAATATTGCTCCAAAAATTCAAATGAAGAGAAGTTGCACTTATCGCACAACAAAAAAGCTTGTGTTTTTGTAAGTGTAAAAAATTTCTATTTAATGAATCAAATAACTGATCAATTTCATTCACAAATTGTGCAGTGTGCATAGCCTCTGCCGGCAAGAGGCCTTCGTTATTGGTAACAGCATATGTTTCAATACTTGCAGCAACTGTATTGCTTAGTTGGCGAGCGGCTACCTTTACTTTCATTTTACCATACGAATCTTTGAAATTAAAATTTGCAGGACTTAATTTACAAAGTGTTCGAAATTTCTTACTTTGATCAATTTTAAACACATTCTCAATATGTTCAAACTTAGCAAACTTTCCTTTCTCAAATTCAATGTTACAGCGCAACATACAATTTCTGGTGTTTTTTAAAAGATGTGGTACATCAAACACTGGTACAACATGTTGTCCATTTACTTCAAATGTGTAGGAAGTCGGATTATTCTTATTTTCTTCGCAAAGTTGCTTCATTGCAGGCCTGTTAGTCGGCCCTTGGTCACATACCGTAGCTACTACTTTAATATCAATCTTTTGTAATTCACTTATAATTTGTTTTAACTGTTTTGTTTCAATCGTATTGGAAGTGAAATAATAAGCTATTACTTGTTTAAAGTTTTTACGTAAACCTCGAAGCATAAAAACTAAAGCATGATTTGCCGGTCGTTTTGTCCTTCCTATGTGTCCTAAGTCTTCGTAACCCCAAATAACCTGTGAGTGGTGGTCGTAGTAAAAACCACTTGATAAAGATATTTCATCAAATAAAAGTGCACAATACCTATCAAGTGGATGTAATTTTTGAATTTCAGTTTTCAATGAATCTAAAATCCATTGATTAATTCCCGGATGAAATGGAATTTTTGACAGTAAACTTTTCATGTTCTTATCGATGGTAATTCAAAGTAACATATAAGATATCAATATAATCTGGGAGACCGTTTGTATAAACTGAGCGCAAATGCCTTGTCTTCATATGACCAACGTTTTGCAGTTGAGCGTTTTTTTGCATTTCGAAGCTGCGAATTAATAAAGTTTTTACAAACCAAATTCAAATTTTCTTCTACGAAGCAGAACTTGTTATTATTGTACAATTCTTTTATTTTTTTTAAATCATTTCTAGATTTACACAATTTGTCTCGTAATTTTGACAAGTTTGTTCGAGTTAATCTGTGTATTTTGTACATTTCAGCTTTTCTAGGCGATAAGTCTTTTTTTTTTTCATTCCTAAACGGTTTAAAATACCCGGTTTGTTACTTGTAGTCTTAAACTATCAGTCTTACGCGTATTATTGGTTACGTCATCAACGAAGTCACCAGTTCCATCAATATTAATCGATGTACCAACACAGCTTTTTTCAGTTTCAGTCTTATTTTTGTTAGTTTTTTTCTATTACATTTTCAAAAGAAGTGGACGGTAATGCAGAATTTGCTTCATAATTTAAAGTAATATTTTGAAGAATTTTGATTTTACTTATTTTCTTTGGTACACCTAAACAAGTCAATTTGTGTTTAGTTTGATTCTAAAAATCTTTGTCAGTAAAATGATCTTTACAAATAGGAAAATTTGTTACATTTACGGTCGGTGGATAATTACAAAAATTTCGCAAACTATTTGCTAAAGTAGTTTTTGGAAATGAGTAGAATTGTTTATTATTATCGCTTCCCTGATAATAGGCATTATTACAAAATGGAAATTTGCAAGAGTATGTTTTTTTGAAAGACAATATACAGTATGTCCCCGGATAGGGTTGCAAACAGGAGAAACTTTCTTATTTTTCATTTTACGAGAAATAGTATATTCTGCAACGAGTGCGGAATGAGAATATTGAGCCCGAGTGAAAATTTGTCACACGAGCCGAAGGCGAGTTTGACGGTTTTCACGAGGGCTGAATATTCATTCCGACGAGTTTCAGACTATACTTTTTCTAATACTATCGTCAATTAAAATTTGTCAGTTTCAGTCGCTGTCTAGTACCTATCGCTTTTAGGCAATTAGTTCACAGATGTCGCTGCTATAATATATGTATTAATAAACAAAATTAGTTATAAAATGTCATAAAGAATGTTCTAAATATGAATGATTTAGTTAATTGACTTATAATATTACTAATATCAACAATTAATAAGTTAAATGAATAATTCATTAATCAAAATACAATAGCTTAATGTTGCGTCAACTTCCATGAGATGGCGCCACATGTGGTCATTCTATCACTTGTGTAAGAATGAATATTCTCGCACTTGTTGCAGAATGAGTACATTCTCAAATTAAAATTAGTTCAAGAATATTATTATTCTAAAATAGTATTAGAAAAAATGTATTCCTTATAAAAGTTTTTGCTTGTTCCAAAACGGCTGAATCAGTTTTCACCGTTTCAAATTTGCTTTTGGTTTCAGAAAAAAAACGAAAAATAAGTTATTTTTGTTGTATTTTTAATTCAATTCAAGTCACAACCGTTTAGCTGGGTTATTAACAGTCAAAAACAAAATTATGTCAAAATTACTATTTTATTATTATTTAATTATTATTATTTTTGTGCACCATAATTTGAGATGTAAGTATCCGGAAACTTTTCATTAAATTCTTCGATGACTCAACGGGTTGCTTTATTACCTTTGTCATAACACTGTATCAAGTAAATTTGTTGCTCTTTTGATTAAACATTAACAATAATTTTGACATAATTTTGTTTTTAACTGTTAACAACCCATCGCCAACTGGACAGTTGTGACTTGAATTGAATTAAATATACAACTAAAATAACTTATTTTTTGTTTTTTTTCTGGAACGAAAAGGAAATTTGAAACGGTGAAAACTGATTCAGCCGTTTTGGAACAAGCAAAAACTTTTATAAAGAATACATTTTTCTCGTAAAATGAAAAATAAGAAAGTTTCTCCTGTTTGCAACCCTATCCGGGGACATACTGTATACGCAAGCAATGGGTTAATCAAAATTCGAAAATTCACATTAAAAATATTTTTCTAATTTTGGCATGTAAAATGTGACTTTTCAAAATCGATTGTAGTTGGCAAACGGCACATTTTACGCAACTGGTGATGTAATGAAAAATATTTCACAACTGGTGATGAAAAGTTCCGAATAAAGCCTACTTGTTTTGATAAAATTCACTAAATTATTAATATCATAAGTTTAAAAAACTCTTTTTTGAGAAGGTTCTTGTAAAAATTAGAAAAAATCTTGTATGCAACATGTTAGGAAATGCTATTTTGTGTAACTCGCGTTATTTTGCAGAACTCGCTGCGCTCGTCCCGCAGAAATCCGCTCGTTACACAAAAAAATGCATTTCCTAACTGGTTGCATAAATAGCTATTACAATTTAACTTACATCAAACCTAAAATATATACTATCACAGTATTGGTCGAATATACACATCATCACCAATTCAGCGTTTTATGATATTGTATGTATGTAGATTGTAATTGTAGATTTACATTCTAATCCAAATGTGAACATCGAGGGGAACATGCTTGGAAACATGCTTGTTGTGTATTTAGAAAAATACAAATTCTATTTCCATACATCTACGTTATTAGCCAATTTGACTAGTGATTTTGTAGTAGCTCTAATAAAAGAAAATAAAATATAAGAACCTAACTATTCAGTAGAAGTATCAATAATAAACAAAAGCAACACACACCGAAAAAAATTTTTAAAGACACGACAATAGGCTGGTTATACGATCTCAGCAAATCTGCCGACACAGGCATAATACTAAACATGGAAGAAAATGAAGACGAGATAAAAGCAGCAGATCACAAAATCAATTCAGACTTAAACGAAAAAGAAAATAAGGACCTCAAAAATTTATTGGAAAACTACGAAAACGCTTTTTCCAAAACCATCGCAATAATGGGAAGTACAAACTGATGTGAGCACGAAATAGATGTCCAAGGAGCAGACCCAATTAAAAGTAAACCATACAGAGTATCTCACAAAGAACGAGAAATCATCGATAAGCAAATCAACGAAATGATAAAAGATGGACTCATCAGGAACAGCCAATCACCATGGGCAAGCCCAGTAGTACTGGCAAAGAAAAAGGATGGGTCTATGCGATTCTGCGTGGATTATCGAAAACTCAATGGGGTTACCAAGAAATCCACCTACCCTCTATCCAATATAGATGACATTCTAACATACTTAAGAAACTCCAGGTACTTTTCCACACTCGATTTGTTTAGCGGATATTGGCTAGTTAACGTCGCGGAAACCAGTAAGGAATACACAGCATTTGTTGCGCAAGGTCACGGGTTATACGAGTTCAACGTATTACCATTCGGATTGTGTAACGCACCGGCAACATTTCAACACCTAGCGGATAAAGTCTTCGAAGGAATGAAATGGGTCGATGTACTAAAATACTTAGACGATAATATACATAGTCATCTTTTCGGAAACTTTTGAAAAACATTTGATAAAACTAGAGAAAGTATTTAAACGTTGACGCAGCGCAGGTTTATTATTAAAACCCAGCAAATGTAATATTTAGAATCTAAAGTAAGTTTACTAGGCTATATAGTCAGAACCAACGGAATTATGCCCGACAAGGAAAAAATTGCCGGAATCTACGATTTTATTTATTTAACTAAAGTGGAGGACGTACAAAGCTTCTTAGGAATGTGCAACTACTACCGAACATTTATAAACGGATATTCGGCGATAACAAGACCATTATACGAATCAACCAAGAAGTCAGCAACCTTCGAATGGGGGCGAAGCTCAAGAAAATGCATTCCAGAAACTAAAAGAGAGTATGGTTACGGCACCAGTATTAAGTTATTTCAAACCAGAAAAAGGATGCGAGATGAGAGTAGACGCGTGTAAATACGGTCTAGAAGCAGTATTACTTCAAGAAGGAGAAGATGGAAAATCACACCCGATAGCATACGTAAGCAGAACACTAACCAAAGCCGAAACTAACTACACGATAACCGAACTTGAAGGACCAACTGTAATATGGTTTCTAAATTATTTGAGATATTTAATCTATGGTAGACACATAAAAATCGTAACAGACCATCACGCTTTATGCTGGTTAAAAACGAACAAAGACCCAACAGGTCGACTAGCCAAATGGGCAAAAAAACTATCTGAATTCGACCATACCATCGTACACAAAAGTGGAATCAAACACAAAGATGCCGACTGCCTATCAAGATACCCAACCAAGATCGGGAGCAAACAAGACGAAGATAAAGCCAACTATATACCAACATACCTAATGGAAGAAGAAAAACTTAAAAAATTGCAGCACAAGGACAAATACTTACGCGAATTAATAAACATTGTTTAAAATCTAGGAGAGGGACCAGTAGCGTTAAGGAAGCGCGCTACCAATTTTTGCATAATAGATGGTGTACTTTTTAAGAAAAACGTGAACTTAACAGGAAATGACAACTTATTAGTAGTACCCAAAAAGTTAGTAGGTAAAATTTTATATAATAATCACAGTGACCCTTTGTTAGGTCACTTAGGAATAACTAAGACTTTGTATAAAATTTGAGATAGATTTTATTGGGACGGTTTACAAAAGGATGTCGAAAAATATGTAACAGTTTGTCCTGACTGTCAAGCAAGGAAAGGAGAACAACATCGTAAGCCACAGGGACTGTTGCAACCTATACAAGTAGCAACCGCTTTTGAAAAAGTAGGAATCGACTTACTAGGGCCATTCCGAAGAAGTAAAAGTGGGAAAACAATGATAATCAGAAACACAAGCATTGCCAAATGGAAAAGCAGGCCCAGTAGCTAAGTTTATTCTAGAAAACATCATCACCCGCTATGGAGCACCAAGATATCTACTAAGTGACAGAAGAAGAACCTTTTAATCAGAACAGGTCACCGAACTAGTTAAAACTATGGGAACAGTTAGCACATTTACAACAGCTTACCACCCATGTTGTAACGGCCTAACCAAATGACTCGAGAAAACCATGGCAAACATGCTATCGATGTTCACCAACACCAACCAAACGGACTGGGACGAGCATCTTCCACACGTAACATTCGCCTACAACACTGCCAGACAAGACAGCACAAAACTTTCACCCTTTATGCTAGTATACGGACGAGATGCAGTACTACCAACGGAAGCCAACCTAATACCACCAAATCCAGACTCTAGTTCAACCACCATCAGGGAAAAGGCACTAGCAGCGAGAGCATTAGCAGTGGAAGAAATTGAGAAGAGGCAAGCATACGACTGTGTTCGGTATAATAACAAACATAGACATACAGAGTACGCGATAGGAGACAAAGTGAAAGTGTTTACGCCGGTAAGAAAAGTAGGACGAAGTGAAAAGTTACTTTTGAGATGGTTCGGACCATACTACATAACAAAAAACTAAGTGATGTAAACTACGAAATCCAAAAAGGACCTAGTGCACGTAGGCCGGATCTTACATTACAACGACCCATGGACATCTCCCATTAGCCCAGGCTGCTCGGAAGATCTAACTACGACCACGAAAACCAAACAACAAAGTGCGGTATAGTGTGCGCGATCGCGTAAAACAACCACCACCCCTCCAAAAAAGACAATAAATGAAGTGAGATAAACCCAGAAGTGAAACGACAGAGATAAGTTAAGTGAAACATTTAAAAACACTAAGGTGATGCTGACGAAATCAAAGAGACAGACCGAGCGTACCACAGATATAAACAATGATATGGACGTGACGTCCTTTATAAAGGTCGTTATTATAACGCTCTATAATAAATAGAGTTTTACATACAGGGCATAAGAGGAGCTTAGTATAACAGCGATATACCAAGTCCCACAAGGCAGGAAACAGGTCGGTGGGGCTACACGAGAAGCAGCCGACGCACAACCCACAATAATTTTAGCCAACATTTATATGCACAATATTGCAAATAAATGTTGACAGTCGAAAAAATAAAGTACTTTTGCGTGTATACATTGCAAGATATGTTACACAGCCATAATTAAGTATAAATTGTGCAGTAGCCAATCACGGTGTGCATATTAAAAAGACAAGCAAATTAATATTGTTTCAACTTTCAATCAACGCTAAATTGCTGGCTGCAACGCAAACGGAGATGGAGCGTTGAAAAATCCCATCGATGAATTGCTTAGATCATCCATCAATTGGGTAGAAGGTGCAGAGTTGCACCATAAGCAACCAGAAGGCAAGAAGAAAAAAAAGGGAGTTAGACCAAGTACTACGTTTAAGCCATTAATTAAGAAAAACAAAGAGAAAAAGTTGAACGCATTAGAATAAGACGACGAAGAAGAGGAAAAGGAGGAAATGGAGCGCGATAGGAAAAAAGGAACAAGATAAAAACATCAAAACTTAGAAAAATTCAATTTATTATTTAAATATTACTTTATTATTATTACTTATATTATTATTTATTCAAACTACTTCAAAATACAGAACAACCAGGGAAAATTACCAGCCGCCCCGACGAGCCGGGCGGTAGGGTCCAAACGGAGGTTCTCCGGAACCCGGTTATACCGGAGGCCTACCGACCGCCGCTACAAATCGGCAAGGTAGCTCTCGCGGCAAGGGCAAACCAGCGGACGCACACACCACACCCAGTGTGGCGTTGGCACGTCCAACCGGCTAGCCTGGGAGACGGGAAGAACCTCCGCGGCCCCAACCGGACAAAGCTCCTGGAAAAAGGACACGAGTCCATCCAACCCCTCGAGTGAGTGCGTGCAGGAAATCATCTGTGAAAAAAAACATTAATACTTAGAGTAGTAGCAGGTAGTAGTCCGGGAAATCCAAAGTAATAATGATAAACAAAACACCGAAACCGCCGCTTAAAAGCACAAAAAGTTGCAAAATTTGCAAGAAAATCGGTGTCACAAATGAGCAATTGTACAATAAAGTTATTACAACTAATCACAAATTGTAAAACATGTAGAATTAAAAATGTATTCAATGTAATCAAAATTTAACATGTAATGATAATCTTATTGACCAGATTATGGTCGGCGCACCCAATTTTCGGGATGACAGGCCACCCCGTAGTAATCAATGCAGGAGTATTCTGGAGGCCGTGGCCCCAAACAGTAGGATATGAAGCAACCATCCCCCTGATCTATACAAGACCATGGAAACTAGCGAACCCAACCCCAGCCGATGAAGGATCACATATAATCTTACAACGATGTCTCACAACACCAAATAGCCCAAACTGTTTACTGCTACAACAATTCTAAAACCTAGCAATAACATTTCAAGAAACGTACACAAATCTACAAGCAGAATGGCAAGAAGACGGAGAATTGAAAGGAAAAAACATGAAGAGTAGGAACAAACGCGCTTTAGAGTTTGTTGGAGACGGACTAGCTTGGTATTGCGGAGTCGCGACCCAGCACAAACTAGACAAGATCCACACAAGCCAAGAAGACTTAGAAGACCAGGTGAAGCGACTTCATCAAGGACTATCAAACACCATCAAAAACATAGGAAAAACATCAAGGCACTTCGAAAAATATACAAACAAATCGACACAGGCCATACATGTAATGGAACACAAAATGCACAAAATCGAGAGATTCACAAACGGGATAGTTCGAGAACTACAGTACAAGCAAAACGCAGATGAGACTAAAACGATGGCAGCATACTATAACAGCTACAGCAACCTAAAACAAATCATTACCTTGTTTCACATGGTAAACCGAAACGAAATCTTGATGTCATGCAAACAACATTAAATTCCCAGGGCAGTATTACCATCTAAAACACTCATAGCAGATCTAAGAAGGCTACAGAAGCAGCTGACTGAAGCCGACCAAGATATTGCAATACCAATTGAGGACATCAGCCGTTACTATCAACTACTCCTATGAGACTGTGCCTATACGGAAGAAAAACTGACGATCAACATTCGAATACCAATTACACAAAAAGCCCAGAAATGGAAAGTGTTGGAACTCATAACGATCCTCTTTGCATGGCACAATCAGACATGCCGCATACCACACGAGAGTTTGAAAACTAGCAGCATCAACTACCAACGACAGGATAAGAACGAACTCAGGGGCCGCACTACACCAATGCCGACCATACCATGACAAATTATGTTACCTACACAGATTCATATCGGAATCCATCCATGGACCAATATGCGCACGCAAATTCTTATTGGGCGCAACAGTAGAAGAAATTGGAAACCACTGCCCCATGACATGCCACCCTGCCCAATGACATGACAGCAATCTCAATCACGGAGGTTCAAGAAGAAGAATACGTCATAACTCATGGTAGGGGAGAAACAACGATGAAGTGCGGTAACAACATTACAACCCTGTCGAACACCAATGGGCACGCAAGCGCAATCAAAATAAAACTGCCTTGCCACTTCGAACTAGCAATAGAGAGCGAAGTGATCATCCCCAAGAGATATAGTGAGATTCTTACCAGCCATGTGGTCAAAACTAAAAACATTAGAACTAAAACCAGCCAATAGTCAACAAAATTTACGATATAAGAAAGTAGCAGAATGTTTAAACAGAAATTGGACCTTAGAAGTACCCCATCCAAACTTGACCAGCCAGAAGGAAGATTTGAAGACGATATTAGAAGAAATACAAGTGAGGTCCTCAACCACCTCATACAGAGAGAAATATAGTTGGTATAGCGATTCCACCTTTCTGATATGGAACATCATCCTGTCAATCGGATTCGCATACCTACTATTTAACCGAAACCCAGCAGGAATACTATTGGTACCAACATACGGAGTAAACGCAGAAGAATCGGAAATCACAGCCCATCACAACGGACTACTAGGAGCAATAATCACCGCCTTGGTGATTTTTATCTTGTACGTAATAATAAGATCAGGAATAGCCATATATCAAACCATAAAAAAGAGACAAACAGCACGAGTAAATGAAGAGAGATTAAAAAAGGAAAATAAATTAGAAGAAGTGTTAATATGTAGGGAACCCACAAAAAGGGTTTCAGGTTCAACGCCAAAAGGAGTTACGTTTACATTAAACGAAACTAGCCTGGATGACCTCTGCCAAAGGCGAACCGTTATTCTCACGTTTATCCCACAAGAGAACTTCGAGGCTTAACAGGCAGTACCGCCATCCAGTCTTATGGTGCCCTAGTCTGAATGGATGCCATTCGTCGAGCATCAAAATCCAGGAGATTGTTTCCGCTATTGACCAATATTAAAATAGAAGATATTTGATAAATATTGGATAGCAATGTTAAGGACAAGATCGCAACTTTAAAGTGAATAAATAAGTCTCCGGGGCGTCGCACCAAAGTAAATTAAGCATCCAGAGGAAGTTAAAATAACTGAAGAAGAAGATGAAGTCAAATAAATGAAGAAGAAGATGAAGCAAAATAAGTGAAGAGGAAGACGAAGTTACAATAAGCAAAAGAGAAGATGAAGTTAAATTAGTGAAGTCAAGATTAAAATAAGTGAAGAAGAATATGAAGTTAAAATAAGTGAAGTTCAGACTAAAACAGGTGAAGAAGAAGATAGTAATTAAATTGAAGACAGTAATAACAAATCAAAGGCAAGATATATGGAGCAACACGTACGAGCAGTAAAACAAGGAAAGTCAAGATAAACAGTAACCAGAGAAGAATAGGCTATGTCGGGAACTCAACGTAAACATCGAAGATAAACGATAGGGTCAACGTCAAGCGAATCGGTCGCGAGAAATTAACACCATATGAATGTAATTAACAAGGTATAGTGTTACAAATTTTATTTTTAATGAAATCGGGGTCACATAGAAATATTCGCATAATTAGCTGCTAGATTGAGTAACATATTATTTATTTTAACATGAACTATTAGCATATACAATTTATGCAATTGTCCGCATAATTTTTTTTGTAATCAATTAGGAAATAATTAGATTTTAAGTTAGAATTGTAAATCAAATTAGGGTAGTTGTTCTGTACGTTCGTTTTCGTTTTGTTTTTAATTGTTTTATTGTAAAGAGACAGAGAGAGATAGATTTTTTGGTACGAAAACGATAGAACTGCCAGTACCGGAAAATCCGGCTCGAAGGACCAAAATGTTAAGGCGAAGTTCAATCGGTTTCACACCAAATTAAAATAAGCGAAAAGAGAAAAGAGAAAAACGGTGAATAGTGAAAATGCACTTACCTTTGGTTCGGTGGCTGTTTCGTTCAATAGTTGATGGTGATCCTCGTCCTGGTGGTACGAAAGACAAAAAGCGAAGCTAGGATGCGAAGGTGAAGCGAAAAAAGGAAGGAAAAAGCGAAAAGAAAGGAAAAGCGAAGCGAAAACGAAGGAAAAGCGAATGAGCAAATGCAGGAAAAATGCAGCGAAATGCGTAAAAGCGAAAGAGTGGCGAAAATACGGCGCGCAAACGAGATAGCAAAAGCGAACTGCGGAACGTTAACGGTCGAAGCGGGAGAGCGGCTCCGCTGGCCACGATCGTGAACGCTCGAACGCCAAAAACAGTGCAAAAACACAAAATTCGCCGCTTCTCGAAACTAGGAATGTTAAAGCAAAAAATCTATCTCTCTCTGTCTCTTTACAATAAAACAATTAAAAACAAAACGAAAACGAACGTACAGAACAGTAGTTTTAAGATAGATGTTAATCTAGCACTATGGGTCCAGCGCTTACGGAGAAGAGGCATATGTCAAATAGGCCAAGAACATTAATATTTTTCCAAACAGCATTTCATCGACATCAGCAAATAGTGCAACTTGCAAGGTTAATGAATAGCAACAACCGTACAAGGTCACGAATATAAACAAACTACAATATTTAATAAATAAGATAAATAATAAAACAATCCCTTCCGGATTGATTTATAGAAGAGGATATAAAAAGAGGATCATCATTTAGATGGGAGTTAGTTCGTTAGTTAGTCAACAGTGAGTCAAGAATTAGTCTACAGACAAAGAAGAAAGAGTTAATCAATAGATAGTGTTACGGTTTCATTTTGGCCTCTAGCATTTTTGGTTCCATGATCCCTTTTTATCGTCTTGTAGCTAGAACCGGAAAATACTAATTAGTAATAGGTAAAGTTTGGTTAGAAAGTTAGTATTTATTTGAGTACGTACCGTATGTTAAACCTACCGATTTCAGGTTGCCACGATCTCCTTATTCCATTTCCATATCTCCGTCCCATTATTTCATTAGTTTCTTAAGGGTAGCATTTGTGAATAATTGTTGGTTTGTTCTTTGTTTACTTTGACGATCAATTTATTTGAGTTGTACGACCGTGAGAGAGTGTCAGAGGTCAGTCGAGTCGCGAAATGAATCTTTGAACCCCACATGACTTGCAGTGTTAACTAGGCCAAAAAGACCCTAGATTCCTACGTATATTTTTCGTAGTTTGAGTTGGATTGTTCTTTCCTCGTTAGATCGTGGTAGACACAAGTCGCCCCTGCGAGAGTAAATATAATTTAAGATAGACACGAGGCGCAGAATAATTGAAGTAGTGCTTTACATCCATTATTGGTTGATGTAACCATTTCACAACGTTAGTTGGATATAGATGATAAGGCTCTACTTACGTTTAAGAAGCGTTTCTGATTTTGTCTGATTTTGCCGCAAGCACCGCAAGTCGGGGTAAGTGCAGTTTCATTACCATACTTTCATTCCTCTTCCATACTGACGACTCTGATATTCACTCTAGTTGTGCGGCAAGTAGTACGACCCATATTTCATATTTGGGGCGAGAAACTTGGAGGTTGATAACGAGACCGATCCAAACTTAAGTGAGGTTAGAAGACCATTGGAAGTAACCCGTTTGCTGGAGTACTACCCGATTTGTGGCAGGAGTAATCCTTTTGGATTGCCGAATGTCCGAGTATTTGCCGGGACGACCATCCAACCTTTTATTGACTGATCGCCAATCACGCTCCGGACCGACAGCTAAGTGGAATTTGTTTAGATTAGTTGGGACCGTCAGTCCTTTCACATAGAGTAATGAATTAACGGCAATATCGATTTTAAGAGTTGTACTCACTTGTAAACGTAGAGTAAGGTGCACATTATTACACGGAATTCGTCACTTTATTCACTGTATTAATTATTGCATATAAGATCGCAAGAACACTTACGCAGTCGATGTCAAACTTGGCTTATACGATGTCAAGCTACCGCGACCTCGCGGGTAGGGGAATTGTAAACAAGATTGTCTAGGTGGGGCGCGTTCGTTTATAGGTTCTGTCAACTCGTAAAGAAAGATCAAGTTTCCATCATTTTGAGAATATTGTCACATTAATATCAGAGATCATTATATAATTGTGAGTTATTAAAGTATTGGAATCCATACGTTAGGAATTTTCGTAATCATATCACCTTTTATTTCCCGTTTTAAATTCCGGGGGTTTAACTAAACTAAGAGGGGTCACAAAACGGGTGGCGCTCTTTATAAATTAGACCCACACCACTCACGATCGAGCAGCAGGGCTCTTAGTTTAGAAATACCTCTACGACCCAACCTCTTGGCGCATTTGGAGTTGCCTGGCAATTTTGAATGTGACAAATTGGCGCCCAATGTGGTTTTTTTGTGGTTTTTTTGGGACCTGATTGATCTTTCTTGCGTTTGATTTGTTGTTGTTGTGCTACATATCGGGTAGTATTTTGTTGCGTTGGGGGGTTATTTTTTTTTATTCCCGGTAAGTTTGCGTCAGGAAATCGGGCGACCCAATTTTGTTTTGGGCAGCCTTATTTCTTGTTTTTAACGAGAACTATTACTGAGCAAGAATTCACAAGTGCTATCTGGTATTTGCCTTCCCTTTGGTGTTGTTTCCCTTTCTGTTTTTTTTTTTTGGGTGGAGTGGGGATTTGGTTAATTTCGCCATGGAGATTAACCGATTACTCGGCGTTGAGGTCGCGTATGAGTTAGGAGTTCGGGGTTTGTCCGTTGCGGCAACGGTAGCCGAGAATCGCACGTCACTACGCGCGGCTTTGCGAATAGAATGAGAAAGCGGTGCGACAAGTAGATTCACAGCAACCTTAGATGCGAACGCGGAGCTATCCAGTTGTGATAACAAGTTACAAGAATTAGTTCTTGTAGTTCAGGACTTTGACTCAAACAACAGAGCCAATGAATTTAAACGGATTAATAGCCGGTTGGTACATGTCTATGGTCGGTTAGGTCACATTAGTGAGACTTCAGAGTTGAAAAACGCGCTAACTCTTCGTTGTTTACAATTAAAAAAAAAAATTTCGCGAAGTTACGGATTTACTCACGGAGCCCGATACTGTTCAAGAATCGATGGCCGAAACGGCGATACCTTTGATTCCGGAAATCATACGGCCTTCCTCAGTACGAGATCGCGTTCGGCAATTTGAAAGTTCGTCAAACAGAGCTTCAATTAATCCTCGAGTCGAATCGGCACTACCCAATGAGGTTCCAGTGGCGTCGCATCGACCAGAGTTAGATTCCACCAATTTAGACCAGTTTATTACACAAATGCGGGAGTGTAGGTTAGGGAATCAAGCTCCCCGTTTAAGTGAGGAAAGCTATCGGCCAGCGTACGTGTATAAGTGGGGAGTATCGTTTAATGGAACCTCAAGCGTTTCGGATTTTCTCGAACGTGTCGAAGAATTGCGTACATCTCGCGGTGTTAGTAAACAGGCGATCTTAAACGCAGCGCCGGAGCTGTTCACTAATGAAGCCCTAATGTGGTATCGGACCAATACCTTCCATTCGTGGGACGACCTGACTGACCAGCTTCAAAATGATTTCCAACCACCTGACTATGTAAACGCGTTATGGGACGAAATTAGGCGGCGCACACAAGGAGACCAAGAGCGAGTTATCACTTTCGTTGCAGCAATGCAAAGTTTATTTAGAAAGTTAGGCCCAAATCAGCCAGACGAGTTCAATCGCGTTCAGATGATTAGGCGAAATCTTTTACCATATCTGCAACTACAAATTGCTCTGCAAGATTTCGGTTCGGTACAACAGCTGGTGCGTGTTTGTAGGGTCGCGGAAGAAACGCACTGGCGAGTGCAACAATTTTGTCCTCCACCTACCAATTATCGTCGATTACTGGAACCTGGTTTAGCATACCATAGGGGACCCGCTAACCATCTTACCCAAGTAGCAGCTTGTAGCGAAGAGCCTATACCAGTTATTTCGCCAACGGAGATCCTGAACTCACCTCCACGATCTCCGTCGGTATGTTGGAATTGCAAATCTCCCGGGCATCGTTTTAGCTCGTGTAAAGAACCGCGACGACGATTTTGTTTTAAATGTGGGTTAGCAAATGTTACGTCGTTTAATTGTATACAATGTCCAAAAAACATGCAGCGGGATCGGCGTTAGGCCAGACGTCAGATCCGTTGCAGTTGGCGCTA
This sequence comes from Cryptophagus acutangulus, assembly GCA_963556235.1. Lineage (NCBI taxonomy): Eukaryota > Metazoa > Arthropoda > Insecta > Coleoptera > Cryptophagidae > Cryptophagus > Cryptophagus acutangulus. Next base: position 3,383,745 of record OY744571.1, read on the forward strand.
GATTATGTGTTAGATCAGGCGAGAGGGGACCAACGTCCATACTTATCGGTGTCAATCTATGGGAAGCGGTTAATGGGGTTGTTAGATTCAGGCGCGTCGAGAACAATTTTAGGAGCGACGGGTTGGGAGTTGCTTAGGAATTATTGTAGGTTAGAGAGTCCAGTGGGTGCATGGTCATGTCGAGTAGCCAATGGGCAGTTATGTGATGTCTTAGGGCTTTTAGCGGTGCCTGTTCAAGTTCACGATCGCGTAGAAATTATGGAAGTACTAGTAGTACCGTCTGCTCCACATGCACTTATTTTGGGTGTCGATTTTTGGCGTCGTATGGCCATTGTGCCAGATCTTTGCTCGGGACAATGGTCATTCAGAAATTCAGTTCCTTCACCTGCGGCCGAAGTGACGGCAATGCAAGATATCGATTCTTTAACGGTTGCACAACGCCATTACCTACAACAAGTGATTGCCAATTCCTTCGGAACGAGCAGTACCTCGCTCGGTCGTACTCACCTTGTCGAACATACTATAACCGTAGACTCACAACAACTACCCATTAAATAACGCCATTATCCCCTTTCCCCAGCGTTACAAGCGCATGTTTATAAGGAACTTGAGAAAATGTTAGAGGATAAAATAGTGGAACCCTCACTGTCTCCTTAGGCTTCACCCATTGTATTAATTAAGAAAAGTGACGGTAAGTACAGGTTTTGTGTTGATTTTCGTAAAGTAAATAAGGTTAGTCTTCCGGATGCCTACCCACTACCCTTTGTTAGTACTACCCTGGATAAACTTTGGGATGCGAGATTTCTCACCACATTAGACATTAAGTCGGCGTATTGGCAAATTCCGATGGCGGAGGCTTCGAAAGCCTTAACCGCGTTTGTGGTACCAAATAGAGGCTTATTTCAGTTTACGCGGATGCCCTTCGGGTTACATAATGCCGCTGCTACGTGGCAGCGGCTAATCGATCGTGTGATCGGATTCGACCTAGAGAAGTATGTATTCGTGTATCTGGATGATATTATTATCTGTACCCCTACTTTTGAGAAACATGTCGAAGTTCTGAAAGAAGTCGCTTCCAGGATTGTTAACGCTGGTCTCACCTTGAATCGGGATAAGTGTAATTTCTGCAAGTCCGAACTTCGATATCTGGGTTATGTAGTAAACGCCTCAGGGCTAATGGTGGATCCGGATTAAGTTCAAGCAATTGTTCAGTTACCCGCGCCACGGAATGTGTCCGAAGTACTTCGTGTGGTTGGTCTTGCGTCGTGGTATCGCCGATTTGTGCCAAATTTCTTCGCTGTAGTCAATCCCTTAACCCGACTGACGCGAAAGAATCAAACGTTTCAGTGGGACGAGTCTTGTGAGAAAGCGTTTTAGACCATTAAGAATCATTTAGTTACAGCCCCTATTTTATCGTGCCCCGATTTTACTCAGAATTTTGTTATTCAGACAGATGCGTCAGACTATGGTCTCGGGGCGGTGTAAACTCAAACGATAGAGAGAATCGAGAAAGTCGTTTGTTACTTAAGTCGGTCGCTGACGCGGAATGAGCGTCGGTATAGCACTACGGAGAAGGAATGCTTAGCGGTAATATTCGCCATCGAGAAGCTTCGCCCATATATTGAGGGTACTCGATTTACAGTGATCACGGATCATTATAGTCTCAAGTGGCTAAACAACATCAAAGATCCGGTGGGACGTATTGCACGGTGGGCGGTTCGGATGCAACAGTATGATTTTGACATCATTCATAGAAAAGGGAAAGATCACATAGTTCCTGATGCATTGTCGAGAGCAGTACCGGTAATTGAACCTATTGAAATCGATCCTACAGGAGATACTTGGTATCGTCGCATGTTGAATAATAATGCTAACCGACCAGCGCGATATCCGTTGTGGCGAACGGAAGGGACGGTCATTTTCAAACGAGCTCGACAGGCGTACCCAGTCTTGCAGGACTCGAACTCTTGGCTGCAAGTGGTCCCTAAATCCCAGCGAACGGCTCTTATACGATCGTGTCACGATCCACCAACGTGTGGTCACCTCGGTATTTATAAAAATACCGCCCGTCTGGCTGAGCAATACTATTGGCCCAAAATGGAAAGTGACGTGACCAAGTTTATTAGGCGTTGCCACACTTGTTTACGGACAAAGCCGTTACAGAAACGACCAGCAGGACTAATGTTGAGCTCGGCATCGCAAGTATCGCGTCCATGGCAATTACTCAGTATCAATTTGGTCGGTCCGCTGCCAAAGTCAACCTCGGGTCATATGTATATTTTGTCGGTCTCGGATACATTTAGAAAATTCACCTTATTATTCCCTCTTCGGAGAGCGGTCGCGAATAAAATAGTCGCGGTGTTGGAAGACCAAGTCTTTTTAGTGTTCGGGACGCCAAACTCGATAATTGTTGATAATGGAGTACAGTTTCGAAGTAATGTGTTTCAACATAAGATGCGGGAGTACGAAGTTAAAATTAGGTATACGGCCAATTATCACCCGCAATGTAACCCCGTCGAGCGAGTACATCGGGTTGTGAAGACCATGTTATCATCGTATGTTGGGGATAACCATCGGACGTGGGACAAGTTTCTGCCAAAAGTCGCTTCTGCTATTCGTTCAGCAAGACACGAGGTAACGGGCCTTACACCTAATTTTATCGCTTTTGGTCGACATATTCCCTTTTCTGGAAAAGATAGTCCCGATATAGATGACCTGGTTAACTTTGATCGGAGTATGTTAGCAGACGCTCGTGCGGAGAGTTTAAAACAGGTATTTGCGGACGTTAGTAAACGATTAGGGGTCGCGTACGAGAAAAACAGTAGAGTATATAATTTGCGGCATCGGGACGAGCGTTTCCGACTCGATCTGCAAGTTTGGCGGAAAAATTATCAAATTTCGGATGCTACTAGATATTTTACAGCTAAACTGGCTCCAAACTTTGTGGGGCCTTTCCTAGTTTCGCAGGTACTATCCCCTTGGTCATATCGGTTAACGGATGATTCTGGTAAAGATTGGGGTGTTTGGCATGCCAAAGGCCTTAAGGCACACCCCCCAGAGTTACCAGATGACGTAGAAAGTATTCATTCGGTGTCTTAGTTGTCCTTTTGCCTTGCTGTTGGAGGCCTTCTGGTGTGTCGGAGCCCGGAAGAAGAATGCCGCAGTGGCTAGCTGGCCAGGGGTAAGAGCCTCCTAACGGTCTGTTTGTGGTGTTTTGTGGGTGTAATCCATGGGGACTAGCCCCATGGACTGTGTGGCTACGGGTAGTCGGCAGGGCGACCGCTACCCAGCGTTTCAGCCCCGGTGTGGAGCGGCCGTATTCCAGCTTCGGTGGGGGGGCAACCCATCGCACCTCGCCAGTGCGGTAATCCCCCACCTAAAACGTGAAAGGGGATTATGGCCAATGTATTGTTCTTTATGTGTGATAGTTTGGTTGCATCCTTCGGATAAACCACACCTTTGGTTCATTAGTAGTTTAGCTACAGATTTCGGTTGTATTGTCGGTTTTTGGGTTAAAAACCTCTTGTGGGTAGGGAGGAGTTGTTACAGTTTCATTTTGGCCTCTAGCATTTTTGGTTCCATGATCCCTTTTTATCGTCTTGTAGCTAGAACCGGAAAATACTAATTAGTAATAGTTAAAGTTTGGTTAAAAAGTTAGTATTTATTTGAGTACGTACCGTATGTTAAACCTACCGATTTCAGGTTGCCACGATCTCCTTTTTCCATTTCCATATCTCCGTCCCATTATTTCATTAGTTTCTTAAGGGTAGCATTTGTGAATAATTGTTGGTTTGTTCTTTGTTTACTTTGACGAACAATTTATTTGAGTTGTACGACCGTGAGAGAGTGTCAGAGGTCAGTCGAGTCGCGAAATGAATCTTTGAACCCCACATGACTTGCAGTGTTAACTAGGCCAAAAAGACCCTAGATTCCTACGTATATTTTTTGTAGTTTGAGTTGGATTGTTCTTTCCTCGTTAGATCGTGGTAGACACAAGTCGCCCCTGCGAGAGTAAATATAATTTAAGATAGACACGAGGCGCAGAATAATTGAAGTAGTGCTTTACATCCATTATTGGTTGATGTAACCATTTCACAACGTTAGTTGGATATAGATGATAAGGCTCTACTTACGTTTAAGAAGCGTTTCTGATTTTGTCTGATTTTGCCGCAAGCACCGCAAGTAGGGGTAAGTGCAGTTTCATTACCATACTTTCATTCCTCTTCCATACTGACGACTCTGATATTCACTCTAGTTGTGCGGCAAGTAGTACGACCCATATTTCATATTTGGGGCAAGAAACTTGGAGGTTGATAACGAGACCGATCCAAACTTAAGTGAGGTTAGAAGACCATTGGAAATAACCCGTTTGCTGGAGTACTACCCGATTTGTGGCAGGAGTAATCCTTTTGGATTACCGAATGTCCGAGTATTTGCCGGGACGACCATCCAACCTTTTATTGACTGATCGCCAATCACGCTCCGGACCGACAGCTAAGTGGAATTTGTTTAGATTAGTTGGGACCGTCAGTCCTTTCACATAGAGTAATGAATTAACGGCAATATCGATTTTAAGAGTTGTACTCACTTGTAAACGTAAGTAAGGTGCAATTTACAATTAAATCCAAGATAGAATTGTTTTTAAAAAGTATTTTATTAAACTAAAGGCAGACGTACATGTCCTTATAGTATGAATCTTAGTAATAGACTGATCTCCTAATTCTAATATTGAACGTATGTTATCAAAAGTGATGATTCTGCAGACATGCAGAATTACAATGAATTTTATTTAATCTGCTGATTCTTTGTGAAACATTTATATTTCATGTAAAACAAGATGTTCGTGTCTTATCTCTTGATAACAAAAACCTATGTATAAAATATAACACCTTTTACATTATGATACCCAATACTTATATCTAATATAACTCCTCCCGGCCTAAGAGAAAAAATTACGGTTGGAAAACGTTAATTTTTTAATTGAATTTCTTCAAGTGGATTAATCATTACATTATTTTTAGTTTTCTCCATTCTTGCTCTTAGGCATGGACAGTATTTCCTAAATGAATACAAAACTAAAATAAAAATAATTATATATAATAAAACAGTGTATAAACTAATATTGTTAAATTGAAATTGTACAGGTTTTATTGAATTAATTTGTTGTTGCGTATGCTTTAACCGTAGATGCACTTCTTTTAATCCGTGTAGGTCGATGTCATCCAGTTGAATTGGGGTGAATTCGAAATTGGTTTTAGGTTGAATAGTATTTTCAGAACCTTTAATATCTGGTAAATTTATTTGTTTTATCAGTGGGTTTGTTGTTTGATGAGTCTTTAAAGTAACACCCTCAATTTGCAATTCACAATACTTTGGGATTGACACAAGATATGTCCCGTTTATTTTAATTTTTTCTTCGTCGGCATCGCACTTACTACGCACTATTGTTGAATTCACTGTCACAACTATCCATTTATTAGGCAAAAGCTTTTGAATTTTAGTTTTTGTTAGATAACTATTAGTTATTTCACAATTTTTGTAATTGTCTCCAAAGTTTATCAATTCCACTTCGCATGGATTATTGTTTTTTGACAATACACTAGTTTTTAGATCAAAACACAAAAAAATCATTTGATTAACTTCATTACATCCATGATCTGTTAGACCATATTCTTGTTCACTTTGTAGTAGGTAAGGACTTTTTGGAATGATTACATGATACAAATTATTTTTCCACATGGGAAGGGAATAAAGCTTATAATAGTTGTATTGAATTGGTTCGATTAACGGAATTTCCAAGATAAAAGTTAGTTGATCTTTGTATATATAACTCTTAATACTTATGACCGAATAGTAGTTAGTTAATTCATCATCTTCGAACTCATATGGCAATTTATTATTAGTTAATTTTGAATTTATTTCTAGTAATTCTGTTCTTACTTAATCTACTGTAATTATTGATGGATGGAGTGAATTTATTTTGGCAAAAGTAATAGCATTTTCTAAAGTATCTAAGGTTTCAACAACTATTTCTGTTGCTGACATTAATTGATTAAAAATTGTGTTTAAAATTAATTACTCCGCGTGTAGTACGTTTGCTTTTCTTAACTGAGATTTGTTTAAATTTTAATTTTGCTTGCGATAATTTAAATTCTAATAGATATCTGTAAGTGTATATTTCTCTAGCGTAAACTTTACCATATTGAGAAATATGAAATGAATTATTGAGTCTATCATAATTATTAACTAATTTGCCTAACTCTAATCTTATACTGGCTAAATCGTATATTTGTATTAAGTTCCAATAGTCTACTACGTTTTGAGCTACTCCTAATTTTATAGGTAATAACCTTGGATTATTGAATACTTGATTTATTTCTATTCCTGAGCATTTCACGTTGCTGGAAATTCTTGTTGTGATAATGATGATGTACCTGCAACAATTGGTTGTCTTAGATTTTTTAAATGAACGGTACGTCCTCCTTTCTGTTTATCCAATTTTTGAATAATTGCTTTGTTACCCGGTAATATTGTTTTTATAATAAAAGGTCCGTTAAATTTTTCGCCCGTTTTATTTCTAGCATACTTATAACTTATTTCATAAACAGTTTGACCTTCGACAAATGGATTATTAATTTGTACATTTCGTTTTTCTACAACTTTTCCTTTACTCTGAATTAAATTTTCGTTAATCTTGTCATATGATAACGATAATTTTTCTTTATGTTTATGTAGGTAGTCACTATACATCTGTTTATCGTAAAACAAATCATAGGGATCGCGTAACTTTGTATGCCCTAATGTTAATTCTAGTGGTGTAAAGTTTGTACTAGAATGAATTGAGTTGTTATAGGCCATGCATGCATATTTTACTAATTTATTAATAGGGTCTTTACAACTTGACTTTAATAGTCTTACATGTTCAATTAATGTGGAGTGAAATCTTTCTATTATGCCATTTGATTCAGGGTGATGGGCTGTGGAAAAATGGATTTTTACTTTGTGTACTTCTAACAGTTCCTTTACTATATGATTATAAAACTCCAACCCTTGGTCTGCAGTGATATTTTCTGGGATGCCATAGTATGAAAAATATATTATTAATGCATTTGTTATGTCCAAAGCGTTTTTGGATTCTACTTCTATAGCTTGCCCTAACTTTGTAAATGCGTCTACTATAGTCAAAAATTTAACGTTTTCTAGTGTAACAATATCTATGTGTAACTTTTCGAACGGTCTATGTGGTGTATCAGTTAACATCATTTCTAGTCGCGGGGGATTTCTTTCATATTTATTTTTTTTACAAGTTTGGCAATTGGCAATATAATTTCCTACATGTTCATGCATAAGGGGAAAGTAATATTTTCTTTGAAGTTGTTTAATGGTTTCTGAGATACCTCGATGATTCGTTTTTCCTCCATGTTGGTGTCTAATTGCCATTTTTATTAAATCAGGTTCTTGTAAAAATTCACGCCGCTTGGTGCAATATATTATTTCAGGCCCGTTTGCATTAAACAAATTTTGAACGATTTTATTAAATTGTTTGAATAAATTTTCAGTTTCGAAATGGAAGTAAAATTTCTTTGCTTTATGGCAAGCCATTTTACTTTTTAAACAGACAATTTAAATTAGACAAAATCAAGCGTGATGAAATGTTAAATTCCGTCAATATTATATTTTGAAAATTAGTATAATGTATAGCATTTCTGTTGAATATTATTTTACTTAATTATAATTTAAAACCTTTCAGTTTGTAATAAATTATATTTAATATATATTTTTGCCAAAGCATTCTTTTTATTACAACGTAATTTTAATTATTTCATTTAAAATTGTATTGAACATAATGTAAATTATTCTATATAAAATTATGTTATACATTTTTAATTCAAAATTTTTATTATGTTAAATATAAATTTAATTCAGATACTTTATAATGTTAACTCAGATGCTTCACATCATTATAAATCTTTTAATTAAAATTACTTTCAACAATTTTAATTCAAAATATTTATTATGTTGCATATAATTTTAATTCAAAATTTTTATTATGTTACTTTGCATGCTGCACATCATTTTTTTCTTCTATCTAAAACTATGTAAAACATTTTTAATTCACATTTATTTTGTGTCGCATATAATTTTAATTCAGAATTTTTATGATGTTACTTCAGATATTGCACATCATTTTAATTCATCTATTTAAAATTATGTAAGACAATTTTAGTTCAGAATTTTTATGATAGTACGTCCAATGTTGCAGTTCATTTTATTTCACCTATTTAAAATTAAGTAAAAGAATTTTAATTCAGAATTATTATGATGTTACCTCGGATGCTACACATCATTTTAATTCACCTACTTAAAATTATGTAAAAGAATTTTAATTCAGAATTATTATGATGTTACCACGGATGCTACACATCATTTTAATTCGCATATTTAAAATTATGTTACACATAAATGTGTACCATAATATTAATTCGATAATTTTAATTTGGCAACACCGCGCGCCTTTATCCACTAGTAGTGAGCTGTAATAGAGACCGTGAGATACTAGTGGATATGGGCGCGCGGTGTTGCCAAATTAAAATTATCGAATTAATATTATGGTACACATTTATGTGTAACACAATTTTAAATAGGCGAATTAAAATGATGTGTAGCATCCGTGGTAACATCATAATAATTCTGAATTAAAATTCTTTTACATAATTTTAAATAGGCGAATTAGAATGATGTGTAGCATCCGTGGTAACATCATAATAATTCTGAATTAAAATTCTTTTACATAATTTTAAATAGGTGAAATAAAATGATGTGCAACATCGGAGGTAACATCATAAAAATTCTGAATTAAAATTGTTTTACATAATTTTAAATGTGTGAATTAAAATGATGTGCAATATCTGAGGTAACATCATTAAAATTATGAATTAAAATTATATGCGACACAAAATAAATCTGAATTAAAATTGTTTTACATACTTTTAAATAGCAGAATAAAACAGATGTGCAACATGCGAGGTAACATCATAAATATTCTGAATTAAAATTTTATGCAATATAATATACATTTTGAATTAAAATTGTTGTAGGTAATTTTAAATAAAAGAATTAGAATGATGTGAAACATCCGAGTTATCATTATAAAGATTCTGAATTAAGTTTATATGTAACATAATATAATTTTTAAATTAAATTTGTTTAACATAATATAAAACAGAAGAATTTACATTATGTTCAATATAATTTTAAATAATATAATAAAAATCACGTTGCATTCAAAATAATGCAACGACAGAAATATATATTAAATACAATATAGTACAAAATAAAAATTTTTAAATTATAATTAAGTAAAATAATATTCAACAGAAACAACTTTTAATTATACAATTTTAATTTGAGGCAAATTAAAATTTTATCTTGTTTTATTGTGTACAATTAAATTTGTAAAATCAGAGTGGTTTGAATTTTAGTGTATAATAAATTATTACTTTAGTATAAATAAGTCTGCTGTAAAGCGTTAACATAAAAATTTAACCAAATTATTTAAATGTAATAAAAAATGTCCAAATTATTATTAATGTGAATTTTTATTAGCTCTATCTTCATAGTTTTCTATGCGTTGTGAATTAAAATTGTTTATACAACATTTTAAATCGTCAGTTGCTTGACTAATATAACAAAAATTCTTAAATTTTTAAACAAGTTCAATTTTTATTCTGAAATTATTTATTTCTTTTACGTATGTAATACCTCTATTAAAAAGTAAAATAGCTTGCCATATTGCTTCGTTTGTAAATTCTTTCAGAAAGTTTGTTATCTCTATTTCGTTGTTGTCTTTGTTTATTTGGATATGGTATCGCTTAATTTTACCTATAATTTCTATTCTGGCCGGTTTTGCTTGTGTGTGAACTTCATAAATATAAAATTGATTTGGTTTAGATTCGATAATATCTGAACATATTTTAATACTTGTCAACTCGCTATTTTGGCTTACTGAATGAACCGTATCAGGTAGGTCTTCTAAATTGTCTATGCTTTCTAAAACACTTTCCATCTCTGTTTCGTCATAATTATTAATTAAAGATTCATTTTCTAAAGCGTTAATTTCGATAGTTTGGTTCTGAATATTTTTATTAGTATTGTCCGAATTTATTTCTACTCTGCTTAGTGCGTCAGCATTAGTGTTTTGTTTTCCCTCTTTATAAATGATTTCGTAATCGTATTCCTCTAATCTAATTTTCCATCGTTGAAGCTTTGAGTTAGGCTCTTTTAGTTTTGATAACCAAACTAATGGACGATGATCAGTATAAATAATGATTTTATTTCCGTACAGGTACGGTCTAAAATATTTAACTCCCCAAACGATAGCTAAGAACTCTTTTTCAAACGTACTGTATTTTTGCTCGGTATCATTTAGGGTGCGAGACGCATAGCATATTGGTTTATCTGATCCCACAGTTCCCTGTGATAAAACTGCACCAATTGCAACATTGGACGCATCTGTTGTAACTATGAATGGCTTATCAAAATTAGGGTACTGTAAAATAGGCTGATTAGTTAAAAGATGTTTACACTTATTAATTGCATTTAGAAATTCTTGATTATGTTCGATTTTGTGGCCTTTTTTCAAACATATAGTCAATGGTTTGGTTATTTTAGCATACTCTTTCACGAATTTTCTGTAATATCCAGTTAGGCCTAAAAATCCTTTTATTTCTTTTGTGGTTTTAGGGATCGGGTAATTTAATACTGCATTGATTTTGCTAGGATTTGGTTTTACACGTTCGGAAGTTATGATGTGACCAAGAAATTGTGCTTCTTTTTTCAAAAATTCAGATTTATCCATTTGTACTTTTAGGTTTGCCTGCCTAAGTCGCTCGAATACAAGTTTTAGTTTGGTTATGTGTTCCTGCAAGGATGTTGAAAATACTACAATATCATCAAGATAAACGATACAAGCTTCGTTTTGTATTCCGCGCAAGATATTATCAATGACTCTTTGAAACGTAGCCGGTGCATTTTTCAACCCGAATGGCATTCGCTTATATTCGTAATGACCTCTTGGGGTAGAGAACGCGGTTTTTTCGACATCTTTTGGATGCATTTCGATTTGATGGTACCCTGACGCTAAATCTAAGGTAGAAAAATAGGAACATTTTCCCAATTTATCCAAAATATCGGTAATATGAGGTAATGGGTATTTATCGTCTAAGCGCTTTTCGTTAAGTTGTCTATAGTCAATTACCATTCGAAATTTTTGTACACCCGATGCATCTACTTTCTTTGGCACCACAATAACAGGACTACTCCAAGGACTGCTTGATGGATGGCCTTATTATATCATTATCTAATAGTTCCTGAACTTGGTTTTCTACTTCTTTTTGCTGTGTGTACGGTAACCTATAAGCTTTTTTGAAAACTGGTATATTATCTTTGGTTCTAATTTCGTGTTTTACTACGTTTGTGAATGATAGCGGCAATTTCGTACAGTGGAAAATATCTCTGTATTCATAGCAAATTGATTTAATGTGATCTCTTTCCTCTTTGTTTAAATGATCTAGTCTAAGGTTTTCTAAATTTTCTTTTAATAATAATTCAATTTCATTTTTATTTATTTCCAAATTATTCGTTTCCATGTTAATATCTATTGATTCTATTGATTCTATTGATTCTTCACATTCAAAGGTTCGACATAATTTTTTTTTGGTGTTTCATTGCTATTGGTTATGCTTAACATTGTTTCATGATTTTTGACATTGACAAAACATTGAGGAATTTCTATTCCTTCAGCTAATTTTACATATTCAATTATTCCATGATTCAGATTTGTATTTACTGGAACTTTTACGATGTGTTGTTGTCTGGCTTGTAATGTAATTTCTTTTGCTTTAAGATTTTCAAAATAAATGGGAATTAATCCATTTTTTGTATATAATACATTTTTTTTTAGATCAATATTAGCTTTTAAGTGTTTTAGTAAATCCATTCCTATTAAGCCATCATATTCAGAGTTAAAATCAAAGAAGCAAAATTCAAAGTATTCGTTTGTTTTAAAAAAATTTGGTAGTGGTATATTTGCTATATATTTATGAAAAGTAGTTTGATGAGCGGTTTTAATTTTAAATGGGGACTCTATGACAAACTTGTTATAATATTTTTGTACTGTTCTAGGACTTATCAGTGTTTTAGAAGAACCTGTATCGATTAAAAATTTTAAATTTACTTGTGGTATTTTAATATAGGGTAGAGCAGATGTATTTATATTGGATACTTGAATTATGTTAAATTTGTCGTACTGCCCGCTTCCTGAAAATCCTGATTTTTATATTCTGGGGTATAACTATTCTCAACAGTACCGTAATAATTTTCTTGAATATTATTCTCACCACTATCATAATAGTTTTCTTGAACTTGACTCATTTGAAGGTTATCTTGCTCAACTTGATGTTGAAACAATTCTTCAGACACAAAATTTGGTCTTCGATACTGTTGCGATTGAACTTGCGATTTTCTGGTATTTCCAGATGATGTGTCCATTGGTTCGGGACGATATGATCTTTGATTATAACTAGTATTAGTGTAATTTTGATTAACCGGTCTAACATTTGTTTGATTGGGATAAAAGTTTGGTCTAAATGACGAATGAAAAGGTCTTGGATTGTTAAAGCGAAAATTACCTGAATTATTACCGTCAAATCGAGGTCTGTCGACTCTATACTCGTTTTGGCGATTTTGAGGCCTATTAAAATTAATTTGTGGTTGATTATAAAATTGTTTACTAGCGAATTGTTTATTATTTTGAAATGCACGTGGTTTTGTATATTACTATTTGTTCCACCGGCATTGTTTTGTGCGTACGAGAAGTTTTTTTCTTGTATGACGAAGCCAATAGCTTCTTCTAAATTAGCAGGGTTTCTTAATCTTATGGCTAAATTATTTTGTAATCCTCTTAGGAAAGCATCTAATGCTTGTTTAACATAAATTCCCGTTTTAATTAATCTTACATTTTGATCCTGTTCTGATATTTGTAATTTATTCAATAGTAAACTTAACAGATCTTGACATCTATTTCCAAACGCGACTGCACCTTCGTTTCTTTGCTGTTTTACCTGCATTAAGTCTCCTACAAGACAATTTTCATCGCGTTGGTCAGAGAAAAATTGAATTAATAATGTTTTGATTGATTGCCAAGTATTTAAGGTTTCTCGACTGCTTACTAAGTTTAGTGCCCTACCAGATAATTTTCCTGTAATAGATCGAAGCAGCAACTCATTTTGCGGATTGTTAGCGTTTACTCTGTCACTGAACGCAAGTTTACTCTGTCAAGGTGTTAATCAGATACTCACTGGAACGCAAAAATATAGCTAAAGTAGCTGGATTCCCTTCAAAATCCGGGATTGTATCAATATGAAACTTTTGTAATTGTGGGATTGCCATTTCTTCTCTTCGAAGTGGACTCCTATCTCTAAACCTGTCCGGCATATATTTTTAAACAGCAATGCTTAAAAATTTCTAGGTAGTTATACTCGCGTTTATAAATTTATTTTAAATTTAATTCTGTCGTTTATATTCCAATATAATTATTAAAAGCAAGGAAGCAATAAAAGGAAAGTGAACTTACAGAATGTATTGGTGTGTCATCTTCTTCTGTGTTGAATGTTAATATTTATTTTAATATTACGCGACGTTTTTATATTTATTATTAATTTACTATTTTACTATTTCTTAGTAGAATGAATGATGGTCCCAAGTGTTGGCGATGTGGTCCTCTGCTTGGTGTTGACAACCCTCGGCGATGTGGTCCTTGGTTGCGTTTTAGATTTTCTAGTCCAGTCAATCGTTGAAACGAACAATAACTATTCACGATTTTTGTTGAATTAATTAATGCTGAACTATCCTACCGACTGCGCCATTTACAATTAAATCCAAGATAGAATTGTTTTTAAAAAGTATTTTATTAAACTAAAGGCAGACGTACATGTCCTTATAGTATCAATCTTAGTAATAGAATGATCTCCTAAGTCTAATATTGAACGTATGTTATCAAAAGTGATGATTCTGCAGACATGCAGAATTACAATGAATTTTATTTAATCTGCTGATTCTTTGTGAAACATTTATATTTCATGTAAAACAAGTTGTTCGTGTCTTATCTCTTGATAACAAAAACCTATGTATAAAATATAACACCTTTTACATTATGATACCCAATACTTATATCTAATATAACTTGTGCTCTAGATAAATATTTTTATTTATTGCAGAAGGCTGTCGTCAACTCAACAGACATAGAACAGGTGGAAGATCTATGGATGGAAGATATAGTAATAGAACATTTAATAATACACTTACAAAAAATTAAAACTAGCTATTCAAATTATGGATGGTCCTTTCGAGTGGAGTACAGCAGAAGCAACTAACGAGGTATGTAATCTCACAGATGTTTTGTACGTAAAGTCTAATATAGGAAGGTAACTAACAATTTTTACAGAAAATTATTACCCCGTGCGTAAAAACGACAAAAATGGCATATCAGATGTTTCAGATAACGTAACAATTTTTGATTTAGAACAATATAGATACTGTTCATACCGTTACATTTTTCTAGTGGAGTAAATACACGCCTCAAAAATTGAAAAGACCAATTAGACAAAATCTGCGGCAAAAAAAAAACAAATCCAATCATCGACTTCAAAGAAAAATATTACGAGGCAAAGCGGCTATTGGTGGACAAACAGTTGGATGTCTTGGATCGCAAAGAAGAACGAGATAAAGAAGAGCATGCAAAGATGATTCTTTTGGATTTAGAAATAGAAGCAAAGCAAAGAGAAATACATTGAATAAAAATACAGCGTTATTATTGACTTATTTATATTTTTAGCACTGCAATACCCTCACATAATAATTGCAAATAGATTAGAAGTTATAATGTACTAAAATGCTCGTTTATTAACAGTTGTCTAAATTGACGACCTGTATTATTATTATAGTTTATTTCAGCAACATTATCCTCAGCGTTTTCTTCATAGTTTTCCATCCAATCTTGAGGTATTTCTTCATTCATTTTCAAGGCAATGTTGTGCAGCACTGCACAAGCAACAACCAGAGTCCTAGCGGTATCCACATCGAGCCGTATTCCCTGGCACAGAATTTTTATAGATTTTCAGCAGATTTTTTATAGATCTTCTCACAAATACATCTTCATCCGAAGAACTTGAACTAGAACTAGATGAATACCACTTCATTTTTTAACACACGATATTTAACAAGACTAGAAAACCACGTTTATGCAATCTACCGTAACATTTGCTTTTCAATGCAAACCTAACCTATAATGTTGACGTTTAACAGTTTAAATGCGCCTTTAAATATTATAAAGTGCCAATAATGTGGATTAAAGTTAAAGGGCGATTTGAAGAAACCTTTAACTTAACAGTCGATTATGAAACTCGTTTTTGCTCGTAATAGAAACTTTAAAATTAAAGCTACTTTAAAATTGATTATGAAACCGGCTGTAAGACTTTTAAAATTCACAATTAAAAAACAAAATTTAGATAACTCTTTACCATTTCTGGATGTTCTTTTAAATAATGTAAACGGTGATGTTACTTTTAAACTATATAAAAAACCATCAAAAGCTACAATCATAAAATTTATAAACTAGTATCAGATAAATATAAAACAGATTGTAAAAATTGAATCAAAAACTTATTAATTGAAAATAATTATTCTGTAAAATTAATCAACACTTTTTTTAATGTCTCTGCTGACGATCTAACAACCAGTCATACCACGAATGAAATTATTACAAATAATACAAATTATAAATTTTTCGAAATCCCGTATATTCCAAACTTATCAAGTAGCATAAGGAAAGTTTTTAAACAACAATTTGAATGTATCTCCTTAGATAAAAGTTTCGTCTTAAATACTGCTACCATATTATCAAAAACTCAAATTTATTTATTATTAACTACTGGTATATGATAGTATATTATTCAACGAGTTAGTAATAATAGTGATTATTCTTGAGAATGAAGTTTACGATCAAAGCGATAGCGAAGAGAGTAAAGCATTCGAGAGAATAATGACTTATTACTAACGAGTGGAGTACTATACTTTATCTACTCTTAACAACAAAGCATTTAAGTGTAGACTGAAAGTGGAAAATGAATAGTTATCAAAAAACAATATAAGCTCAATTTTATTCAGTTAAATTAACAATATTATTTTATCTACTTTTAACAATAAAGTTTCAAAGTGTTGAAAGAAAGTCGGCAGGACGAGCATTTTTATCATGGCAGCTTGATGAGTCAAATTGCCAAAAGAAAACCTCCTTTGAGTAATAAAATCAAAAAATATCCGATATAAAAAACAAGTTCAAGTGCATTTTAACAATACAATTTTGCGAATGAAAAAATCGAAATCAATCGACTCATTTTGTATTTTATGTTAATTAATAAAATTTGACAAGTATTGTCAGACTACTTTAATTTTTAAGTTTTATGTGCTTGTAGTCATGGAGATAACGAGGTATCACATTACAATCCACTAAAAAGTTCTGTTTCATTTTATTCGCTTATACATCGACAAAAACCGAGAAAAACATTGACTCATATGTCATAATATATACATGAGTAAAATTGTCCACGAGGGCCCGATTACGTTGTTGGAATGCACTCAAAAAAATTTTCAGGATAGAATTCATGCTCTTGTGAGATTACAAGTGAAAATCGCACCATACTAATTTACGACCAATAGAAACGTTGCATTTGAGTATATTACCATGGCAACAACAAAATTTTTCGGAAATTTTATCCTACTACACCAAGCAGTAGAAAATTTCAGCGGAAATTATTATGTCAAAACAAATGTCAAAATAAATAATTTAATTAGAACTAAAAAATTAAATAAACTAACAAAATTAATGATTAAAATTAAAAACACAATTGTTTTATTTGGTACCGTATCTTTTTGGTACCGTATTTGTAATATTTGGTACCGTATCTTCCACAGCTTTATCAATTGCATTCAATGACTGTTTTCCGAAGCGCGACATTTTTGACTTTGACAGATTTAGTATTTTGTTTTCAACAATCGTTGCTCATAGATACGCAATTCTATTGCAACTTGATTAAAAAATATCAAAAACTTTTTGAATTCTGATCAATTTTTGTAAGTGTATTGGTGCGATTTTCTTACCGAATCTGCACTCGAGCATGAATTCATATCCTGGAAATTTTTTATCGTGCATTCCAACAACGTAATCGGGCCCTCGTGTTCCACTCGGGCCGATTAATACGTTGTTGAAATGCACTCAAAAAAAATTCCGGATAGAATTCATGCTCTTGTGAGATTACAAGTGACGAGAGAGAGTGTGAGATTACAAATGCAACGTTTCTATTGGTCGTAAATTAGTATGGTGCGATTTTCATTTAAATTAACATTATTATTTATAATCAATGTCTATTAATCAAGAATATATTAATAATTGACAATGTAAGTATTGCTGGTTGTAAACAAATCGAATATCAACAACACAAATCTGAAATCAAAATCGATATGACATTTTCGATTAGTAATAATGACGTTTTTGATTAGTGTTAATGCGAAGTTCAATCGGTTTCGCACCAAATTAAAATAAGCGAAAAGAGAAAACGGCGAATAGCGAAAATGCACTTACCTTTTGGTTCGGTGGCTGTTGTCGTTGAAAAGTTGATGGTGATCCTCGTCCTGGTGGTACGAAAGAAAAAAAGCGAAGCTAGGATGCGAAGGTGAAGCGAAAAAGGAAGAAAAAAGCGAAAAGGAAGGAAAAGCGAAGCGGAAGGAAAAGCGAAGCGAAAACGATGGAAAAGCGAATGAGCAAATGCAGGAAAAATACAGCGAAATGCATAAAAGCGAAAGAGTGGCGAAAATACGGCGCGCAAAACGAGATAACAAAAGCGAACTGCGGAACGTTAACGGTCGAAGCGGGAGAGCGGCTCCGCTGGCAACGATCGTGAACGCTCGAACGCCAAAAACAGTACAAAAACACAAAATTCGCCGCTTCTCGAAACTAGGAATGTTAAAGCAAAAAATCTATCTCTCTCTGTCTTTTTACAATAAAACAGTTAAAACAAAACGAAAACGAACGTACAGAACAATTAGTAATGATTCATTACCGCATAGGTGACATAATGTATAATGTTATGTATTAGAAAACGCATGCGTAAAGTGTATATTATGTGTTAAGAGTAGATAATAGTATATTCTGCAACGAATGCGGAATAAGAATATTCAGCCCAAGTGGAAATTTGTCAAGCGAGCCGAAGGCGAGTGTGACGGTTCCACGAGGGCTGAATATTCATTCCGACGAGTTTCAGACTAAACTTGTTCTAATACTATCGTCAATTAAAATACGTCAGTTTTTACGTTCTTAGGCAATTAGTTCACAGATGTCGCCGCTATAATATATGTATTAATAATCAAAATTAGTTATAACATGTCATAAAGAATGTTCTAAATATGAATGATTTAGTTGATTGAATTATAATATTACTAATATCAACAATTAATAAGTTAAATGAATAATTCATTAATCAAAATACAATAGCTTAATGTTGCGTCAACTTCCATGAGATGGCGCCACATGTGGTCATTCTATCACTTGTATAAGAATGAATATTCTTGCACTTGTTGCAGGATGAGTACATTCTCAAATTAAAATTAGTTCAAGAATGTTATTATTCTAAAATAGTATTAGAAATAGTAGATTACGTGGCAAGAGGCGAAACCGAGCGAATGCAAACGAGCGTGAAGTTGGCTGCACGAGGGGCGAAGCCCCCGAGTGCAGCCAACTCGCGTAGTGACAACTTAGGTCGTAACTCTACGCAAAAGTATAAACACTAGGGTTTGCAATAAGAGACTTGGAAACTCTAGGGTGCGATAGTATTTACGTGCGCGCTCACCTGCACACCGCCATTTTCGCAACGCTTCACAGGATACCTTAGAATATATAACTACTATGGAACAGTAAAGGTGAGAGATTTCAAGGCGACTGATCGAAAGTGAGATGGGGCAATAGACTCAGCCAATGGCAAGAAACTCATACCATCTACTTCCTGGCGCGTAATTTAAATTTGAAATTCAAATAATATTGAATATTTTATGCAATTTATTGTTGTTGTGTATTTAGTTTTATTCACATTCTTTGCAGCATTCAT
This sequence comes from Cryptophagus acutangulus, assembly GCA_963556235.1. NCBI lineage: Eukaryota > Metazoa > Arthropoda > Insecta > Coleoptera > Cryptophagidae > Cryptophagus > Cryptophagus acutangulus. The sequence goes on from OY744571.1 coordinate 3,402,959, forward strand.
GCAATGCAATGCATTGCATGAATCCTGCAATTTTTAAATCAATATTTGAAAAATTTATTAAAATGAACATTATTTTAATAAGTGTAATTTACCTTAATTTATTTTTTTAAATAAATTATTTATTTGAAATGTTTAAATCATTTTATTGATTCCAAAATATATATTTATATAAAACAGAAACATGTTTCACACACTTTAGAAAGTTATAACTTAAAAATACATATAAATATCAAATAACTATAAAAATACTTATTCATTATGAAACAATATTAATTTGGTGAAATGTTTCCTAATTCTATATTCTTTTTTTATTTCATTTTTTGCAAAATGGTTTAATCGAATCATGAAGTATTTATCGATTATTAAATTTATTAATTTGTCTCTATGATTATTTAAAATTTCATAGTCTTTTGTGTGGCTTATATAAGCCTCATCAAGAAATACTTCATAATGAATCTTTCGTTTAACTAAAACTCTTTTCTTTTACACAGAATGCAATACATTGTTTTTGTTTGACTTAAAAAAGTTCAATACACACGAAATAACACTATTACACTAATTACTAACTATAACACACTACTATTACAAAAACTATTACCAGAATTATTAAACTTTAAAAGCGCAAACGAGATTCCAGAGACAACCATGCATAAATGAAACATAACCTAACTACGTTGTGCCATTTCTTGTGGTTAACCAAGATGGTATAAAAAAAATTAAGAAATATGTTAGTGATATTAAAAAAGTCGATAATTTCTATTGCTTGCACAAATTTATGATATCTTAATATCTTTATTATATTAAATTTTCTATTTAAATAATGTCACGTGACATACAACCGTATATGACGTCACATTAAAACCAACAACCATTATCAAGATCATACGTAAAAACGAACCTACGATGTTTGACACACGGAAAAGGGAGGAGTTTCTTGCAATTGGCTGTGTCTATTGCTCCATCTCACTTTCGGTCAGTCGCCGTCAAATCCTTGTCTGACCTTTTGGTAGAAAATTGTATTAGCATTCCATAGTAGTTATATTTTCTAAGCAGGATACGAAAGCAGCTATTTTCAATGTTCGTATTGTGAAAAAGAAATTTCACAGCCTGCTGTCACCGCACTTCACAGTTTGATAGCAAGTATTAAAATAATAAAATGATATGCTATATTACTAGTACTGAAAAAAAAAACTTTTAATAGAGGTTGTACAAAAAAACAACTAATTAATTAAAAAAGGGAAGGTTTTAACCCCCGAGGTAACTTCTGCGTTGAAAATAAGACTAGTTGTCAAAGATTTGTATTAATAATTTTGTCTATGTATGCTGACTTTTCAAAAGCAGATCTACGAAGTAGATGCGCAACTCTGAAGTAGATCATTTTTATATTAGTTTAATAATGAAATAAATGTTACTAGTATAATAATGTAGTGTATATCTCGTTGCCAGACTATCCTACAACGTGTAATAAACTTTATTCCATCTATTGACCGACGCGTAAAACGTTATTGTATGTAACTGTTGCTATTTAAAATTTCATTGCCCTGTATAATAAACGTAGAAAATGTCGCAAGATTTATTGGAATTTATGGATTGTGGTCGACCTGAATTGGCACAAGTTGCCAAAGATACAGTCGCAAATTTAATTCCTACAAAATCCTGAAAGCAAAAAAAAATTAGCTTCAGTTGGCATCAATGAGCCTAGGCCTAGTACACTTAGGTTCAGAAGAAGTGAAGGGTAAAATTTTATGGCTAGCGCTACGGCTTTAGTAAAAGTAAGCTATACTGAACCTAATGAAATTTGGTCTTGGGTTCATTCATAAAATTTGTAAAAATATATGGTCGCTTTATCTCATTAAATAACATTTAGTTCTGTAGTAGTTATATTTATTGCAATGCTTATTGGTAAATTCGTATCTGTAATATTCTATTGACTCTAAAAAATATTTATTTTTACTATTATTAGTTATCATATTGTTTATTTGAATCATTTTTTCTTTTCTAAACTTCATTTTTTTAAAGGGATAAACGGAATTTATTGAACATGTTATTAACTTACTAAATAAAAGCAAAGTTTATATGGTATTCCTTGAAAAATATAAATTCTCAACAAATAGTTTAACTTCATAAACGATGTATCATTTAACTAAAAAAAAAATTTTTTGATATTAGAAAATGCTAATTTGCTAATGGGCTCAGCCCCTAATTTGAGAAAAAAATGCTATCGTTTAGAGGACATATAAAAAATGCTAATAAAAAATTTTTGCACTTTTTTTTCATTTAAATTAAGCCTAAAAAAAGAGTAAGGATGGAGTGGCGGGAAAATGTTTTTTGAAATTACTGACGTAGTTTGTTAATAATTAATTCACTGTATAAACACTAGATGGAACTAATATAGATACTTTCACATTTGTCACCAAACCATTTGTTTCAAATTTGAAACTTCAAATCTGTATCAAAATGGAAAGTGGTTACGAAAAAGCTTCATCCGACAATTTGCCAGAAATTGATATAGATATGGTTACGGCCTTTTTTGCGCAGAAGGTAAATTATGTTGCATCAGAAGTGAAAAATGTTAAAACTAAACGTTCAATCAATGCTCAATACGGAGACAATGCAATTGGCTACGTGCAACTGAAAAGGGAAGACAACTATTGCACCGTCAAGGGAAGAATTACTCCGAAACACAAAGTAAGAAATAAACCATATCATGTCGAAGTCATAATTGACGAGTTGGAGCAAAAAGTTTTATCTTCTGAATGTATAAAGACTGTTCCGCATCGTTAGGTGGATATAAACATGCTGTGGCATTTTTTATGGTTATACAGGAAGAACAAAGATCCTTCAGTCACGTCCGTTACATGCTATTGGAATACATACATTTATAATGAACAATTCATTTATAGATTTAATATAGTATTTTAAAAAACTACGAGACGAACATTAAGCAACAAAATAGAAAAATGACTGAAAAACTGAACAAAAAAAATAACTGAAACTGATCCAATTTTCATTATTAAAATTTTTCAAATGCCTCGGTTACTTGCTCCAATTCTTCATTTTCTTTTTGATCTCCTCCATTACAATAGAGTGCAGTAAAGCGGGAGTTGTTGCACGTCCGGCAGCTCGAACCTTTTCAATAATCGACTTATTTTCCGCAAAGAACTTATTGGTCTCCCTTTTTCAAGATCATTTTATTTACCAATGAAGTCAGCCTTTCTAATTCTGCTTGTAACTTTGACACACGTCGCCATGCCGTCTCCAGGCATGTAAATCTCCTCTCATCTTCAGTTTTCTGCAATAAATGTAAAATAAATGTTACATTAAGCTTATTTAATTTTTTTTTAAATAGATTACCTTGTTAGATTCTTTTTCAGTGTCGTGTTTTTAGTACGTATGTTCTTGCGAAGGCGAAGAAACTGATAAAAAAAACAAGTAAATTAGATTAAATTACATTTTAGTACATCGCAAGCAGAAACAAACACATATGAAGCTACATCATTCACTGAACTGGATGTAGCTAAAGAAAATATTACCGAAAAACAGGGTACACATAATACAAGCAGCACAAGCACTGTAATAAAGACGAATTAAAATGAACTTATAAATATAGATAACAATACGGCTACTACTAATTTAAATTTAAATTTATCTAATTGTTGTATAACATTTAATACAAACGTTAATAAATAAAATTATTAAAAGTAATGCTGAAATCCAGTATTTTTACTAAGCTGTGTTTTTAAAGTTGTCAATTGAAGAAAAAATAGCATATATCACTCGGCATAGAAATCGCCTCGGCAGCAATTCTGGGCTCAACACGAAAAGACTTTTATGCCTAGTAATATAATATACTATTTTACGATTACAATACTTCCACTACGATAGAAGTGAAAAAAAAGCTTTCAAATTTTAAAGAAAACAACATTTTCACTACTTGTTGCAAAATATACTATTTTAATTGAGACTAAGTAGAATTAAATAAGTAGTTTTCGAACCAACATTAATGCAATATAATTGTGAATAATTATGAAATAAGTTATTGTTGAATAGTAATTAATAATAAAGCATGCGGCAGAATGCTCAAGCATTTAGTTAACAATTGGTGGCTGCGATAACCTTCAGTACTCAATCTCTATAATGGAAACAGAAACAGCTTGAATTTGTAAAATAACTTTATTAATAAAATATATTGCCAGATAATACATTAAAACGAGTTTGAAGGAAAATATGTGCGTCCTATTTTCACAGGTTGTATATATTTGATCCTATGCGTATACGCTGATTGAGGTAGAAGGGAATTCAAAAACAGGTTGGTAATAAGCGCAGTTAGACCCCAGATTTTGCGTTGGCCGCCCGTAAAAACTGGCGCCGAATAAGCTCCTCTGAACTGCGTATAGCCTAGTTTCAGTGGATCGCACAAATCTTCCAACGAAACGGCAAAAACTTCCTCCACTTCACTAGGATTAATTTTCAAATTTTTCATTACCACTTCATGCTCGATTTGTCCAATCACAGGCAGAACGCTAGTATCTGCACGCGTTACAATATGATTTCCACGACCCCATACATTAATTTGCGTCCGATTTAGACCCAGTTCCTCTTCACATTCCCGAATTGCCGTTTCTTCTAACGAGCGATCGGTGACATCCTGCATACCGCCCGGAAAACTAACTTGGCCACGATGTGATTTCAAATTTGCGGCACGCAACGTGTAGAGTAGCGACACCTTGTGGTTGATCACGCAAAGTGGAATCAGAACAGCTGCTTTTTTGGCTGGTTCGCGCGTGTGCATCCTTACCGGCTTCATGCTAGCAAATTTGGCAATGGTTCTTCTCATATTCTCATCACTGAAAACATATTCCGCCGCATACAAACTTGAACTTCTCTTGCCCACCAGTCGCTGCACAGCTGTTCGCGATTTCAGCCACATATTTCCAATAAAACTAGCCGACGAACAACACAAGAATTTATTACTATCGACCAAATGTCATCGTGACAGTGGCGTTTATATCTCGCACAAGGAACATGGCAAAGCAAAGACGGCTAAACCTATTGTTATGAATTATTAAACACCTTTTTAATTTGGGATTGAGGATAAATTAAGTTCGGAGAGTATGTAAAATAGATTTGTCGATTTTATTTCTTGACCTACATTTATGTAATTGTGTAAGGCGATTTCTAGTGAATGTTGGATTTGGATCTGTCAGAAGTTGGTTAAAAAGCGACAATGAACTGTGACGTCATAGCTATAACAATACGCGCCGTCACTGTGACGTCACGACCGGCCGCCTCAAAAAAGCCAATTCCAAACATTCAAATTTTGTATGAAAGTATTCGTATTTTTTCAAATCTCAGCAAACAGGTTGATTGCGGGAGTGATTTTTGAGAACCATATTACACTTCATACGATATGCTTTAAAATAGCATATATGACGTAATTCGTGATTATAAACATTTCTAAGAAAAAACAGGGTTTATGGTTCAGAGATAACCGTATGTAAATCTTAAGGCTTCCTTAGTCGAGTGTTTGCAACCAGTAATGCACCAAAAACTTTAATGTGAAATAAATTTATATTAGCGTTTGTCAATCTTTTGTTATCAAAACATTTTAAAAATACAATCCATATTTTATAAATAAAGAATTTATTATTTTTAAAAAAAATAAAGATATACTGAGCGCGCACTAGTGCTATACGCTGTCCGTTTATGATAGGCTATTACGTCACTGCTTAGCAGTTATGACGTAGTTAATACCAACCGCTAAAATAAAAATTAAAACGACAGAATCCAATTAATTTTAGGCATAAATCCGTTAGTAATTAATAATATTAATATTGCTATAAAAATTAGGCAATAATATGAGGTATTAACTGAGAAAATGGGCAAGAAAGATTTTATTTTTAGTGACATTTAGTTTATTACCAACGTTTTGTTGGTCACGCATAAAGTATAGTTCATATTCGCCAGGACAAAAGTGCCTTTCTAGTAAAGTGAAAAACATGGTTGTAAACTTTCTCGGCGAATTTTGGTGGCAAATGCACTTAAAATAAGTTTAACGAGTGTTAATAGAGTGGCTGCTGGCAAAAACAAAGACCTGCCAATTGCAGGGCCCTCAAAACGAACTCATAAAAAACCGCTGATGACTCGGAACCGCAGGTTAATCGGAATAGACCTTTAGATTGCGTCATATACAATTGATGACGTAATAGCCTATCATAAACGGACAGACTATACCTATTGAAAATTTCCATTATAGTTTATCGCGTGCAGGAGCTAGGAATTTTCATTTCGCTAGAAATTCATCCGTTTTGCTTCTATTTCACTTTTATTTTTTATCCGATTTTGATGTGTGATACATCAATGGGTTTAGAAAACATGTGCCTTTAAGAAAAAAGAAAGAAAAAGCCCTTTAAAATAATGTATATTTATTAATAAATAGTTGAACTTTAATAGATGAACTTAAATTATGCTATTACAATTTCAACCATTTGAAATTAAATATATATTATGTTAAAGGACTTGTTCTTACTCTATTTTCAAACGCACATGCTTTCTGAACCCATTGACGTATCACACATCAAAATCGGATAAAAAATAAAAGTGAAATAGAAGCAATAACTGATGAATTTCTAGCAAAATGAAAATTCCTAGCTCCTGCACGCGATAAACTATAATAAAGAATTTCAATAGGTTGCACTAGTGCGCACTAAGTGTATCTTTATTTTTTTGACATATTTTGATAACAAAAATCGAGAGACTCTAATATAAATTTATTTCACATTACATTTTTTGGTGCATTACTGGTTGCAAACACTCGACTAAGGGAGCCTTAATTATTCGCTTTGCCAATTCAAAAGGGGCCAATCAGAAGCTGCATTTCTTACGGTTAACGATAACTATGAGCCTTAATAGAGGTGTTATACATGCCCATTTAAAGTTTACTACATGTAGTATAATAATATTGGTCCCAAAAAGCAAACACCCATTGTTTGCATGTTTTGCTTTTTCGTGGCTAGATCGGTGATGATCTATCATCAGTATTGCGTACTGTGTCAGTTCACATTGGTATTTATTGTTTATAAAGTTCTATTATTAATTTGGAATTAGTAATAAGTAGGTACAATTATATAAAAACGATTACGATTGATATTAAAGATTTCTAACGAGCTCTGTTTTAAATAATAAACGTGTTTTAACAATTTATTTTGGCGACCCAGTCGTAACCCCACACAACTGCACCTAATATTTTGAAATATTACTTACAACGGCGGCCAAAAAAAAAAACGCAACACCTTTAAACGAATAGTAGGCGTAATTTTAAAAGTTTTAGTGTTGTAATAGCTATTTATGCAACCAGTTAGGAAATGCATTATTTTGTGTAACGAGCGGATTTCTGCGGGACGAGCGCAGCGAGTTCTGCAAAATAACGCGAGTTACACAAAATAGCATTTCCTAACATGTTGCATACAAGATTTTTTCTCATTTTTACAAGAACCTTCTCAAAAAAGAGTTTTTTAAACTTATGATATTAATAATTTAGTGAATTTTATCAAAACAAGTAGGCTTTATTCGGAACTTTTCATCACCAGTTGTGAAATATTTTTCATTACATCACCAGTTGCGTAAAATGTGCCGTTTGCCAACTACAATCGATTTTGAAAAGTCACATTTTACATGCCAAAATTAGAAAAAATTACTTTTTCTAATTTTGACATGTAAATTGTGACTTTTCAAAATCGATTGTAGTTGGCAAACGGCACATTTTACGCAACTGGTGATGAAATGAAAAATGTTTCACAACTGGTGATGAAAAGTTCCGAATAAAGCCTACTTGTTTTGATAAAACTCACTAAATTATTAATATCATAAGTTTAGAAAACTCTTTTTGAGAAGGTTTTTGTAAAAATTAGAAAAAATCTTGTGTGCACATTGTTAGGAAATGCTATTTTGTGTAACTATCGCGTTATTTTGCGGAGCTCGCTGCGCTCGTCCCGCAGAAATCCGCTCGTTACACAAAAAAATGCATTTCCTAACTGGTTGCATAAATAGCTATTATATTAAAATTGAAAAAAAAAATAAAAAAAAATTGATATTTAAAAAAAAAAATCCTGCAGCAACTTCTCACAATGACCAACCGTCTTCTAATTTGGCAATAGCTCTGGATTTTTGAAATGTGTTTAATTGAGGCATTTATTTGAAGAATTTAAGCCTTTTGTGATAATGCGCTGCATTAGTGTGACGTATTTTCTATTGGAGTGAATCTTACTTCTGGGTCACACCAACAACTAGATCTAAAATCGACCTAGGTCGAATGGGTCGACGAATTAAAATAAAAAAAAAAAAACGAGAATAAAAGCATTAACAAAATAATCAATAGCAATTGATTTACTTATCTTATGCCAATTTAGCAGGTAGACATCTTTAAACTAAACATAAACCCTTTTAAAACATCAATATGAATGTTCGATGTAGGTTGATACTATTGACACTTCCTATTGACAGTTATTTGTTTGACTCAATAGTCAGTTTTACTCCAACAAAAATGCCGATACTACACGTCATCACTAATACAGTGTATTTATTATAAAATTATTTTGACACTGGCAATAAATATGTGACTAATATCAAGTATGCTAAAAGATTGATTTACAAAGGGCAATATTAGGTGTTGCGTTTTTTTTGGCCGCCACTGTACATAAATATTGCATTTTTAAATATAGTGGTACCTATTCTGTTCTGACCTGTGGGTTGTCAGCTGATTCCGCCTGAACCAAATCAATTGAAGGCCATGTAAAATTTTTATCAGTATAGCGTAGAATATCTTCCAAGCAGCAGCGACACGCTAATACAAAAATTCGAGATTATATTGATACGACGGCACTGAACGACAACAAGACGAAAGACAAACGTACATGTAACTTTTTTGTCATTCACATTGATTGTATACATAAAATCTGTGAAGTCAAGTCGCAGCGCCGGCAGACATACGTTCCTATTAGTAGCATATACCTGTAAGGCTATGCAGTGCCAGCACCGCAAATCACCTAAAGGAATAATTGGCACGTCTGTGACTAAAGTATCCTTTATCCATAGATTAGAGAAGATGTAGATAGCTATCTCTTACTACCATATGTCACTAAGAGTTGCTTAGCTTCATAGAGGCAACACTTCAGTGCCGGAGCCACTAGCGTACGTTTTGGCGGGTAATTCAAATTGATTTTTTGGAGGGAAATTTGAATTAATGGGTTTTTTGCAAAAATAAATGTTATTTCTAAATTTTAAATTTAATTTTATTAGTATAATATTGAAGTTAATAAAATTAATATTTTCTTACTCTAAAGTAAATATTAATTTTATTACTATCAATATTATACTAATAAAATTAAGTTTAAAATTTAGAAATAACACTTACTTTTGCTGCAAATAATATACATAATATAATATAATAAATATATTTATTATAAATAAATAATAAATACAACACCAAATAAATATAAATCGGTTCTTCGATATTTCGAACATGTCTTCATCCGCAATCAAAATATTCTTCGTTGTTCCACAGCTTTTTCTAGGAGATCTATTCTTCCAACAGCATTACACCATTTACTAAACAACTGAAATAGAGTATTTTTTTAATAACATTACAATTTATTTATATTTTTAACTTACATCATTGTTTCTTGGCATTGTATGCATGATCATGTTGGAACGGTAATTGTTATTACAATTTGGTACACAACACTTAAACGAAAATATACAAAAACACAGACACTATGAAAATATACAAACACTTGGAAAAAACTCGGATTAGCACAAGGCGAATGTCATTAAACGAATAAGGTTAGAATAAAATAAACATAGATTATATACAAGAGATACCTGTAATTCCAGACATAATAAAAGAAGAAGCGAAAGTGGCGGGGCAAGTGTTGCCTCTATGAAGTAAGGTCCCCCACTCTAACACTAAATGAAATTCTACGTTAAAGATTACGGACCCTGCCTTTATCTATGATACTGTACTTTATCCACACTTTGTTGGCCGTTAAATGATTATTTTTATAAGAAATTAGATTACACTACCAGGTGGCGCTTGTTATCTTTCTCATCTCTAACGTTTTATCTATGCTATATAACTGATTTGACAGTAAAATATTAAACGACAATTCCTTAAAACTGGATTTAGAAAAAAGCCTTTCTTGGTGCTCCGTTTCAACACTAAAGTAACATTACTCTAAAATTTCAAGTTTGTAGCTTTATTACTTTGGGCTCTGCGTTGATGAGTGAGTGATTCAGTCAGTCAAGACACTTTATGTATAGATTATGAAACTAGAAAAATATTCAATTTATCACGCGTGAGCAAGGCCGCATTAAATCCAGATAGCATATAATTCTCTTCTTAATCTCTACATGTACGTCTGATTACACTAGTTCGCCCAATGTTCAGATTATTAATTTACTCGTTTGTTCATTTGTACTAAAAATGGCTACTTTGTACCATGGCGATTAAATATCTATTTTTGGCAATATTTTGGGACAAATTAAGTGCCACTTTTAATTCCTGCTGAATTATATTTTTATTTATAAACAAGTTTACGTAATTTAACTAGTAAATCTTAATCTTAACTTATTAAACTTAACTTATTAAAATGCACTGACTAATTTGAATTTCTAACTAGTATAGCAGCGAATTGCGCAGGTGAAAATTTGAATATTTCAACTTTGGCTATCGCAATAAGTAAATAAAACTATCTTGTTATTTACATACAATGTTTACTGCCATTATCTCATTTCTATAATATATTATCTAGAAATTTCAATTAACAAATAGTTTATTACAAATAATGAACAATTTATTACATGAACATAAGAAATGGAACCATCCTTATGCGAAAATGTCAGCCTTGTTGTCGCATGGTCCGCTTCGAAGAATAACTAGATCCTTAGTTAACCGTTTCTTTGCCTCGCAGTTAAAGCTGCACTTGTTACTGTAGGTAATACCGTTCGATGCACAGACTGGTGTATAAATTCTTGGACAGATGCACATTGGCTCTACTTCTTTACCATTATCTAGCTTTCTCGCATGAGAAATATTTATTGCTAGCGCCAAAGCAAGTACTACTACAATTAAATCAAAACGCATTTTGATTGTTGATACAATATTTCAACTAATAGTTATAATCAATCATATTACTGTTATATACATATATGTTTTATTGTTATCGTAAATCTTATCTAATCAATCAGATATACAGGGTGTTAAAAAAACATCAATTTAGAAATTTTTAATTGTTACAAAAATGTACTCAAAATGTTAGTAAGATCAGGTTCATTAGATAATGAATAAATATGAAGCTAAAACCTCAAACTTGAGTTTTGCTTTGAAGCCAAAATCTTCTCGATATTTTTCGCTCTGCTTTCCAACAGTGTTCTTTGACTCTCCGGAATGCCGTTCGAGTTGAGATTTTTGAGTAGAAAATGATGAATAAACAACCGCAAGCTTTCGCGGAACATTTTCAGTTTTTCGAATTGCGCCACATTTCTAAACACTTCTTCAGATGCTTCGTAATTGTTATGCAGTAAAATGCCAAGTAAAATTTGCCGCATAAATCGCAATGTAATTTTGTCCAGTTCGCTGAATTGCACGATTTTTAATGTGCTAATCGATAGACCCTTTTCTATGAAAAGGTGCGTCAGTAGTTTGGCTAGATTGGAAATCTGTAAGCCAGAGTGGTCATTGAGCGATTTTAATTTATCCCACACCGAGTACTTTATTGCCATCTGAAATTGAAAAAAAAAGTGTTTATGCAACAACGTAATAAGAAAATAGCTACTACTATTTCTATGAAATTATTTGGTTTAGTTTATTTTTTTTTAATAATTAAATGAATGACAAATTCTTATTCAGTAGAAATATACAAATGAATGACAAATCCCTCAGTACGTGCTAACCGCACGTGCTAAGCGCTCTATGACCCGTCGCATCCAGTTGCAGGCCCTTGTCACAATATTGATATTCTGAATATTTTGACATGATTTTCATCAAAAACTATCAACGCATAACCGAAATACATTAATTATAAATACGCGTGTTTATTATATATTTTTCTCACTCTCTTCTAAGCTCTCGCCAATCATTCGCGCTCTTTTCGCTATGATGCAATGCTGGTTGCAGACAACTTGGAGACCGCCTTAAGGGCCTTTAGTAAGGGGCAAATAAACGCAACCAACTCAACCAACTTAAATAGATCAAATTTAATCCTATTTAAATTAATGTAAAACGTAACATATGTCAAGACATATGGCTGAATTTTGGTTGCGGGGCATCGATTAATACAGAATTGAGTATGTAATGTTTAAAAAGGACGTAATTCGGTCAAAAATAAACAAATTTAATGAGATTCAGAAATAAATTTTCTTCACAGTAAAGATAGAAAATTTTTAATTTTCTCTTCTGTTATATTTAAATTTTTTTCTGATGAAACCAAAAACTAATTGCTGGCCACCAGTTACGTGGGCAACATTTGTTGCTAAGGCAAAAATATACAGTGTATTAGTTCGACAAATAACAAAAAATAAATTTGCCCTTGCCGCAGAAGCAGTGGCTCTATAGAGCATAACTTTCAATAGATGGCAGCACTTTACGTCGACGATCTGAACGTGCAACCCCTTAAAAAAATATCACAAAGGGCCACATAAAATCGTGATCCAGGGGCTCATGAACTCAATAGAACAGAGTGATTACTGACTATTAAGAAAAATATTAGACTAGGTCATGATAAAATCCTATGTCGATTATTTTCAATGATTTTATCTACGAAATTTTTTCAGAGTCTACGAATTTATTTTTTTTAATGATCACTCAGTATAATAAGCGAGTACGATTTTATAAATAAAAAAATTGCACGGTCCTAGGGTAATTTCGAAAGTCTCACTCTAGACTTGAGGGTTGAAAAACAGAGTAAAAAATTTTCAACAATTTTTCAATCAAGTCTTCATTAATAAAGGAGTAGATGTTATTCACTTTCAAACGCATACGAATTCCAACCAATTTGTTTTTAACAAAGAACCGCGCTCCTCTTCTGAATGGATATCTGCTATAAAACTTAATATAAACTATGCAAACTTGAATGGCGTACCTGGCTCATCGAACAGCGCCAACCTCTGTCGCAAATTTAACAGAGAGAAGGAAACCCCTGCATATGTTATTGGCAGCTGTCCATCAAACCAGGCACAAATTACAAGTCGACATCATGCAGTAAAAATAAGATTACAGCACTTCTTCGTGAGAAAAACTTTAAATGTTTTGAAGAAGTGCATGCAGTGGATACAGATGGAATGAACTGTTTCAGTGACATCGTAGCTTTCGATTCTAAAACCTTGAAAGCTTATATCATTGATCCAACTATCATGTACGAAACAAACGATGAAGAACAAGACAAAAAAAATAATGAAGAAAAGTGTGAAATTTACGAAAAATGCATTCCATTCTACAAAGAGAAATATGCCAACACATTTGGTGATAGAGAATGGTCTGTGATTGGATTATAGTTTGGTTCTCGTGGTACTGTAGGCAAGAATGCTATAAAATTTGTCGATGAATTCAAACTTGACAAAAGATTATTAATTGAAATAGCAGAACAAAATTTAATTGTTTCTCTAAGAATTTTACATTATCATATTTATTGTTAACTATTTTTTTATACTTATACTTTATCTATAGATTGATTAGTAAGCTGTGTATTTTTGCAACCTACGATGCGTAGGCAGCCCACTTTAATAATAAAGTTTTACTTCTTCTAGGAATCACATTGTTCCTACTACTTTTTAAAGCGACTTGATTGAAAATCGTTAAATTTTTTTGCACTCAATAGTACATCAATCTATTAGATTATTTCTATATAAATTCGATTCAAGCTATTCTTATTATTTATTTAATTAAAAAGAAGATCAGATAAATAGACAGATATAATTGTAAGTGTTACTGATTAAAGTGACTCACCTGATACTTTCTGTCGTAATCGCAAAACTTCTGCGCTAATACAGCATAGTACGGATTAAATTGTTTCTCTTGTAGACAACAATGTAAAATAACATGAATAATCTCACGATCTTGTTGGTTCTTTAGTCCTAGTCGCAACAGTTTTTCAAATGCATCCAGATAATCCTATTAAAAAGAAGTTATTTTTATGCGTACAAACTACTTCGAATTTTTACCTCTGCTGACATAATGATGCAGAAAATATTCCGCCTTGAATCGGTATTCATGCGCTGCTTCTTTGCCAGTTGCAACAACTTCTGCGAAAATTCTTCGGAATCATCGCTGCTTTTTCCGTCAGTTTTAATCGCTTCCAAATTGCCCGTCCAAGCCGAACCCACAACCCACCACTTTCCTCGTTCATCAGCTAAAATCAAATAATGGGTGCTGTTAACTGTTGCGGCACAGCATTAGACTTAATCACCTTTAAGCAAATCTTCCAGCGAAATATTCAATTGACCGATATAGTTCCCTTTGCGAATAAAACTTTTCATGATTTTCTTTAAATGCTCCGAATAACTGGTGTCGTAATTGGGAATTTTCGTAACATTATTGTTTTTGATTGCTAGTAAAATATCCAACATAAACTTTACTCGAGAACTAAAAGTAAAAAAAAAATAATTATTATTAATATCAATAATTATGATAATTAATATTATTATTATTAAAAAAAATATTTATAGCTTTCGTTAAATGATATTGATTTTTGCCTCTTGGTCCTACTGTTTAAAGTGGAATCCAAACCTACCTAGTTGGAATCCCCCTACGAGTATTACCCCGCAGTTGGTCAGCCTCTGAGCCAAAAAATGTCTATGGATTGTCCCAATCACAAAACTTCCAAGTTCTTAGTGAGTATTGAACCCACGACTCTCGGATCACAAATTGGGATCCGCTGCGCCACCCCAGCCAACTATTATAATTATTTTATTAATTATTATTAAATGCAATCCTACCAAACGTAAACAATCAGATAGAGAGTTTGCCACTACTATACCATAATTACATTTCTGTAAATGTTTTGCTATAAAACGATATTATTTTCAATTTTTTTAAGAAAAGTACCACTTTAAAAGTGATATTATTTGCAATCAACTTTCTCACTGAATTTTTTTTTAATTTTTCAATTTCATTTATTTAAAATCAAAGGAAACAAAAATTTAAAACGTTTCTATTACAGTTCAATGTAAAATACTAAAATAATAATATTAAAAAAAAAAGAAACTAGGTCAATATCTTGAAGAACAAGACCAATATAAAATTTGGATTTTTCAACAGGTGTTATAGCCCCTTAAGGCTCCTTCACCGGCTGTCTCGAAGTTGTCTGCAACCAGCATTGCATCATAGAAAAAAGAGCGCAAATGATTGGCAAGAGCTTAGGAGAGAGAGAAAAATATATAATAAACACGCGTATTTATAATTACTGTATTTAGGTTATGCGTTGATGGTTTTTGTTGAAAATCATGCCAAAATATTCTGAAAAGATTAACCTGTTTCCTAAAGCTTTTTAAATAGTGAATAATTAAAGACCTATTTAACAAACAAAAATAAATGAACATAATTAACAATAAATATAAAAATCGTACACAAAGTTCTACTAAAAATAGTTTTATTTTGGCAGACTAGTTTCGATTATTTTAAATAATCATTCTCAATGCCATAAAAGATGAATTATGAATTAAATTGATATTTTTTTTATGACATTTGTAATATAAATATTTTTGTATTACGTATAAGGAAACCCCTGCACATTTTTTATGACAGTTGTAATATAAATATTTTTGAATACAAAAATATTTATATTACAAATGCCATAAAAAAAATATCAATTTAATTCATAATTCATCTTTTATGGCATTGAGAATGATTATTTAAAATAATCGAAACTAGTCTGCCAAAATAAAACTATTTTTAGTAGAACTTTGTGTACGATTTTTATATTTATTAAAAATCACTACTAATTTGTGAAATGAATCAAGAACTATTGATAATTAACAATGATTAATTAAAATTATTCAAATTTAGTGGGCTTCTTGCCCTACAGAATTTTTTTCTGAATATATTGACATGATTTTCATCAAAAACCATCAACGCATAACTGAAATACACTAATTATAAATACGCGTGTTTATTATATATTATTCGCTCTCTCTCCTAAGCTCTTGACAATCGTTTGCGCTCTTTTCTCTATGATGCAATGTTGGTTGCAGACAAC
Organism: Cryptophagus acutangulus; assembly: GCA_963556235.1. Taxonomy (NCBI): domain Eukaryota; kingdom Metazoa; phylum Arthropoda; class Insecta; order Coleoptera; family Cryptophagidae; genus Cryptophagus; species Cryptophagus acutangulus. The sequence goes on from OY744571.1 coordinate 3,419,206, forward strand.
TCCGAGACAGCTGGTGAAGGACACTTAATTAAGGTGTACCATAAACATATTTGTTTAGGTGTACCATAAACAGTTACTCCACTCCCAATTTGCATTGGAATTTTGGCACAAAAACCTTATTTCTAAAACTTTTCTTATTCTTAGGAATTTTTAAATAAAATAATTATTTTAACGAAATATGATGAAGACATGTTTTCGATAAAACATGTTTAGATTATTTTGTTAAAAAAAATGATACAATTATTTTAATTTAGTTTCCTAAGTTTATTATTAGTTTAGTTTATTATTTGCCTAAATAACAAATAAACCAGTAAATACAATATCATGAAAAGTTGGGCGTAAATATCTATAAGGGCACGAAATTACTCTGCACATTTATGCGTGAAACGTTGCTTAGCAGCTCAGAGAATTTAACGCGGAAAAACAGTTTCAGACACTATTAATTATCCTAGAAAATATCTAATGGTAGATTTAGAGAGAGAAGAGATGTAGCAATAGACAGACAGAAAGTTTTTTTTGTATCTTATTCCGCTAATTATCAAGCGAGTGGTTAATGTTTGATCGAGGTTTTTTATTCATATTTTACTTAAATAATGGCTATTCGAACAAATCTTTCGTCAAAAAATTAGTATTTTTTTTCTCTAATTTTCGGTAGCTTTGCAAATTTTGTAGGGGTCATAATAAAGCCGCAAACTGCATTACCAGTTTTTGAGAATTTTCCACACATCTCGATCTTTCCTAATGTTCTCGGCTAAAGCACGTGACAAATAAGTTAGATCTTGGTCCATCTATTCTTTATTAGATGTCGCGAAATTTGCAGTGAAGTTAGATAAGCAAAACTATGTAGATTCGCTAGTGACTATATATGTAGACCGGCTATATATGTAGCGGTGTCGCCCCCTTAAGGCAAAATGTATTCAGTATTTCAATACGCAAATATAAAAAATTCTAGAAAACACCATTCTCAAAATGTGACTAATTTGTTAAGTGATGAGTTCTCAAATATTAATTTAAGTATTATAATTGACAATGATATCTAATCTATAAGTGGAAACTTACTTATCCTTTGTTTCGTCTGGAACTTTAGACGCCGCTTGTTTTTGCAGTTCGAAGATAAGATTCTTCAAAGCCAGCGGATCATCTTTCCTCAAACTAAATCCAACCGACCTCAAGATATGCAAAATGCATTCGACATCTTTCTCCTCGAATCTATGCGACAACTTCTTCAATATTTCATAGATAAGCTTGGAGTCAAACATTTTAAAATTGTACAATTGCGCTAAAATGTTAACCACATTATCGAGTGACTTATTTTCGACTTCGTGGTCACATTGGAAGAATTCATCGAATTTTTGAGCAATAGTTTGCAAGAAATGGGCGCCAACTTCGGTACCAATGTTGGCGTGTAGAATGGCCACGAGCATGATGTGTTCCATGAGAAGGCGTTCGGGTGTAATCGCATTGGACACTAGCGACTCGAGTAGCAGATTGGTTAAAGTGTGGTTCATGTCATTTCGACTATTGTTCATGTAGAGATCTTCAACTTGGGTCGCAATGTTGTGCATGTTGCTTTCAGCCAACCGGTTCACCAGACCTTTCAGTTGCTTTTTGAGTCTGTTGAGTTTTTCTATACGTTTTTGTTCCTCAGGATGCTGGCTTTCCATTTTAGCTCGGATTGCTGGAGGGATGTATTTCTCGGTTGTTTTCTGGAATTTATTATTTTACTGTTATTATACTCTATTTAGCGAACAAACGTACGACAGAAACGACCCTAAAATTTAAACTCACGCAATTGATTGCACATAAAAACCGATTTCACACGGTACAACTCCGCCATAATTCATAAAATTCAAATTGATAACCCAAAATAGTTATTTATGTTATAAGGATCGCAATATAGTGAAACCGATTCCGTTCTCACCTGTCGGCTCTCAGCTGATTCCGCCTGCACCAAATCAATTAAAGGCCATGTAAAATTTTTACCAGCAGCGTAGAATATCTTCCAAGCAGCAGTGACACGCCAATACAAAAATAAAATATTATATTCATTCGACGGCACTGAACGACAACAAGACGAAAGACATACGTGCATGTAACTTCTTTGTCATTCACATTGATTGTATTCATAAAATCTGGGAAGTCATGTCGCAGCGCTGGCAGACGTACGTTCCTGTTATTGTTATCATATACTGTAATGCGCTGGCACAGCGTAGCAATAAAAAAATACGTCTAGCGCATTCGATACAACAGGTCAAAACGTAGACAACTTGACTTCAGCAATCATTATGGTACCAGTCGTGAAGATTATCAGACGAGGCGTCAGCCGAGTCTGATAATACGACATGGACCATAATGATTAATTCCGATCCGAATAACATACAAAATTTTATCTGCTAGTACATATTAAGAAATAAATTCCAAATAAATGAATATTGCAAGCAAGTATTGCATAGCAAGCAAGTGCGTATTTTTTAGCAATTCCCTAGCAACCAATAAAATAACAATTGAGGAATATTTCTGTCTGGTGATTTGTACGGTAATTTTTAAATAGAAATGAGCCGTTCAGAAGGAAGTTTGCCTTCTGATGTAGAAAAATCCGCAAAAATGTTATTTAACAATTACTGCCTGAAATTCGCTGGACATGAGATTCCACAGTACTTCTCTCATTGCAATATTAAAATTTCTTATTCAAATTTCTAGAATTTTGAGGCATCTTAGGTGGAAAAAAATGTATCGGGTTATTTCAAAATCCTTTTTAAATTTTAACTAAGAATCAAATTTTAAACAAATCTAAGCGATAAAGTTGAAACGTGTGTATGAAGAGATTAAACAATGAAAAATGTGTACTCTATTTTAATGAAACTATTTGAAACCATATTTAAAATTAGCAATATAAATCAATGTTTGAAGTAAATCCTAGTACGGTCAGTGTAAAGGATGTGTTAAGGGTGGGTTAAAAACTTGAATTGTGGATTCTAGCCTATTTTTGAATAAACTGGTTAAAATTATATCTCAATTTATTATTAGAAAACAAATTTGAAAAGAATCTGACAAATCAAAATGTAAAGGGGCGGTGCATTAAGGATTACAATTGTGATAAGGTTCTGGCCTAATTCCAATTTAATTAAATAAATAATGATAAGTTAAATAAGTTAAAATTACTGCTGGAATCCAAATTTGAAAGAAATCCGAGCATTTTGACTGTAAAGGGTATATTAAGGGTTGAAGTTGTAAAATAAAGGTCGCATATTATTTTTAATTAGATTATTCGTAAATTTGTTTTAAATACTCGGAAACAGACAGTAAATCCTACATTTATATTAGAAAGCAATATGCAAATCGGCAATCGGAATCATCAGAAGATTTCCGCTCAAAATAGAGGTAGAAGAACTCAAAAATAAATTGGATTCCGAAAGCAAAGCCGAAATAATTGTCGTTCGACGCCTGAAAAGAAGAAGGATCACACCTGAGGGTGTGGAGTATGTCGACACAGGCACAGTTGTAATCACGTCCAAAGGGAAACAATTGCCACATTTCATAGAATATCAATCATTAGAGGTAGAAGTAAACAGATACATCAACCCCGTTATCCAATGCAACAAATGCTTAAGGGTCCTCCAAACACTGTCTCGAAGTTGTCTGCAACCAGCATTGCATTATAAAGAAAAGAACGCGAATGATTGGCGAGAGCTTATCATTCGCGCTCTTTTCTCTATGATGCAATGCTGGTTGCAGACAACTTCGAGACTGCGGTTGGAGGAGCCTTAAGATACGCACACACTCAGAAGGTATGCAGAAGCAAAGAAAGATGCAGCCAATGCACATTCCTCGCACACAAAGAATGTCAAATGTATGTTTTGGGATGGGACTCACTCATCAACTTCGAAGACATGCCCTGAATCCGAAAGACAGAAATTAATTAATAACTACTGCGTCGCATATAATGGTTCCTATTATGTTCTGACCTTTGGGCTCTCAGCTGATTCCGCCTGCACCAAATCAATTGAAGGCCATGTAAAATTTTTACCAGTAGCATAGAATATCCTCCAAGCAACCGCGACACGCCAATACAAAAACAAAAGATTATATTCATACGACGGCACTGAACGACAACAAGACGAAAGACATACGTGCATGTAACTTCTTTGTCATTCACATTGATTGTATTCATAAAATCTGGGAAGTCATGTCGCAGCGCTGGCAGACGTACGTTCCTGTTATTGTTAGCATATACTGTAATGCGCTGGCACAGCGTAGTAATAAAAAAGTACGTCTAACGCATTCGATACAACAGGTCAGAACGTAGTCGAGTTGACTTTACAACAATGTATCCTTTTATGAAGCAAGTGACGAGATTCCCTGCAAAACCACGACTGAAGCCAATAAAAGTAGGGTCAATAAACGCCTTCCCACCGTTGGCAAACATAACTCAACAATCGTTGTATAACGCAACGGAGCCTTGGGCTCTTGGAACTACTTATGCTAACATAACGCAAGATCCGAAACCCAGAAAAAAAGCGGTTACTTTCCCCATTAGTTTCCGGCCCTGAAGAACATATGTAACAACTCGTATCAATGCAGCCTCATCTAGGAGGAAGTAATCCTAACCCGTTCAACAACTATAATACAATAAGACCGAATCCAGAACAGCCAGTTGGCTCCAATCGACAACCACCAAGTAAAATTTTATCAATAGCAAAAAACCGAAGCTATCAGAAAACTACTTACCAATGAAATTAATCTGCCTGAAGTCTCTCTCAACGAATTATTGTCAGAAGAATCATGTGACAAGAACAATCTGCGAAAAAACTACGCCCCCCCGCGGAGCGGACTTGTCACACTAGTGACCCATAGCTTATCGATTATAACATTCAAAAAACTAAAGATCATCCACTGAATATACGATCCGTAAAATAAAACCGCGAATCTCTTCCTTTCCTGATCCGACAGGAACAACCGGACATAATATCGCTCAATGAAACCTGGTTAGTGTATCGCTTAATGAAACCTACGGAGAAGATCGGATGGCAAAGGTGGAGTTGCAATATTAGCCAAGACGGAAATAAAGTACAACGCAATAGACATTGATCTAGAACATACTACGGAACGATTCTAAGCCATAGGAATCAGACTAGTGGAAATGCAAATATACTGTATCTACAACCCACCGGACCTGCTATTGCCGATTAACACTATCAGATCACTACTCAAACAAAACAATCATTCAAAGTCAATATGTGGAGACTTAACGCACAAAATGACATATGGGGATCATCTAACCAAAACACTAATGGAAGAATATGGACGGAAATTATTAGCGACTTAAGCTTAATCGTCCAACCAGGTCTTGTATCCTCCCCCGCCCCTCCCACTGAGAAGCGCACCAGTTGTCCATGGAGTTCCACTGACCAAGAAAACAGCCACAGAAACGACCAGGGTTTTAAACCCATTTGCCCAGCTTCTTGGACTTTCCAATTGATTTTAAATGTTCGGAAATTGTTGCCGTACTTATATTCAGCTCCCCAGCAAGCTCTCGAACAGTAACGCGGGGATTTGCTTCAACCAAAACCTTTAATTCAACGTCTTCAATGGCAGAAGAACGCCCGCGACCTTTCCCATCTTGAAGGCAAAATTCACCACGACGAAATTTTTGGTACCAACGTTGCACCGAGCACTCGTTGATGCTTCCTTGGCCCCAAACATTGTTAATCTTTCGAGCCGTTTGTGCTGCACTACTCCCAAGTTTAAATTCATAATAGAAAATTTGACGACATCTTAACGTGACATGTGTAAAATTAGACTAAAATACGATTTCGATTGAAGATTTGTTGTATAAAGAAGTAGAGCATAAAAAATACTTTCAAAAGACATACAATGCTACATGTTTGGTGTAGTTTTTTTTATAGAAAAAATTGTTGAAGTAAATAAAATCATAAAACCCGCATTAATTTCTGAACAACCAATAGATTCGCTAGCGACCAGAGCGGCTATATATGTAGCGGTTTCGCCCCCATAAACCCCACACTCGACAAAATATCCAGCTGGCTTCCTGAACATGGGCTCGATTTTTCGTACCACAAATGCTCAGCGATGAGTTTCAAGAAAACCGAACGTTCTCCTGTAATCAACAAAATTCGAAACAAAAACTTCACAATACCGCTGGTAGAATTAATTAAATACTTAGGAGTCACGCTTGATTCTAAATTGAATTGGGCGAATCATATTGAATCGATGTGCGGCAAAGCCAAAAAAGCAATAATTTTGATACGATCATTGTGTGCTAAAGAGTGGGGCTCGGACCCCCCAAACACTACTGCTAATCCACAAAGCTATCGTTAGATCACACCTCGACTACGCTAGTATTTTTATATCCAGATGTCCCCAAGCAAATTTAACAAGATTAGACACTGTTTTCCACAAGTCGCTTCGAACATACGTAGGGCTCATGAAATCAACTCCAACGAATATAATGTATGTCGAAACCAGAGAACAACCATTAGAGCTCAGGAGGGAATGGTTGGCACAGAAATACTTGAGCAACCTAGTGTCCATTAACAACAACAAAATAATGACGAAGCTGATCCACATGTATGGAAGCTTTCAAGAGGAATCTAATACATACTGGGGAAATAGAAAATATCGTCCTTTAATAACAGCCATGGAATTCTTCCTCATAACATATAGAAGTCAGATATCGCTCCATGCTATCAGGAATCAATTTCGGTAGCAACAAACACCAACAAAATACATCTATGTACTCTGGGATAGAACGAGCATAATAGCAGCCTTTCTAAGGAATATTGTAGTAGAGAATGAAAGGGCTTTACCCCTTTATATACAGATGGATCGATTAGACAAGGCAATGTGGACATGGAAGAATATATCCGAAAAATAAATTTGAAATTAGCAGTCAGGCTACCGGACCACATCACGATATGTACAGCGGAGACCATGGCTATTCAAAAAGCACTCCAAGAGATTGCAAAACTGGATGGTCAAAAGTTCGTTATTTTTGCCAATTCGAAAGCAGCATTATAGTGAAACCGCTTCTGTTCTGACCTGTGGGCTCTCAGCTGATTCCGCTTGCACCAAATCAATTGAAGGCCATGTAAAATTTTTACCAGTAGCGTAGAATATCTTCCAAGCAGCAGCGACACGCGAATACAAAAATTGAAAATTATATTCATACGACGGCACTGAACGACAACAAAACGAAAGACATACGTGCATGTAACTTCTTTGTCATTCACATTGATTGTATTCATAAAATCTGGAAAGTCATGTCGCAGCGCTGGCAGACGTACCTTCCTGTTATTGTTAGCATATACTGTAATGCGCTGGCACAGTGTAGCAATAAAAAAGTACGTCTAGCGCATTCGATACAATAGGTCAGAATGTAGACAACTTGACTTTACACAGAGTATGCAACGTTAACCAGAGCTAAAGGGTTTTTCAATTGGGGCGGGTCGATGTTGGCAGCCTGTGGCAGCCATATTGTTTTAGCAATTTTATTCTAACCTATTTTTTATTACTTATTAACTCATGCCAAATCACCATGACCAGTTACACGATTGAGCAGCACGTGCAAACGATAAAATTTTCGCTTTGCGCCCATTTTACGGTAGACGCGGTGGCCCTTCAAAGTCTACTCTCCAACATTTGGTGACTAAATTTGAAATCACCGGTTCGGTAAACAATCAACCAACACCCGTACGTTAAAAGAACCCCAGATCGGCAGAGAAAATCGACGCTGTTTGTCAAAGTGTACAGGAAAACCCAAGGCCGTCAATTCTGCGCCGTTCATAAGAACTCGGCCTTTCGCAGACCTCAACTTCGCAAATTTTGCGTCGAGACTTGGACCTGCACCCTTACAAGATCCAACTGACACAAAAGCTTAAAGTAACTGACCATAGACAACGCCAATTGTTTGCTGAGTGGGCTTCGGAGCGTTTGGAAAAGAACCCCAATTTTGGCCAAAAAATTATCTTCAGCGACGAGGCGCATTTTTGGATGAATGGCTATGTTAACAAGCAAAATTGCCGAATATGGGACAGTGCCAACCCACATGAAGTTAACCAGATAGCGATGCATCCACAAAAAGTAACCGTTTGGTGCCGATTTTAGGCCGGTGGCGTCATCGGTCCGTATTTTTTTGAAAATAATGTTGGTGAGACTGTCATTGTCAACGGCGAACACTACAGAAAATGATAACCGATTTCTTTTGAAGCAAACTAAACGACATGGACGTGAACGACATGTGGTTTCAGCAGGACGGCGCTACATGCCACACAGCGAACGACACGATAGACATTCTGCATGAAAGATTTGCGGGTATGGTTATCTCTCGCAGAGATGACGTCCAATGGCCGCTAAGATTGTGCGATTTGGCCCGACTAGATTTTTTCTTGTGGGGTTTTCTGAAGCCCAGGTCTATGCCAAAGAATTTTGATAATAACTCGAATTAAATTATTTTTTTCTAATACTATTTTAGCGTAATAACATTCTTGAACTAATTTTAATTTGAGAATGTACTCATTCTGCAACAAGTGCAAGAATATTCATTCTTATACAAGTGATAGAATGACCACATGTGGCGCCATCTCATGGAAGTTGACGCAACATTAAGCTATTATATTTTGTTTAATGAATTATTCATTTAACTTATTAATTGTTGATATTAGTAATATAATAATTCAATCAACTAAATCATTCATATTTAGAACATTCTTTATGACATTTTATAACTAATTTTGTTTATTAATACATATATTATAGCGGCGACATCTGTGAACTAATTGCCCAACGCGACTAATTGCCTAAAAACGTAAAAACTGACGTATTTTAATTGACGATTGTATTAGAAAAAGTATGGTCTGAAACTCGTCGGAATGAATATTCAGCCCTCGTGGAACCGTCACACTCGCGTTCGGCTCGTATGACAAATTTCCACTCGGGCTGAATATTCTCATTCCGCACTCGTTGCAGAATATACTATTCTTTTTCACGCTTTTTTTAGAACAAGAAAAAAAGAAGGCTGTTTCAACATCAAAAATGGTAACTAAAAATATGTCATTTTGATCGAAAATTGCAAAAACATATTATTATTTATATTGTTAATTAATTCAAACAATGGAATTGATCAAAATATGTTGAAATTATATTTTTGGGTTAGCAATTTATATCTTATAATCCATGGCGGAATTGTAGCGTGTAAAAGCGGCTTTTATATGTAACCAATTGCGAGAGTTTACGTTTCTGCCGTACGTTTGTTCGCCAAATAAAATATGATATGTTTGTGAATAAAATGAGTTTTCGACTATTAGTAATATAACATAGCATTTTGATAATTGCTCTCAAACTGTGAAGTTGAATTTCTCTACCTGTGCGATGGCAACCGGTTAGGTTAGGTTAGTTTATGCCTAGATAACTTTTAATTTAATAATTTTTTATAATAATTGCCTCGGTTGAAGAAAAAATAATACGTATATGTTACTTAATAGAATTAAGTATGGATTAATAGTTATTTTTGCACGATCTTGTAATTTGACATGCTTACTAATTTTATAATAATCATAGTACGTTACATTTACAAAATACCGCGCAGTAAGTTTGCTTATCGCACGGGATGCGGTAAGTAAACGCGATTCAATTTTTAATTTTTTTTAATCGATTCAATTAATTGCGTTCTTCAGATTTTTCAAGAATAATTGCCGAACATGCTATGTTCCACGCACTTTCAATATCAGAATCATCAATGTCTCCTATTTCTGATCAGTTAATTAAGAAACTAATTGGAAATTATTAATTAACTTATTCAATGACAGCAAGGTACAGCCCTGTTTTATTAAACTTCGTATCTTAGCAACGTAAACTTAATAAGTAGTAACCACACCATATGCTACTTGATAAAAATTCATTTATTACATTTGTAATTTATTAATCAAATAGTAATTTTCTTATGTGCTCGATCGTGCAAAAAACGTAATAAGCATTGCGGTCAGTAAGTGCCCTACCGGTATCGGGCGTATTGGAGATCTCGACTACGTCTCGATCTCCAAATACACCCTCCACGGTAGTATGCACTTACTGGCCTTAATACTTAAATAACTATAACTTAACATTGTTCGACTTTTTATTGTAAGGTTTATTTTACTTACAGTAATAACAGTCCCGTCCTTGCTGCGGAGTCTTCCATATATGTCCTCCCATACCTCGTTCTTTTTATCTTCTACTGCCTTCTCGACTGTATCGCTGTTTATCGATTCACTATCAGAGGCTCCAAATATTTCTTCATCCAAATCGTCACCATCGTCACTATCTTCACTTTTTTGATTTCTCTTCTTTTTACTTTTCTGATATGTTTCTTTCGTGTCTAGTTTCCTTTTGTTAGGTACAGCAATTTCGCTTTCTTCCACAAAGCTGTCACCATCACTTTCTTCTTCCACTTCGTCTTCGCTTTCTTCTTCGTCATCATCGTTTATAAAAGCTTGCATTTCATCATCTGAATCCTGATCATTCTCTATTTTTTTGGGCACCTTTTTACTGGTGGATTCGCCTGTCATCAAAGCAAAATCTTCTTCAAATTCGTCGTTAATTTCGTTCAGTTGTTGTTCCGCTGTCACAGCACTATGCATCGTTTCCGAATCACAAACTTCGAGTAAATCTGTGCAATTTTTAATTAAAGATTTATATTATAACGTATGCACAGTTGCGGCCACCGCAAAGTCAAGATTTTTCGTTTCCATCGAATTTGTTTTGTAATTTATTTAACAATTTTGTCGTTCACATTGAGATGGCCCCAATAGTACAAGTGCCTATCTCTAAGTTTTTTTTTCAGAATAAAAAAACATAAAATGTATGTAAAAACTGGATGCAAGGGAGCCTTGGATAAGATGAATTTAATTCACTTATAAAAAATTGAATAAATAAACTTGGCGTGAAGTCACTTTAAAATATTATTCAGATTCATGCTTTAGGCAATAAAGTATTTTCTAAAATATTTGCCAAATTTAATTTAGCTTAGGCTGCATCCGCATTTGTTTCAAAACTTTATACGACATTCATGAACTTGGCGGTCCATGCCCAACAAAAATTATATTTCAATATATTAAAATTAGGTGCTATAGTTTGTATAATGGATCTTTAGCGTACGCTACGCGAGCGTTGGTCTGAACCAAATCAGGAGAACGTCAACTAAAACTTTTGGTCAGTGGCTTAACAAATTTTTTTTTACTGTGATACAACACAATATATGCATCAAAGAATACATCAAAGTATAATATATAAAGGTTATAGAAGCCTGGGAACAAAGTCTCGAAAACTGCTAGACTATCACTATCACTAAAACTTTCTGATTCTTCGTCTTTATCATCTAACCGAATTATAAATTGAGGAATTTCCTCCACGATTCGCTCTCTTTCACGCCACTTTTGTATTTTTTATAGTGTTTTGAATATTAAATATTGCAAGTATCTATAATATTATAGTGGGACTACGCTGGTCAAAATATAAACCGTGAATAAAACCAAGACATACGTTTGTAGATTCTCTTTGTTTATTCATTCAAAAACATGGCGAACGTATGTTGTAGGATTTCACATACGTTACTTTATATTAGTGCATGTGAGTCCGCACAGTGCAGCAATAAAGCGCTACGTCGTAACTTTCTACATAGTGGCCAACACTCATTATATAAACTATAATCGTATGCAATTGCACAAGAACAAGTTTTTTATCGGATATTTTTTTAGTTTATACGAAAACGAGGTTGCCTGGAAATTTGACGAATCAAGCTGCCATGATAAAAACGCGAGTCCGCAGGACGAGCGTTTTTATCATGGCAGCTTGATGAGGCAAATTGCCAAAAGGAAACCTCGTTTGAGTAATAAAATCAAAAAATATCCGATATCAAAAACAAGTTCAAGTACAATTTAACAAGACAATTTTGCGAATGAACAAATCGAAATCAATCGACTCATTTTGTATTTTATGTTAATTAGTAAAATTTGACAAGTATTGTTAGACTACTTTAATTTTTAAGTTTTATGTGCTTGTAGTCATGGAGATAACGAGGTATCACATTACAATATCCACTGAAAATTTTGTTTTATTTTATCCGCTCATACATCGACAAAAACTGAGAAAAACATTGACTCATATGTCATAATATATACATGAGTAAAATTGTCAACAGCAATACCACAAGACCTTTACAATAGCCGGCTATTTTTTTTTTTTTTTTCATTAATTTATCAAGAAAGCTTGCATTTTAATAATTTAAACGAGAACTTATCAAGCATTAATAATCTGATTAAAGCCCGAGAGCTTTAGCTCGAGGGCTTTAATCTTTGATTATTAATGTTTGATAACTTCGAGTTAAATTATTTAAAAATGCAAGATGTGAGATAAATTATAAAAAAATAGCCGATATTGTAAAGGTCGAGTGGTATTTAGAAAGATTATTTATTGAATAAAAATTTTGATCGCTTCTCAATTGCTTTTCAATTGCTTTTGCAGTAAAATTATAACATGTAAAACTGTCAAAATTAAATTCGCGTCGCCTACTTCAAATTTAAAAATGTCACGTGATCGGATATTGCTACCGATTAAAATAGTCGCTGATATTCCAGCTAACGCATACCTCATCCCGCAGTAAACACACATGAAATAAATAATCATTAGTAATATAACAAGAGAGTGAAAATAAATTGAAAATAATTTGACAGATTTGCGAAAACTTGTTGCCTGGCAATAGACCCGAGAGCCCGAAGGGCTCGAGTGGCTATTGCCGTATGGCAACAAGTTTGAGCAATTATCTGTCAAATTATTTTCTAATTTATTGAACTCTCGAGTTGTATTCGGACGATTATTTTTTGACAAACCAATAGAAACTATTATTAAATTCACCTATTGATGGGCCAGTAAAACGTTTTTCGGTCATGTTTTAAGATTTACGATACGATGATGACAATCAAACAATAAAAATGTCAGAAAACAAATGATCAAAAACAATGTACAGTGGCGGCCAAAAAAAACGCAACACCTTTAAACGAATAGTAGGCGTAATTTTAAAAGTTTTAGTGTTGTAAAATTACTTTATATTAAAATTGAAAAACAGAATTAAAAAAAATTGATATTTAAAAAACAAAAAATATATTTTTTTCTTGCAGCAACTTCTCGCAATGACCAACCGTCTTCTAATTTGGCAATGGCTCTGGATTTTTGAAATGTGTTTAATTGAGGCATTTATTTGAAGGATTTAAGTATTTTGTGATAATTTATTATAAAATTATTTTGACACCGACAACAAATATGTGACTAATATCAAGTATGCTAAAAAGTCGTATTTACAAAGGGCAATATTAGGTGTTGCGTTTTTTTTGGCCGCCACTGTACAGAAATTATTCTCGCGAAAATAATGTAGACACATTATTCCCACTATAATAATGATATGATTGGATAGAATTAATCACATGATCAAAAATAATGCGACATGATTGGTTAATAGAAACGTCAAAAAATAATCACATGTAATACCATAAGTGCACAAATTATTTCCAGAAATTTTTTCCTCGTCTGCCCGAGTCGCAGACGAGGGCAGATTTCCTCACGCTAACTAATGCATGAGTGTAAGCGATAAAAAAAATTCGGAATTAATTTTTGTACGAATGGTATTCGGTAAGAAAATCGCACAACTCTTAATTGATGTTATATTTTGTAAAATTTATTTAATTGTTATTAAATATTGTTATTAACAATATATTATTAAATATTGTTATTAAATATTGTTATTAACAATTTAATTGTTATTAAATTTATTGATGTTATATTTTGTAAAATATTTAATAAATTATAATGACATTTTACTACTAGATATTTCCATTCTACATCTATCTTAGTTTTTCATCTATCTTACTCGACTTCCACTTCTGCTTCCGTTGGAAACCAACAACAAACTACTTACAATCACTGTGTTTTTAATTTTAATTAGTTTTTCTGATATATTTGTTGGATTCATTTAATGTTACCAATTTTTCCAATAAATTAATTTTGACAACACCTTTCATTGAGACATCGGAAATATTTTAAATATTTTCAAAATATTTCCAAAAAATATTGATGTTGATCAATTGTAACTATAGCAACAAGCTTAAATGCGGCCATTCTATTGGTTGCTTAAATAGTTGTGCGATTTTCAGGTGTATTTTATATTTTCAATTTTTTTGCTTTTAGGGCCGCTACCCGAAATTTAGATTTATAACTAGAATTCGTCAAAATAGTAAAAAAGTTGATGGCCTGCTAACTTGCTATAAAGCTAGCGGTCCCAGTTTAAAGTTCCTAAAATTTGTTTTAAGGGTCCTTCACCGGCTGTCTCAAAATTGTCTGCAACCAGCATTGCATCATAGAGAAAAGAACGCGAATCATTGGCGATAGCTTAGGAGAGAGTGAGAAAAATATATAATAAACACCCGTATTTATACTGTATTTCGGTTATGCGTTGATGGTTTTTGATGAAAATCATGTCAAAATATTCAGAAACAAATTCTCTAGGGCAAGAAGCTCACTAAATTTGAATAATTTTTTTTTTCGCGACATTTCAAACTGAATTTTAAGAATAATTGTTAAGTATAATTATACTACATGGTAAAGTCGAGTTCGCTGATTTAGAACTATTATAAAAAAATTACGAATAAGGGAAAAAAATATGGGCCATGCATTTTTTGCCGAATTTAACCAGTCATACCACAAGAATGGTTAGACATCTCACAACTTCAAGCAATCGTTCAAAAGAGTTTTTAGATGTTTTCAAAAATTACCCAAAAGTGACCATAAGTTTAACACACTTTTTAAGTAATTATATTATGGTAAATTAAATTATGTTATAACGATAATATAAAATTATTAGAATATGAAACAAAATGTTTTAATATGCAGAAATTAATTTAAAATTAAAATTATTTCATATTTTTGTGGTGGCCGAGTTTCACCAAACACTTTACGATTTTTCGTATGCTAACAACAAAAGTTACAAGTTGAAACTCGTTCAATTAGTCTCGAACTGTGCACCTAAATTTCTCGTTGGGGCCCTAAATTACACTTAATTAGCACCAAATTTTAATATATTGAACTATAATTTTCGCTGACCTGGGACCTCTACGTTTATGGACTTTTTATACGACTCAATAAGCACTTTGCAAGATGTAAAAAAAACCCTTATAAATGTATTTTTGAGCAGTTTAGTTAATTTTAATTAACGAGAAACAAAAATTCGACTTAATTACCATTTTTTCACTAAGAAATACGTTTAGATAAATGTAAATAATTGAATCGGCTGAGCCGACCGAGAACAAGTTGTGATTGGTGTGACGTAGATACTTTGTACCTCCAGTCCTGCAGATGTTTACTACCTTTGATCAATCAGTGTAATTTGTATTACTGCTTTTCTTACATAACTGCTTGTCTCCACTCAATTCGACATGTACTATACACTGTTTGTCGAGCTGTTTGTGTACAAAGTATCTACGTCACACGCGCCGCGGTGTTCTGTGGAGCGTTTTCGCGCCAGTTCAAAGTTTAATATTCTCTTTTCTCAACAAAAAAACACATTTTTTTTAACAAAACAGATAAAAAAAGTTTTCGTCAAGGTGCCTATTGGGTCGCTCTCTAATAGAGAAAGAGAACTATCACTTTGTTTGTATTAAGGATACAATCTAATCCGTCAGCGGCAAAGGATTTAGGTACCGCTTTGCTTTTGCGTTTATTCAGCTTCAGCTGCTTCTCTAAGCGTTTAATGTTACGATCTTCTTCCAGATTAGCTTCAATCATTTGTTTCTTCCGCTGTTTTTGCATCTCCAACTGCACATTCCTCTGCTCTTTCTGTTCTTTTTTACGTACTTCTTCAGTTGACAAAATCTGAAAAAAAAAAAATTAAGAATCTTAAATTGGAGTTGAGTATTTCTTGTAAGTTAATAATTTCTTAATCTAAATCTCTAAATAAATAAAAACATGCCAACGTATTAAAAATGGAATGAAAAGTTATGAGAACCCAGAACTCTAGTCAAATTACCGGGACATATATCCAAATTGTTTACTTTCTAGTCAAACACGCCTTATTAAAACTACTATGATGCTGATATGATTTTGCTAAAAATTATTACTTCTCTCGTAGAGGAAGTATTGTAGTCATGAAAAAAAAATCTCCAAATTTCACTTTTTTCTACTTTATAGAATGCGTAGATTACGAAAATCATATTCACTAAGTTCCGTCTGTCGGTCTGTTCGTTTCTTTAAACCGCTATATTTCGGAATCTACTGACCCGATTAAAGCAATATTTGCGTCCATTTTTTCTACCTACCCATTGATTACGTCAAAGAAAAAAACTTAGGAAATTATCAAGTACCTGCGCATTATTGGCTAAAAACATGCCAAAAACATCAAAATCGGTGCATCCTCTTAATCTTCTAAAGTTGCAGACCGATTTTGACCAAATATTGAACATATGTTTCGCGTATACGCCAAGTGGTAAATGCTTTCAAAAAATATTTTTTTGCAATTTTGCAATTAAAATGACAACTTTTTAGTTGCCATTTTTGATGTTGAAACAGCCTTCTTTTTTTTATTGTTCTAAAAAAAGCGTGAAAAAGAGACTTTTTTTCACTCTTTTTCTACTTTTTTTCATTCTTTTTACTTTTTTTTCATTATTTTAAAAATTGCTAAAAGCGTGGCAAAAAGTTATAAAACCGCAATGTTTTATTTATTAACAATATTAATTGTACAATTAGTAAGATTATTTAACTGAAAAGGAACATATAAGCAACATTTCTATTAAATTGGAGTTAGCAAACACTTCTATTCGATTTGAATTATGTGAAGAAAGCTGTTTGATTTTTCGTTCCTAAGGGCGATTTCAATTGTTTTATCAATGCTTGCTCTAATTAATAACAAATTAAGCGTGAATCAAGCAACCGATTGTCATCTGATTATTAACTAATATTTAATATTTTTTATTTTAATTAAAAATTGCAAAAAATAGTGAATACAACACGAGCAAAATTAGTTATTTTTTCACTCGCCGTATTGTCCAACTCGGCTGACGCCTCGTTGGACAAATTTACGACTCGTGAAAAAATAATTTACATTTTGCTACTTGTTGTATAAATAACTATTTCCAAGAGTTGACTTTTTATTAAGGGTTGAAGGGTCAAAAAGTTGTAAAAATGCATAATTTGTAACGTGAATACCTGCCACAAGGAACATTTTGTTTAAACCAAATTTGGCATATATATTAGGAATACATTGAAGAAAATGCTGGTAAAAGTTTCATCCCCTAAAAATAAGCACTTGTGTCCTATTGGTTCTTTAAATTAATTGTTCAAAAATTGACGGTGTTTTGATTCGTAGATGTCAGCATACCCACCATTTTCCATCGGTAATTTTATATATATTTACATAATGAATGATTAAAAATAATTTACGACCCTAACAACACACCCCCACTCCCCAAATATACAGTTTGAGTCATATGGATCGGATTTTTTTGATATTAGACTTCTACTATACATTTAAAACAGATGTACGAATAATCTAATTAAAAATATTATGCGACCCTTATTTTATAACATCAACCCTTAATATACGCTGTACCGTCAAAATGCTCGGATTTCATTCAAATTTGGATTCCAGTAGTAATTTTAACTTATCATTATTTTTAATTAAATTAAAATTAGGCTAGAACCCACATATTACAATTGTAACCCTTAATGCATTCCTTATAGTTTAATTTGTCAGATTTCTTTCAAATTTGTTTTCTATTAATAAATTTAAATATAATTTCAACTAGTTTAATTAAAAATAGGACAGAATCCTCAATTTATGTTTTAACCCTTAGCACACCCCTTACACAAATAGTGCTAAGATTTACTTCAAACATTGTTTTATATTACTAATTATAAATCTTGCTTCAAATAGTTTCATTAAAATAGAGTACCTACAACACATTTTTTACTTTTTAATCTGTTCATACACACGTTTCAACTATATTGTTTAGATTTGTTTCAAATTTAATTCCTAGTTAAAATTTAAAAAGCATTTTTAACTAACCCGATACATTTTTTTCTACAAAAGATGCCTCAAAATTCTAAAAATTTGAATCAGAAATTTTAACAGAGCAAGAAGTACTGTGGAATCTCATTTCCAGCTAATTTTTAGATGCATTCGCGCGTGCTTTCGGGATATAAATTTTGTCAATTCTGTCATTTTTAAATGACATATGTTATTTTTAGTGGACATCTGCCACTTTTAGTTGACATTTGTCATTTTTAATCAACTCTATCCAATCACATATTCACATATTTTAATTTTGCACACTCCGCGTATGCACGTAGTGTGCGAAAGTGTACAAAATTTCGTTGGAATCGGTATGTAACTTTAGAAGATTAAGTGGATTCACCGATTTAATCAGTTTTTGATTCATAGTCCGCAAGTCTAAATTGCATTTTTAAACTTTTTTTTTGAAATTATGATACTTTTCTTTAGGATTTTACCCCTTTTGTGGGGGTAAGGCGAATAAATTTCTTTGTTTCGCCCGACAATTCAAACATTTAACTTCTTTCTGGACACCACAGAAAACTTTGCTCTTCAGCGGTACTTGAATGCGCGACATTTGGCTGCTAGGCAGTGGTAGCTCATACTCGTTCACCGTGGTCGGCATGAAGTTGTGGAACTTACGTAACGAGAAAAAAAATCAAAATTTTGTTGAAAATTGGAATATAACCGAAAAAAAAATCTACGGTACGCCACTGGTATAAACTTTATATGGCCTTCAATTCATTTGGTTCAGACGCAATTAGCTGACTAAATATTATATTTTTCAAATAAAACATTTCCATGGAGGTAATGTTCAGAATATATTCGCGAGTACGCGGAAAGTATTGGCAGTATGGCAGAGGCCACATTTCTATTTAAAACTGACAGATCGAAAACGCACACTTTGTGTTTTAGTTGTAGAAAATAGCAATGTGTATTAAGCGTCCTCCACCGGCTGTCTCGAAGTTGTCTGCAACTAGCATTGCATCATAGAGAAAAGAGCGCGAATGATTGGCCAGAGCTTAGGAGAGAGTACACGCGTATTTACAATTAGTGTATTTCGGTTATGCGTTCATGGTTTTTGATAAAAATCATGTCAAAATAGTTAGAAAAAAATTCTCTAGGGCACGAAGCTCACTAAATTTAAATAATTTTATTTAATCATGGGTAATCTCGGGTAATTATGTTAATTTATTTTTTATTGTCAAATGTGTCTTTAATTATCCACTATTTAAGAAAAAAAAAACTTTGGGAAACAGATTTATCTTTTCAGAATATTTTGACATAATTTTTATCAAAAACCATCAACGCATAACCGAAATACACTAATTATAAATACGCGTGTACTCTCTCCTAAGCTCTGGCCAATCATTCGCGCTTTTTTCTCTATGATGCACTGCTAGTTGCAGACAACTTCGAGACAGCCGCTGGAGGACCCTTAAGTAATAGTTTGTCGCTCGAGCCAGTGCGACAATCTGTAGAGAGCGACAAGGACACTGCGCTGGAAATACGCTCAATTTTTTTTTCTAAAATTCAAAGAACTAGTTTATATTAAAGAATGCATTATTTTTTGGCGAAGTTTATAATAACCGTTGCTATAGACTTAGACCCACCACTTTTGACAGTTATTGTGACAAACAAACGATTAATATTAATTATTTATGTCAATTAACAAAATGTAGTATTTCGCCTATTATGAAATTGATTAAAATCAGGTTTAGCATACATGAGCATCGAGGTGAGCATTGCCATTTAATCATTCGTCTGATTGGGGCCCTCTGCTACGGCTCTGGCGCCTTTCTTTCAGACTAACTTTCAAACAGTAACTTTCAGACTAATGATTAAAAGTGGATTTATACAGCTTTATCCTCGGCTTTATCATTAGCATTAAAAATTATATTAGCGTTAAAAAATTAAAACACATGGAATACAATGCATCAGTTTATACAACGACATTTAACATTAGTGTTAACAACAGCCTTGAAAACAAAGCTTATAATTCTATTTCTTAACGCTAATGTTAAATGTTTATTCACTGCGCATGTGCACAAATTTGTTAGAATAGTGTGATCCCTATAACATTTATTATCATTAAAGCTTTGTATAAACCGAGATATAAACCAATAATTTAATGTAGCGTTGTTGTTAGAGTTAAGACTGCGTTAAAAATAGGCTTAACCACGCTTAGCAAAGAGCTGAGCAAAATGAAAATAACACGACTACCATACATATCTACATTTTGTTTTTAAAAGATTCGTATAGCTGATTTTTTTTTCGATTTTTTAGAGCAAAATTCAATATAGTAGATGGCACCGTTAATTAGTTATTAAGAAAAACTTCAATAGTTCTTTGTTCATTAGTAATTAGTAGTGATTAATATAAGTATAATAATCAGACACAAAGTTCTACTAAAAATATTTATATTGTGGCAGGCTAGTTTAGATTATTTAATATAATCATTCTTAATGCCATAAAAGACGAATTAAGTTGGTATTTTCAGTCAGGCAACTCGTAGCTGCTACCTTTAAACAATCGCCACTCGCGCTGAAGCTCTCTATTTTACATCGGTCATAAAAAATACCAACTTAATTCGTCATTTATGGCATTATGAATGATTATATTAAATAATCGAAACTAGTCTGCCTCAATATAAAGATTTTTAGTAGAACTTTGTGTCTGATTATTATATTTAGTTATTAAGTGTTAAATCTTAATAACTTGTATTAATACTTAATAACTTGTATTAATAACTTGTATTAATTTTAGTTCTATCATCTGATCATAGATGGCAAAAATTAAGTCAAAACACTTAACATGGTAATAACTTATTAATGTTGCGCTATATCACAGGAAATTTTATCTTACAAAATAAAAAAAAATAGTTTATCAGAATCTTCAAAAACGAAACCAAAATCTTACTGGTATTAGTGTTATTTACTATAAAGCTCAGCTCTCAGCTAAGCCCATTTTTAACGCAACCTTAAACCTAATGTTATTGGTAATGCTAATAATAATTTAACTCAAATATGATATATGCCATGTGAGGCAATGCTTTTGTCACTTTCTCAGCAGATAAAATGGAACCGAACTTAATGCAAGTGGATATTAAGTCTGTTCCTTTTCTCCAAGACAACAAGCAAAAAACATCAAAATAAAAGTAGGTTGATTTATAATACTTGTCACATTTTTCGTCACAATAAGTCACAAAATTTCACAATAAGTTTTCGTCACAATAAGTTCAAAAATCAAAAACTTTTTTTATATTGGATATTTTTTTGATTTTAATACTTAAAAATTTCCAGACAACCTCGTTTTCGTATAAACTAAAAAATATATCCGATTATTTCACACAACTGTCAAATTTCTGTTTAAAGGGCACAAGTTTGATTCTGAAATGCTCTAAAATCAGTTTTAGGGTGAAGAAATCGCAGTGCGATTTTATCATGATAAAATTTTGACGTTTATTGTCACACTAATTTCAAAGTTGTGCAAAAATGGCAATGAAAAGATTTGTTTAAATTAAATCTTATAAAATAGCATTGAATTGTTTTGTGAAATACTCTTGGCAAATACCACTCGTACTGAAAATTTTATCTCTAAATTTTATTCAAACATTTTTACTCAATCGTTATTTCCGGACAAATTTAATTCGTAAAAAAATTTTATTCGTAATTTTTTATTCGTAACAATTTTTATCAGATTAAAGCCCTCGAGCTAAAGCTCTCGGGCTTTAATCAGATAAAAATTCCTCAATTTCCACTCTTTAAATTACACGGAAAAAACGATTTCGAAAAAATGTTTAAAAAATTTATCGATAAAATTTGAGCACTTGTGATATTACATTCGATAAAAAAAAGTTCTAGTACAATTACATTCCACAAAAAACCTAGATTTCCTATTGTCGCTGTTTAAAAAATGAAAACCAGTCAACAATGAACGCTATTTAATGCTCCATTAGTCGGGTGTTTGCAACCAGTAATGCACCAAAAAATTTAATGTGAAATAAATTTATATTAGCGTTTGTCGATCTTTTGTTGTCAAAACATGTTAAAAATAATAAAGATATACTTGGTGTGCACTAGTGCAACCTATTGAAAATCTTCATTATAGTTTATTGCATGCAGGAGATAGGACTTTTCATTTCGCTAAAAATTTATCTAGTTTTGCATCTATTTTACTTTTATTTTTTATCCGATTTTGATGTGTGATACATCAATGGGTTTAGAAAACATGTGCCTTTAAGAAAAAAGAAAGATAAAGTCCTTTAACATAATATATATTTAATAAGAAATGGTTGAAACATAAGGACTTTTTCTTTCTTTTTTCTTAAAGGCACATGTTTTCTAAACCCATTGATGTATCACAAATTTATTTCACATTAAATTTTTTGGTGCATTACTGGTTGCAAACACTCGACTAAGGGAGCCTTAATACACTTAATAATACCTAATTAATCATAGTTATAAACATTGCAATTATTGTGTACAATTTGTATTCCTTGCCCAGTACTTGCACTAGCAATTGTTAGCTTAGATTATGAATTGCATATGTATTTTGTCACTTTGACATACAGAATACAAACACGCTATAATGTAACACAGACGGATACAAACTGTATACAAAAAACACCCTGATTTTAGCATTTCAAATTATTCATTGGATTGCCTTGTTGAATACAACTCGTGGCAGCAATCAGTCACATAAAATCTGGTAATTTTTATCAGTCAAGCAACTCGTAGCTGCTGCTTTTAAACAATCGCCACTCGCGCGGAAGCTCTCGTGGCGATTGTCGTTGCAACAAATTGCCGGCAAGGAGGCAGTCACTTGTTCTACTATATATGATAAATTTGCTGCATGAATCCACCTTAAATGACAAACTTTACTCACTTGTACCAATATAAATAATTATAACTGTGGCTCCAAATGCGAGACTTTAATATAAAAATTATGCAGACCTTATTCTAAGTTCCCGCAAAGGCTAAATGTCGTATAGTAATAAACTGTGGCTTACATCATTCTGTTTAATTGGAGCTTCCTTTATTAGCGGGGATTTCTTTTTCTTTTGCGGTTCCTCACTAGTTTTGTCAGGGTTCAAAACAAACTTTCCAGGTACACTTCGATTAGTGTAGTAATCGTTTTTACGCACTTTTTTCTCTTTGCGATTTTGTTTACGCTGCTCTTTTCGCGATAGTTTTACAGCCACTACGGTTTTTTTCTTTTTTAATGCCATTATGACAAAACTTAAGACATGCGACAAATGTGGAAAAGTGAGGTTCTGTTTATGTTGTTCTTGTACCGGTGTGAACTTAGCAATAAAATCCCATTTTTTTAAAATGCCAATAAAATCTTAAAAATCCTATTAATTTGTTTCGAAACCAATTAAATATTATAAATAATAAAGTGTTTTACATTAATATCGACTTTTGTTTCATTTAAATATGTAATTAGTTGATAATATAACTTCACAAACTAATTAAATCGATCAATTAAGAGTTCTGTTAATTGCACCACCAAGCACGATATATCATTGGATTCGTAATTAAATGTAGAATAAGTGCTGTTAATTTCATTAGGAAGTGAACATTGGGAGTGCAGAAAATAAATTATTTGTGATGCAATGTTGACTGTTTTGATGCAAATGCGATACTTACCTTTTCAGTTTTGGCCGCCTATAAAACTGCATTTTTAAACGTTTTCGTGAATGAACCCATTTCGTGCCATGTATCAATCGATTTGTAATTAAGTGTAGAATAAATGGTGTTAATTTTGTTACAAATGTATGCGTCGTTTTAAAAAAAAATTAATTAATTGTGATGCAATGTCTTATCATTTCAGCTTCGCTGCAAATAAAGTCTTTTGCTGACGGTTTTGGACAAATTGCGCCTATTATCAACTTATGTCATTCGATTCGTCTTTAAATATAGAATAAGTGTTGTTAATTTCATTGGGATTTGTACGCTAGAAGTTCGGTAAATTAATTAAATGTAGTTTAATGTACTAATTGACCTGCAAGTATGCAACCAGCCACACAATTATTGTTCTATTGTACTGATGAACAGCTGTTATGATTCGGATTTAACCTTTTGATCAAATCAATGCTTATTAAAGGCTATGTATTAATTAGTAATATTATTATTAATATTAATTAATATTATGTATTAATAATTTAGCGTACTGATATTACTTTAACATTTAATACAATAAATTGTATTGAAAGTTATCTACCGTTAAGATGTTGATTTTTAATTAATTATGGAATAGAAATAAAAAAATTAAAAAATAGGTAATTAGATTTAGCTCTGATAAAGCGGAATACTTAAGAAAGCCGATATGTACTGTTATTAGTATATATGATGCAGAAATATATATAAAAAAATTGATTATCATGCGTAGGCATCATGTTACTCCAATCCGTCGAGTAGGCATTTTACATCAATAACAATGTAGGACTACCATATATATATAGCCGCAGTAAAATTTAAATGTCCCGAATCGCCTTTTTACACGAACGGCATTTTCGCCTTTTTAAAAATGCCGTTCTTTATAATCATTGTGCCGTTCCATAAAATAATATGAAAAAGAAATATTTACAATTGTAGAATTGTTTTAATAAATTCATAAATAAAATTCATTAATAAAATAATAAATTCTCTACCGCTTGCGCCAACTGATGAGTCGTACTTGTAATTAATAATTTAATTAGGGCTGATTTAAGGGGAAAATGAAGAAAACAATATAAAATAAATGTTTTTTATTTGAGTTTGACATTGTGTCCATTTCATAATACGTTTATTTAGGTTTATGGGTATTGGACAAATAAAAAGAAGTTGATATAAAGAAGTTAATAAACTGCGATTAAGAAGTTAATTTTAAAAAAAGAAATATTAGTGAAATGATACACATACAATTAAATAATCACTTGTAATCTCACAAGAGCATGAATTCTATCCGGAAATTTTTTTGAGTGCATTTCAACAACGTATTAATCGGCCCGAGTGGAACACGAGGGCCCAATTACGTTGTTGGAATGCACGATAAAAAATTTCCAGGATATGAATTCATGCTCGAGTGCAGATTCGGTAAGAAAATCGCACCAATACACTTACAAAAATTGATCAGAATTCAAAAAGTTTTTGATATTTTTTAATCAAGTTGCAACAGAATTGCGTATCTATGAGCAACGATTGTTGAAAACAAAATACTAAATCTGTCAAAGTCAAAAATGTCGCGCTTCGGAAAACAGTCATTGAATGCAATTGATAAAGCTGTGGAAGATACGGTACCAAATATTACAAATACGGTACCAAAAAGATACGGTACCAAATAAAACAATTGTGTTTTTAATTTTAATCATTAATTTTGTTAGTTTATTTAATTTTTTAGTTCTAATTAAATTATTTATTTTGACATTTGTTTTGACATAATAATTTCCGCTGAAATTTTCTACTGCTTGGTGTAGTAGGATAAAATTTCAGAAAAATTTTGTTGGTCCCATGGTAATATACTCAAATGCAACGTTTCTATTGGTCGTAAATTAGTATGGTGCGATTTTCACATGTAATACCATAAGTGCACAAATTATTTCTAGAAAATTTTTTTAAGCTCACGAATGCATTAGTTGGCGTGGAAATCTGCCCGAGTCGCAGACGAGGGCAGATTTCCTCACGCTAACTAATGCATGACTGTAAGCGATAAAAAATTTTCGGAATTAATTTTTGTACGAATGGTATTCGGTAAGAAAATCGCACAACTCTTAATTGATGTTATATTTTATAAAATATTTAATAAATTATAATGACATTTTACTACTAGATATTTCCATTCTACATCTATCTTAGTTTTTCATCTATCTTACTCGACTTCCACTTCTGCTTCCGTTGGAAACCAACAATAAACTACTTACACTCACTGTGTTTTTAATTTTAATTAGTTTTTCTGATATATTTGTTGGATTCATTTAATGTTACCAATTTTTCCAATAAATTAATTTTGACAACACCTTTCATTGTGACATCGGAAATATTTTAAATATTTCCAAAATATTTCCAAAAAATATTGATGTTGATCAATTGTAACTATAGCAACAAGCATAAATGCGGCCATTCTATTGGTTGCTTAAATAGTTGTGCGATTTTCAAGTAAATTTTCTAGGTAGAAAGATAGATACCTAGTAGAGTAAAATTCGATGTCTATCGTTCAGTTGGTATGCACTTATTTGTTCATGGCTAAAAACTATTTATTATTACTTACACCCCTACAAACGGTTTATGACTGGTCGTCCAAAATTCGTATGGTGCCGGGCGGTTGGGGGCGGCTTTTTGTAAAAAAAAATCGATTTTGATATTTTGATATTAAAATAAACTACCGAAAATCTTCTATCTCCTGCGTAAACTATAAACTCATATATCAACTCTATATAGGATAAAAAAAATGTTTCAATAAACAATTTGCATGAAAGCTTACGGGAAAATAATACTTTAAGGGCACGAAACCGCCTTGCAAATTTATGCGTGAAACGTTGCTTGGCAGCTCAGGGAATTTAACGCGGAAAAGCAGTTTCAGACGCTATTAATTATCCTAGAAAATATCTAATGGTAGATTTGGAGAGAGAACAGATGAAGCAACAAATGGACGAAATTTTTTTTTTATCTTCTTCCGCTAATTAGCTAGCGCGTGGTTAATATTTGAGCAAGGTTTTTTGTTCATATTTTACTTATTTAATGGCTATTCGAACAAATCTTTCGTCAAAACATAAGTATTTTTTTCTTTAATTTTTGGTAGCATTGGATATTTTGTAGGAGTTAAAACAAGGTCGCAAACTGCTTTACCAGTTTTTGAGAATTTTCCTCACCTCTCAATCTTTAGTAATGTTCTCGGCTAAAGCATGTGACAAATAAGTCAGATCTTGGTCCATCTATTCTTTAACAGATGTCGCAAAATTTGCAGTGAATTTAGATATGCAAAACCATATTTATTATTGTAAATAATCAATTTTTAATAAATTGGCGTCTGCGAATTTTTGCAGATACATTTTTAAGCGCCTGGCCGCTCGTGCTCTGAACCGTAGAGAACAGTACCTTATTGCCAAAGCAATATTTTTCCTTTACACCGTTCTACTTCCATTATTGTTAATTTAATTAAAAAATACACAATAATACAAGTTTAAGTTTGTAGTTTCAGGATTCCAATTAATTTTTTATTACTTCTCTCGTAGAGGAAGTATTGTATTCATGAAAAAAAAAAATTTCTCCAAATTTCACTTTTTTCTACATTATAGAATGCGTAGATTACGAAAATCATATTCACTAGTTTCCGTCTGTCGGTCGGTCTGTGCATTTCTTTAAAACACTATATTTCGGAATCTACTGACCCGATTAAAGCAAAATCTGCGTCCTTTTTTTCTACCTGCCCATAGATGATATCGAAGAAAAAAGTTTATAAAATTATCAAAGACCTGCGCTTTATAGGCCAAAAACATGCTAAAAATGGCAAAATCGGTAGATCCACTTAATCTTCTAAAGTTGCTGACCGATTTTAACCAAATATTATACATATGTTTCGTATATACCCCAAGTGGTGAATGCTTTCAAAAAATCTGGAGTTTATTATAGGGTTGAATTTTTATTAAGGGTTGAAGGGTCAAAAAGTTGTAAAAATGAATAAGTTGTAACGTGAATACCTGCCAGGAGGAATATTTGATTTGGACCAAATTTGGTATACATATTAGGGATACATGGAAGAAAATGCTGGTAAAAGTTTCATCCCCTAAAAATAAGCCCCTACGACCCATTTGCCATTTAAGTTAATTGTTCAAAAATTGCCGGTGTTGTGATTCTTATATGGCAGCATTACCCACACTTTTCCATCAGTTATTTTAGTAATATTTACATAAAGTATGTGTAAAAATAATTTTCGACCCTACCACACACCCCCACCCCTCCAATATAGAGTTTGAGTCATATGGTTCGGATTTTCTTCATATTCGGTTTCTACCATACATTTTAAACATATTTACGAATAATATAATTTAAAATAGTATGCGACCCTTATTTTGCAATTTCAACCCTTAACATACCATGTACAGACAAAATGTTCGGATTTTTTTCAAATTTGCATCCTAGTAGTAATTTAACTTACTTAACTTATCATTATTTAGTTAATTCAATTAAAATTAGGGTAGGACCTACATATTACAACTGTAACTCCTAATGCACCCCTTACAGTTTGAGTTGTCAGATTTCTTTTAAATTTGTTTTCTAATAATAAATTGAAATATAATTTAAACTAGTTTAATCAAAAATGTCCTAGAATCCTCAATTCATGTTTTTAACCCTTAACACACCCCTTACACTGATAGTGCTAGGATTTACTTTAAACATTGATGCATATTATTAATTTTAAATCTAGCTTCAAAAAGTTTCATTAAATTAGAGTACTTACAACAAATTTTTCACTTTTTAATCTTTTCATACACACGTTTCAACTTTATCGCTTAAATTTGTTTAAAATTTGGTTCCTAGTTAAAATTTGAAAAGCAATTTTAAATAACCCGATACATTTTTTTCAGTAAAAGATGCCTCAAAATTCTAGAAAATTGAATAACAAATTTTAATATAGCAACCAGAGAAGTACTGTGGAATCTCATTTCCAGCGAATTTTATTTTAACACAGCTAATTTTGTAACTTTTTAGACTGTTCAAGAGGTAAATGTTCTTGCCTAAAAAATAATATATCATGCATTGAAAACATGTGCAAATGTCCAAAATCTTGCACCAACAGAGCAATATGCAATGTAATTTAATCCCAAAGCTTAGATTCAGAGTAACGATTGTAATCAGTTAGGTGTTTATGTTTATGCTTCGGTTTATGCAATATAATCTATATTTTTTTATACTATGTTGTTATTATTTTATACAATTTATATTTTGTTTTTTAATTTTTTAAAATGTTTTAAAATAGAAATAATCTAAACTATTTGCATTCTTGTTCAATCTGTGCCAATATTAATTTTCTGTCTCGTTTTATCATTCGACAATTAAGAGTGGGGACGCGATGCGTTAACGCGGCTAGCTCCAAGCGCTCGGACACAGGGTTAGTTTTTTTTCAATTGTTCGGTTTGTATTAAATTAATAAAACAAATAAATATATCATTCTAATTCTAATATATTGACCAATAACTTTTATCCCAAGCAATTTTTTGATAAAGCAGTTAGTTTAAAAGATATTGATAAACTAAAAAATAAGAAGTTTGAAATAGTTAGTTTTGAGTAAATTGTGTTTAAAGTATTATTTTCCCGTAAGCTTTGATGTAAATTGTTTATTGAAACATTTTTTTTATCCTATATAGAGTTGATATATGAGTTTATAGATTACGCAGGCGATAAAAGATTTTCGGTAGTTTATTTTAATACAAAAATATCAAAATCGATTTTTTTTACAAAAGTCGCTCCCAACCGCCCGGCACCATACGAATTTTGGATGAGCAGTCAGAAACCGTTTGTAGGGGTGTAAGTAATAATTTAAAATAGTTTTTAGCCATGAACAATTAAGTGCACACGAAATTAAAATCTAGAGTAGTTTCAGTCCATTTCAAACTCTACTATACCTAAGTGCAAGAGCCATAAAATCAAATGTATTGTGTTATTGTGTGGTTACTGGTTCTTCGTTCTTGGGCAGAATAATAAAACGGATGTTGATCTATATTTATTACTATAATAGGAACCCGAAACATTATTGTATTATTGCTCGAAAACTAAGACGCACTTACACTTTCATCCTTTTATTTGAATTCCTTTCCCAGCAGCGGGGTTTAATTTGGTAAATTGGTAAATTTTATAAAAAACAAAACAAAAATTTAAATTTATCTTAATTTTTATATATTTACATTTACATAATTTTATATTTTATATACATATATATTATTATATATAAATTATACAAATTGTTGTTCATGTTATTTAATGCAATAATTACGATGTATTATTTTATTAATAAAATTATGATTATCTTGTTACTTATTTAGACAAAGATTAAAAGTAATAATGTAATTTCCAACATAACCCAAGAGGTATACATTTGATGTCGTTACCTGTTCAACTTTTGTCGGGTCCCGGTCAAGCGGGTCAGGTATCGCCAAAAGTAGCCCTATACCCTTTAAAGCATTTGAGCTTTATTCGCGCGCGCTTTGTCTCGACAAGAGCAGATTACTGTACCATGTTATTGTAAATATTGCAGAAATATCCATTGCGGTGGCAAAAGTCCCGAATTGTGTTATTGCAAATTGTTCGAATTTCAACACTTAGAATAATTATCGCATAAAAAGCAGTAAAAAATTTCAGATGTTTCATATTCCTTTTGTAACGCTTGAATTTCAAGTTCATCGTTTTTGCTGAATTCGTTTTTGCGAATACCTTTGCCTTTTAATTGATGCACACAAGCTGTGTGATGCCATCAAGTGCAAAATTTACATTGCACCCACAAAACTTGTTCCAAATTGTTATAAGGAGGATTCTTTGAATTACATTTAAAGCAAATATTTCTATCTAGCTTGTTACTATTATTTAAAAGCAATTCTAATATAGCCCTTGTAAAGATTTGTGGATTTTCTGTTTCCAAAAGATTATGGTTACCATTTATCAATTTTTGCGCAATTTGTAAAATAACAGCTCCACAATTGTGTTGATCACTTTGCATTTGGTGTTTAAAATTTAGTATTTGGTAATTCTCAGGAATAGAGGATCTACAAATTTGATTGTACTTGGCAGCAAATCTCTTAAATTTTTTCAAATATAGTTGCACTGATTTCACGTTACCGTTATCATCGGCATACATTGGATCAACAAAGGAGAAGGTTGCTCGCACAAAATCAATAAAAATTAAACACCAATGATTTAGATAGAAATTTTGAAACAAATTTATGACGGTATTAGAAATCCACAAGTCTGTTGTGTTATTACGATTTACATTTGACAAGCAATCTAAATCATGCAGAGTTAAATAATCATTTTTAAATTTTAGAATAATAACTGAATCATGAATCCCGTCTTTTAAATAGTAATCTTTATTTAAAACAAAGTTCCTTGCATTAAGAAGTGGAACGTTCTTTGCTACTTTATTTGTAACAACAGAAGGCCCATCAGCGACAGTCAAAAACTCAACAATAGGCAAAAGCTGAGCAACAAACAAATTATCAATGAGCGGCAAAGATTCTTTTTCTGAATTAATATTTAAAGGACTCAATAAAGAACAATAAGAATGTTCAGTCTTAATTAGATGTGAAAACACTTCAGGTTTATCATCATATTGAGATAGAGCAATTTTCATTTTTTTTTTAATTTAGTCATATGAAAATATGTGCCATGATTGTTTTCTGGAAAAACAGGAGGTCGAGGCTTACGCCAATTCTCGGTAGGCTCATTTTCTGTATTAATACCAGAATTGAAGTGTTTCTTTTTTTTTAAATTAAACCTAATTCACAATAACAAATCGGCCACATTTTAGAGATCGTTCTGAATCCTTAAATGAATTCTTTACCAGATTAAACCAATTCTCAACTGGTGCATTGCAAAAACGTTTATTAAAGCGTTTGGAAAATATATTTGTCCACAAAGGTAAAAGTGGCAAATACTTTTCCAACATGACTTTTGCTAGATCGGGGCAATAATAAATATTATCTACAGAGGCGTTATCGTTCAATAATAACATGTTAGGATTAATTTGATTTCGGATACTATTGAATGCTTTATAAAATCGACTGCCCGCAAGGATAGCCTTTATTTTATGTCGCGGATTCTTAGCAATTATTTTAAAATCAGTATTAATTTCATTGTCAATATCGTTTAAATCACAATGTAAACATATGTTTGTTATTACCCCTAATGCAGATTGCACACAAGTATTCTTTGACTTAGTGTCAGTTAAAATAAAAAAAGCTCTCAGCCCATTTACAAATAATTTCAAAGTCGTGCAAATTAAACAATGCTGCAACGATTTTGGCCTGATGATTTAATACAAACTTATTAACTTGACGTGTTAAAATTTTCATTAAATGGGCGCAGCAAATATGAACCGGATTGTAATTTTCGAAATGAGCCAGATCAGCGGTTTTCGTTGCGTATCCAAAAGCATATTCTAAATACTGTTTCAAGTTAATAACTGGATTTCAATTTTCAACGATCGTATTTATCAATGCATAACTGAAATCTACGACCAATCCATCAAATACTGGCCATTGTTTGTTGAATTTACTTTTAACGTCAATCATAAATGAATTTGTGCAACCACTAATAGCTCTTTGATCATGAGCATCGCTAATAAATTCGAAAGCAGGGCAGATTTTACCATTACTTAATGCCATCGTAAAAGCGTAAAGAAATACTCTTTTTTGGTGTGCCGGTGGCTTTAGCTTTGCACCAGTTGAAGAACAGTGAATTGGTATTCTAACAATTGAACCGGTCGCGTCAAAATACCCAATTGGTCTTAAAATAGTACCACCTTCGGATCGAGTTTCAGATCTAATTAGTTCAATTTGTTGTGCATTATATAAATAAACTCCAAACTGTTTTGCTGTAAACTCTCTAATATAGTCCTTATTAGGCTCCAACGACAAAAAATACATGTCAAGAAAATCATTTTTATGACGGTCAAGCTCTGCTTGCAATTCTTGCCGAGCTTTCCTGTATACACAATCTGATTTTAATATTTGAAGATTTTGGCCACTTGCTACTAATTTTCGGCTAAGCTTATTTATGTGGTCAATGCGAACTTTAATTGGCTTTTTTAATTTTAAGTCGCGCTTAACCACATCGCGTTTTAAACACCTAAGCTGCCTAGTTAGTTTTCCCAAATGATTAAAATTGATATTTGAACTGAACAATCTAAATATTCTAACATCACAATCAATGCGTATTTTAAACAGTTTGCATTGTGGATGCAAACAATATCCATATATATTAATCATGTGTTTTACACGATTAACATTTTTGAAATAAAAGTCGCATACATTGTTCATTTGTGGAATTAATTTACGTTTTACAACTATTTTCAAATATTTGCCATCTGATAAATTTTTTGAAATTTTGTTTAAAACTTGTACTGTTCCTTCCAAAACAGTACATATTTTATAGGAATTTGGCCGGACTTTTACAAAATTACATTCATTTACAGAACCTTGGGGTATTAATTGAGCGTTTTTGTCAGGTTTTGTATAACACAAACCCTCTACAATACTACTACCCAACACAAGACATATTTTATTTTTAGATTCCTCAAAACTAACAAATTCCGAATTGAATCCGGTAGTACTATTTTCATCAACACTTGAATATTCAAATTGGCTTATCAATTCTGTTTTTAAATTCGAAGCTAAAGGTGTCGATGATACCAACTCATTTTCAATTGCACTTTCAAAAGCGATTTCATTATCACCTGCATCGGTTTCAATAACAAAATTTTTAATTTGATTACTCTGGGCGGGAGATAAAACATTATTAAATAAATTACTGCTATTTATATTTTTGACAAAAATATTATTCTTATGCCTTTTAATAATAGTGGATAAATATTTTAAATTTAATGTAGAAATTTGCAAATTAAGAAAATTGCATAACTCACCGAAATTTAATTTCGATTGTGATGTTACATTCTTATTTTCTAGGACTACTTTAATCCGAACAATTTGGTCCAAAACACTCAACTTTTTAAACCGCCTACCCGCAATCATTTTAGCCGCCATATTCACAAAATTTAGATGATACTCTATAGTCACGCACTTGACTCGACTGAACTCAAGAGGGATCATTGCCGAAGTTCTAAGTCGTTTTTTAGCTTGTTTTCGGAGCGCACAAAATTCTGTGAACTTGCTTGTTATATATTTTACACACAAACAAATGTATTTTTTGCCAATCTCCTTTTCAAGCCCTTGTCAGGGCAATTAGCCTCTAAGCGGGTAGATAGACCTTCACGCATCGAATCTGAAACATTAAATTCAAGAGAAATATGAGCATCGACCGCATTACAAGGAGGCTATTTACACATACATTTATCATTACAATCCACTCACTGATCGAGATCAAAACACACTGAATTCCCAAGTAGTGTTGCCCCAAAATAATAAAAGAATAATAACCGAACACAAGCCTGAACCCCGAGGATCGCCTACGCGGGCTCGGACTTAAATTAACCAAGGTTTTCAGCAAAGCAGACGGATTACCCAGTCCGAATTGGCCTGGATCAGTACTAATAATTCTACGGGGTTTAACTCGTATCAGCGAGCGGCATGCTTAACCTTACTTTTGTTATCCGGCCAACACACACTCTCATTATAGCAAATCAACTAATACCATGCAATCACAGGACAATGCTAAATAAGCAAAAATCACTTACCTAATCAACAACTCAACACAACCAGTTTAAAAATGAGTAGCTCAGCCACAAAATCTTGTTTTCCAGAGAAGTGAATGCAAATCAACGTTTTAAGCTTAAGCCCGTTTTTGCCGGTCAATTGTCACCATTCACGGTAGGGTTTCTGACCTGCATATTACCACAACAAATAATCAAGTTTAGGAATTCGGTATTGATAACTAAATTTACTGATCGCACTTTAATTCTTTGACATAAATGAATAAACTTAAATACATAAAATATAGTTTATAAGTTAAATAGACACTATTAGAAATTAATTTTGGGTTGCCTATTTTCTGGCGTCACAATCAAAGTTTTGTTACACCCTTTTCTTTTAAAAGTAGTTGGGATATTGGGCTAATTTAAAAATTGTATCTAAAATCATATTGAGTTATATAGCATATACCTACATGCTATATAGATATTCCGAGATACATAGATATGCCCAGTTATATGTGAGAAAATTAATAGAACTATTATGAAACATTTATGGCAAGCAATATAAAATTATTGTAAGTAGGTATAACCTAGTAGAAGACAATGACATCTGCGCAATTCATATACAAATACTATATGATGGGTATAATTAGCTTTAACTTTTACTCTAATATTCCTAATAGTAACATGAATAGCTGAATTATTTGTAGTTTCCAGTTATTGGTTTGTAAATATACCAATCACACCAAATCGTTAAATTTCAAAACGCATAATACGTGTAATACCCGCATAATACTTATGAAAAATATATTTTATTTTAATTTAATGCCTCTTTATTGTTAATTATTGTAAACAATAAATATCTACCTCATTAAATTAGAATTAAGCAATTGTTACCAATATTTTTTTTATATATTGCTGCATCATGTATACTAATAACAGTACATATCGGCTTTCTTAAGTATTCCGCTTTTTTAGGCAATTAAGGTTAATTTGTTTTTGCTAATTAGATAATTTTTTGACAAATTATTCGACAAAAATTCAACATTTTTTTGATGGCAAATCACGACGTTTGCACCGCACTATTCTGTACAACAGCGCCCGCTTATTTTGGTGAACGGTGCCCTTCAATTTTTGTGAGTTGCGCCAATAATTTACAAAATTTACAATTTATTTGCAAAAATCAATGCAATTCAATTAAAGTGTATTTAATTAGTAAATATTTTGGCAAATTTAAAATAAATAATTTATATGGTCGTTTATGGAAAAGGAATGCCAATAGAAGGATAAAAGCAGTACGCTTCAGTTTTCGAGCGATAATAGGTACAGAGGTTTCAATTTCTATTTATAGTGTATAGCAATAAATAGATCAAAACCCCGTTCAATTATTCTACCTGCTCAAAAACCACACATTGCATTATGTAAATTTTGTTTTATGTTTGAGATACAATTTATTTAGTTTATAGAGTTTTTATAGTACCTACCTACAAAGAAATCTTAAGTTTTTAGTTAAATCTTGAACAAATAAGCCGATTAGTGTTGCAATAATTGGAAAATTAATTCTATCCATCATGTAGGCATTATACTGATTATTTTTTTATTGTTTATTTTGTTTTTTAATGTTTAGTTGCATAGGAATTTTTACAATATACTTAAGTGCCTCGTCAAAGCCGATTATTGCAACAATTGCGGATAATAATTAAATCGCAGCTGAGATGATTAGTTTCGCTCTAGTGAAACAATCAAAGAGAATTAATTTTATTATTTAATTAATCTTGTTAAAAATCCATTTGAATTAATCTGGAAATTTATGATGCAACTTAATACATTTTTATGGAAAAATTAAAAAAAATTGCAATAACTATAATTGGAGAATTTAATCCGAGCCTAGAGGTGATTAATTTTAATTTCAAATCGATCAATCAAAAAAATATTCTTTTCTAGCCTAGGTAATGTCAATAACGTTGAAAGGCATCGCTCAAAAAAATAAGCGGGGACTTGCCGTACCTGAGCGGTAAAATCACCGTGATTTGCCATCAAAACAAAAGTTCCATTTTTTGTCAAATAATTTGTCGTCCAATTGTCTAATTAGCCAAAACTAATTAATTAGGATAAATCAGGATAATTCCGGATAATAAACAAGATTAATCAAGAGTTTTGCTAAGCCGTAAATTATTTACGGCTCAAAAATTAGATGCACTTTTATTCTTTTATTCGCATTATATTTATTCCTAATATTGAATTACATTAAGAAGTTTAAGAAAAGTATGGAAAGATTGTTGATTGCATGTATTTATAAAAATACATGTAATCATGTATGATCATTCTTGTAATGTAATAATTTAATAATAATAATAAATAATTATTACATTGATTATTTTTTGACGTTTCTATTAACCAATCATGTCGCATTATTTTTGATCATGTGATTAATTCTATCCAATCATATCATTATTATAGTGGGAATAATGTGTCTACATTATTTTCGCGAGAATAATTTCTGTACATTGTTTTTGATCATTTGTTTTCTGACATTTTTATTGTTTGATTGTCATCATCGTATCGTAAATCTTAAAACATGACCGAAAAACGTTTTACTGGCCCATCAATAGGTGAATTTAATAATAGTTTCTATTGGTTTGTCAAAAAATAATCGTCCGAATACAACTCGAGAGTTCAATAAATTAGAAAATAATTTGACAGATAATTGCTCAAACTTGTTGCCATACGGCAATAGCCACTCGAGCCCTTCGGACTCTCGTGTCTATTGCCAGGCAACAAGTTTTCGCAAATCTGTCAAATTATTTTCAATTTATTTTCACTCTCTTGTTATATTACTAATGATTATTCAATGTAATAATTTTATCATATGTGCCAAAAATAGAAGTTGAGTGCCAAAAAAATATAGGTATCTATTAGTTTTATTAAAATAGATCGCTATAATTTAAATAACAAATCATAGTGCCCAGGAACATCAAACGATCGATCAAATCGATCGATCGCCAGTAGGACTCAAAGTCTACGTTCCAATATGTCCATCATGACTATCTTTCACATCTGGCTCACTAACGCCATTTTATTATATATCATAGCAGCCATAGATTAGAGAAGATGTAGATAGCTATCTCTTACTACCATACGTCACTAAGAGTTGCTTAGCCTTCATAGAGGCAACACTTCAGTGCTGGAGCCACTAGCGTACGTTTTGGCGGGTATTCAAATTGATTTTTTGGAGGGAAATTTGAATTAATGGGTTTTTTGCAAAAATAAATGTTATTTCTAAATTTTAAATTTAATTTTATTAGTATAATATTGAAGCTAATAAAATTAATATTTACTTACTCTAAAGTAAATATTAATTTTATTACTATCAATATTATACTAATAAAATTAAATTTAAAATTTAGAAATAACACTTACTTTTGCTGCAAATAACATACATAATACAGTATAATATATTTATTATATATAAATAATAAATTAATAATAAATACAATAGTAAATAATCAGAATCATCGATTTCGGATTGTATTGATCCCTGGGATATTTCCTGAGGTGTTTCATCTGAAGAAATATTCGAGTTATCTAAAACAAATATATACTTTTATATATCTTATTCAATTCGTTTATTTTTAAATATTTAAAAATATTTATTTGAGAATAGAGATTTCAAAGGTTTTTACAATATTTACGCTATGATGGCTTACATATTATTTAGCGAAATTTAATTTTACCTGGCAAATACAATTTTGGAATGGTTCCACATTTAAGATTTGATCGATTCTTCGATGTTTCGTAAATATCTTCGACCTTCGTCCGCAAAATGAATATTGCAAATCAAAAAATTCTTTCGTTGTTCCACAGCTTTTTCTAGGAGATCTATTCTTCTAACAGCATTACACCATTTGCTAAACAACTGAAATAGAGTATTTCTTTAATAACATTACAATTTATTTATATTTTTAACTTACATCATTGTTATTTGGCATTGTATGCATGATCATTAGAACGATAATTGTTATTACAATTCGATGGTACACAACACTTAAATCCCGTTTTCGGTCAATCTCAATATAAATGATATACGAAAATATACAAAAACACAGAAAACACTTGGAAAAAACTCGGATTAATAAATAAGCACGAAGCGAATGTCAATAAACTAATAAGGTTAGAATAAAATAAACATAGATTATATACAAGAGATACCTGTAATTTCAGAGATAATAAAAGAAGAAGCGAAAGTGGCGGGGCAAGTGTTGCCTCTATGAAGTAAGGTCCCCCACTCTAACACTAAATGAAATTCTACGTTAAAGATTACGGACCCTGGCCACAACTGTCAAAAGTTTGGACACGCCCAATCGCGATGCACAGCTACTCTCACGTGTGTTAAATGCGCCGGCAGCCACAGCTCGGTTGACTGTCCTCGCAGCAAACAAGAACCAGCCACTTGCGTCAACTGCAATGGCAACCACACGGCCAACTATAAGGGCTGCTAGAAATTCCCGAAACCGTCTAACCAAGCAAGACCAAGTGCATCCAGACCCTCTGCAGCCAAATCATTCGCCTAAACCAGCTGCTGCTCCTGCCGCTGCTCATGCTCCTCCAAACACCAACGCATCTTCTACAGATCAGTTCGACATCATATCAACGATGATCAACCTAAAAACAATGTGCGAACAGATCTGCGCCTTTACGGA
Source organism: Cryptophagus acutangulus (assembly GCA_963556235.1). NCBI lineage: Eukaryota > Metazoa > Arthropoda > Insecta > Coleoptera > Cryptophagidae > Cryptophagus > Cryptophagus acutangulus. Next base: position 3,458,329 of record OY744571.1, read on the forward strand.
GCAGTTCAAGCAACTCATACCCATGCTGACAACTAATTTACCACACTCCACCAGTTAAGGCCAGCATAACCATTAACAAATGTTTTCAACCAGATAGGTTTCTGGAACGCAAACATTCGTTAAAAATAACAGTTACAAAAGCATTACAAACCTCAATGCTGAATGGAGGTTCGACTGAGACTAAAGGGTCTAAAGAAACATTTCGTTTCTGACCCTAGATGACCAAAGACGATAGCAGATGATACAGAAATTATTTCTCCCAGAATGCTTCCTTGAAAAATATCATTAAATAGTTATTTCAATAGTTACAATTATAACTTGGTTTATGTTCCAGGACCAAAGTTGTCAAATGTAGATGCACTTAGCCGACTTCCGTTACAACAGATCAAAGAAGGGGAAGAAGTAATACTAGCCGTACTGAAGATAGATCTAGTGTGGAGTTGTCGGTCTCCCATCTGGCGCGTCCCCGGGTGGCGGATAGAGAAACGCTTCCCTGTCATGGGTAGCGGGGAAATCAAATACCCACCGCGGACCAAAATCGACAAAGAAATCCAGCAAGCGTCTGTCTCGAATCGAGCGGCTTGTTGGTCAGCGTCTAACCCCAGAGAGGCGGCTGTGTTTGCGGGGGGGGGGCTCTATAAACAAGATCGATACCCACCATAGGCGGGTGCCTATGGTGGGTCAGCTAAGCAAGACAACCATGATAAATACAAATACAAAGGCTAGAAGATGAAGATGACGAGCTAGCGGAGAAAGAAAAGCAAAGGAAGATGGAGGAACAAATATCCGAACCGGTATTGCATACAATAATTGAAGTTGAATCTAAATACCTAATCGATTTTGGGGTAGAACAAGGACTGCTTCATTTCATATCCAATTATTTAAACAGGAATTAGAGAACTGCCAAATTGAATGCATAATAGAAAAGAACCCGGGGATACTAGTAGAGGAAGTATGTTCTGGACCCTCCGGACTAGTTCCGACACTTTCTAACACATGAGAGAATATATCGTTCTCACTCGCACTCATTAAAATTATTAATTTTTATAGCAGTGGTAGTACTGACGTCGCGCGAGATTTGAAATGGTAATTACGTCACAAATTATCGTTGGCAACACTGTTTAAGTGGGATATTTTAAATTTAAATTAAGTATTCCTTAAACACGTCATACAACCCCACAAAATGTTCTAAAAAATCAATCATATTATTAAACCGTTCTATTTTTTTAAATTAATAATTTAATTTCTCCTCTATATCCTATAATAATGTGAAAAAAGTTAGAGAACTACCTGGGACTCGAACCCGGGACCTCACGATTGTGAGAGACTAATGATAGTATTCTCTAAAAACTATTTTACATTAGGTTATTTTAAAGTAATGTTAATAACATAGCTCTGTAAAATGGATTCCAACATTATGTTAATAACATAAATAATTTTGTATTCTCTATCTAGCTATGTAAAATTATAAATAACATATCATTTTTTTTTTCTAAGACACCCTTGAATTTTGAAAAATAATTTTGACATTTATCAATTTAGCAATTGAAAAATATAAATAATTTGAAGCTTCGTGAATTTTTTGCTTAAATTAATTGATTATCAGTTGAAAGGTAATATAACATCATGTGTAATATTACCACAATACATTTATTATCATAGACAACTATCTTCAGATAAAAATTATGGCTTTTGCTAAAAAGAAACGCGAGAAAAAAACTAGTGAAGAACAACTTGAGATCTATTTGAGATTTATGGAGGAAAACGAAATATTTCGTACAGGAACTATCAATCCTACAATTCCGGAAAACTATTATTTGAATAAATGGGAAGATTTGACTTTGTTGTTAAATAGCTGCAACTCTGGGCCCGTGTTGAGTTCTACTGATTGGAAAAAAAGATTCACCAATTGGAAAAACACTACTCGAGCAAAATATCGAAATTTGGCAGCGGATATTAAAAAAACTGGCGGAGGCCCTGCTGCAGACATTAAAATGACTGCTTTAGAAGAACGCGGACTAAATGTTTGGGGTAGAGTGACAGTGGCGGGCTCCAATTTAGTTCCTGTTGCAGGTGGATTGCAGTCAACGTTTAACGATATACCCGGTAACAATTTAGCACAAACAATTAATGAAGCAAAAATACTTTTTGAAGATGATGTGGAAATGGAAAATTTGGAGGTTAATATTTGTATGGGTGAAATTAACGAAATATGTGAACCAGAAACTCTACGAGATCAACGAGAACTCAACAAAACGCCTTCAAAAAAATTGAAAATGACTGAGAGAAAATTTGAGACTTCACAACATCAACAAGAATTTATCAACAAGACGCATTTAAAAAGATCGAGAAAGCCTGAAAGAATACCTTTGTTTCAAAAACCAACATCTTCGAAATCTGAAAGCAGTACCATAAAAGAGTTAGGCCAAGAACTACTTAAAAACTACAAAGAAAATACTTCAAATCAAGACGAGTTTAATATCATAAAATTAAAACATGAACAAAAAATTTTAGATTTGGAAGTAAACAAACTGAAATTTGAAATTGCAAAATACAAATTTGAGAATCCTGGTTTCAGTTTTGTATATAATGAATAATAAGAAAATTATTCAGTTAGTTCAAAAACTGTTATCATTTTTGTTATCATTTTTTCTGTTATCATTTTTTTTCTGTTATTTTTTATTTTATCATTTATTTTTTCTGTTTTTTTTGTTAGTGCGATACTTACAACAACACAATTCTTGTATAAATTGAAACAACAATTAAAATAAATAAGTTAATATTAATTTAAATTTTTTTGATTAGTGAATATTTTCTCGAATATAATTTTCTCTTGCTAGTCTTCCTAAATTAAGATAATTAGCATTATCTAGAATTTCTGCATTATTGTTATCATCATTATCATTATCTTCGTCATGGTTGTTTTCTTCATAATTAAAATCTAGGTTTGCATGAAGCGCTAGATTATGTAGAACTATGGCGGCATATATAATATATGCTGCTTTAGAAGGATGATAATGTAAGACTCTATGCTTTAGGAGAGCTCTAAATCGATTTTTTAAAATACCATTAGTCCTTTCTATTGTATTTCGAGCAGATTTTAACATGCTGTTGAATTGAGCTTCCGGTGTACCAACTTGCACTGCCTGAAAAGATGTAAAACACCAAGGTTCCAATGGGTATCCACTGTCAGCAATTAAATAAGTTGTAGTGTCGCCATTTTCATAATTTTGCAATAAATGGGCTCTAATGTCTGACATTCTATATATTGCAGAATCATGTACTGACCCAGGATAACGAGCATTGCATGCCAAAATTCTGGTTCGGGAATCGCAAATTAACATAACGTTTATACTAAAATCTTGCTTTCTATTTAAATAAACATGTGGTGGATGTGCTTCATCTGCTATTGGAGGAGCAATAATGTTCACGTGAGTTCCATCAATAGCACCCACAACACCTCGAAGTCCAAATTTTTCAAAAAATCCTGCTTTTACTGAAGCTACACTATTTGGTGTAGTTGGAAACTGAACCCATATAGGCATCAATATATTAGATATCAGTTGGCAAATTTCTGAAACTGCCCTACTTACTGATGGCTGACTAACCGAAAGCCAAAAATTTTGACCAACGCAATGCTGATATGATCCACGACTCAAAAAGGATATTGCTAATAACAATTTTAAGCGAAAGGGTAAGGCAGTTGATCTTTGGTTCGGTTCAATATGTGGTTCTAGAGATATAATCAAATAATTCACTATTTCTCGTGATAGTCGAAATTCGTATTGGAACTCTTGCTCTGGCATTTCAAAGGGGTTTTGTGCATCTCTTAGCTGCTTTCTATATAGTTTCATATAATTTCTAAAGAATACAGCTAGTATGATTTTTCTTATAGATAAAACCACATCTTACCTTCTTTCATCTTCAGCTAGTAAAGCGTAAACAAAAATCGGTATAATATCGTTGTTGTTCATTTCGATTGACGTTAGCCTAGACAATTCACTGAAAATCTTATTTAAAAAGTGCAATTGTTTGGCTACTCGATTTTTAAAACATTTCATACTCGATTTCATAACAGAGCTCAGCTAACCTTAACGTTCCGCGAAATGCGTATGTTATTTTACAGAATATGTTATTAAAATAATGTTAATAACAAACCTAAAAATGCTTACAGAATTGCAAAAATTGTAACATTCTGTTATTTTAATAAAATAACAAAATGTTACCTTAAAATAGAGTTAGAGAATACCACCATAATCTTACCACCACACCACAGCGCTAGTTAATAATGATTAAGATGTTAATAATGAAAAATTGTCAAATAAACTATATTTTTCTAATTTTGGCATGTAAAATGTGACTTTTCAAAATCGATTGTAGTTGGCAAACGGCACATTTTACGCAACTGGTGATGTAATGAAAAATATTTCACAACTGGTGATGAAAAGTTCCGAATAAAGCCTACTTGTTTTGATAAAATTCACTAAATTATTAATATCATAAGTTTAAAAAACTCTTTTTTGAGAAGGTTCTTGTAAAAATTAGAAAAAATCTTGTATGCAACATGTTAGGAAATGCTATTTTGTGTAACTCGCGTTATTTTGCAGAACTCGCTGCGCTCGTCCCGCAGAAATCCGCTCGTTACACAAAAAAATGCATTTCCTAACTGGTTGCATAAATAGCTATTAATACATTTTTTTTAAATAAATAAGGCTATAACGTTCAAAGAGTTCTATAAAATTGTCTTTGATCGACTCCAAGAAAATTATTTTGGTAAAAAAAATCATATCCGCTTTGCTACAAATCAGAATAAAATATATCCAATGGTTTAATGGTCGATTGCTTATCAAGCAGCAAGAAAATGACCGTGGGAAGAATTTGCAAGAGATAATGTAAGATTCTAAACTAGAATTCGAAATGTGGAAATAAAAATAAAAGCTTTAAATGTAGATCACCGTCAAAACATGTTTGAACAATGATTTAGATCCGAAAAAAAACTTGAAAGATGTTTAAATATATATGGAATATTAATAAATGTTATAGGACTGTGTTGCAAGCTAATAAACGAGTTTATATTTTAAATTATATATTTTTGCTATTATTCACTAATAGGTTTGTTTCATCAGCCAGTTCTGAACCGTTCTGAGACAAAATGCAAGCGCAGTTGACAAAAGTCTGTTTCATCAGACCTTAGAATCGGAACTGACAATTCTAGAACTAGAAATTGACTGTTTCACCACATATATGAACTAATCCTGAACCGTTCCGAACCGTAGAAATCAGTTCTTGCTTCAAAGCAAGAACTGTCGAGAACTGATTCCCCACTACCGCGGCATATGACTGCTGACACACCTTACGACCCGAGTGCTTTGTTTTGATTGTGTTTTGGTCTCGGAATGCTACGCTACTGCTGCTGGATCTGTTTAAAAAGCATGGAAAATCAGTAGGCACTTTAAAAATGAAAAATTTAAAAGCAAGTCTTTTCTAAAGAGTTGTCCAAAACTTTGAAAATTACGATTTCCAGGGAATGCTGTTAAACAAGTGGAAAGTTCTAGAAAGGAACTTTAAAAAATATACAGAAAACAAGACTGCGACAGGACGAGGGCGAAAACAATTTGAGTTTGCTGAGGAAATGGAAGGAATAATAAGGAAGAATAAAAACATCAATCCCGATCTTTTGCCTGATAGTCAAACAATCCACAACCCTGTGGAAATTGTTGACAATGAAGAATTGGAAATTGTAAATCTTACAGCAAGCATCCCATCTACGTCAAAGCTGCTAGAAGACAGGGGTGAGTCAATTAGGAAATCATGCATCAAAAGAAAGAAATCGGTTTTGGAAACGATTCGTATAGATCTTAAGAAATACCAAGCGAAGACGCTTAAACAAGAAGATGACAAAATTTCTTTATTGATGGAAAGAAATAAACTGATTGCAGTAAGATTGCAACTCCAAAAAGACAAAGAAAACTCTGGTTTTTTTAAGGACCTTTATGTTATTCCATTGGCCGCAACCTACTTTGCATCAAATTTGTTATATAGTTTTTTCAATTTTAATATCTTTATGTTTATTTAGAAAGAGAAAATACGACTATTATTGTTTTTTTATATTGTTTATATTAATGTAGTGTCTTAAAAATAATAAACGTCTTAAAAATTTATATTTATATTTATTTTTTCTTTAAATTTGTAGATTTCTAGCAACTTCATCGCGAATCCGATTAGCTACTCTATCTTCCGGCATTTCATTGTTTTCCACTTCGTCATGTTTTAAATCTTCAACACCTTCAACATCTTCAATGTCAAAATCTTCTTCGAAACTCAGTTCATTGTCGATAGCCATATTGTGCAGAACGCAAGCTGCTCTTATAAAGTGAACAATATACGAAATTTCTCTCAGCTTCAAATGATATTGTCACGATTTACGCGACTGGGGAACGTAGCGGGTTTGAATTCCAATAAATTAGTCGAGGGGCCAGTGTTAAAATTATATTTATTAACTCACGTATTGATCCCCGCACATTAGGGTATTAATTTACTTACATCATTATGGGTCCCAGCGGCAACGAGCGGAGGGCAATGGTCATCTTGGCACTTGGTCTTCTATGATATTTCTCTGACACCAGTTCGCGACGCGTTTATTATATTTGGATCGACCTATATGGTTCGATCCTCAAAACCGACTAACTCTCTTTTGCATTACAATAATTATTGTTACTTTGCAATTTGTGTCAGCTCAGCGTTCGATCGGTCATCCCGTTCGATCACCTTGCTGGCACCGCGGCTCGTGTTGCTTTTCCGGTGTCTTCGACAACGTGAGATTCATGTAATCGCTGATAAGGCGGATCATATGTTATTTGCATAATGCCAAATAATTCCACAATAGTTTGAGTCTTGACATATGCCCTCCCTTCGAAGCGCTGGGCTCACAGTGCTACCTGAAAAAGAGAGACGCATTTTTTTGTTATGAATTTGAACAATAAGTGTACCAATAATGCCGATAATAAATATACCAATTTGTTTAGTTTAGTTCCTAAGTTCTGGTAACTGTTGCATTGGCAATTACCAGATAACATAAACAGATGTGGGCACTTAAAAAAAAGGTCGGACCGAGCGTCGAACAATTCTTGTAATTTCCTAATACTATTTACGTCTAACACCCCCTTAAAATCTACATAAAATTAAATATTGTATTATGCTAATTTTATTGCGTTGCTTTCCCCAAATCCACGAAAGGCCTTTAGTACGAATTTACAGACATTGATTATGTGTACGCCCGGTATATCATCTTATACATTGTATTACTAATTATCTGAATTAGATTAGCTTATATTATTTCTCCGAGTTTGTTTATCTTAATAAACGTGCCTGTTCCTGGTTTTGGGTGTCGCATTACATTACAGCCTCTTGGGTTTTTCGTTTAGTTGTCTGCCAACTTCGTCCGTTGGTGTGCGTTTTCCGAGTTCTTGGTGGCCGTAGTGTTTTGTTTTTGAGTTATATATTTTTTTTGTGTTTTTGGACTATCCATTTAATACATGTAAGTAGTATACTATTTTTTTTTTTTTTTTTTTTTTTTTTTTTTTTTTTTTTTGACGGTGATGCAGCCCTATTGGAGATGTCCGACCTTTTCCTGGGCGCTTCCTCGGCGTTGGTGGAGGGTGACGACGATGATGCGGCCTTGTTGGAGATGCCCGACCTTTCCCTCGGTGCTTCGGGTACCGATCTCCTCCCTTATCGGGTTCGTGCGCGCTTAGACGCGCAGGGACGATCCGGACGGCGCCTAATGCTGGTCTCCGAGAGTGGTGCTCCGGTGACTCCTAGCCTTGGTTCGTTGGCTGTGACCCGTGTGCCGACAGTGATTCCATCGTCGGTGAGGGCCACCTATTCCGGGCTCCAGGACCGGATCAGTCCAGATGCGTGCTGGGATTGCGGCCAGTTTGGCCATTTGAGGCGGGATTGCCCAAATGAGCGCCTCCCGTTTTGTTCGCGGTGTGGTTTTCGCGGGAGGTCGTGGCGGCAATGTATGTGCCCGGGGGCCGTACAAAACCGTCGGCGTGGGGGTCGCCCCCAGTCGAGTGGACCTCCCTTGTCATTACCGGAGTTTTTTGATCGGCCCATGGATCGATGTTTTCGATGCTGCCGGCTATCCTGTTGGCGTTCGGCCTGCGATGGTTATCCCGTCGCCTTTTGCTCCAGGTGTGGGAAGGTCGGCATTCTGAGCCGAAATTGTCCGTGTCCGCCGTTACTCGAGAGGAGTCGGCGATGATTCGTTACTTTGTTGATGCGATGGTTAATAAATCATTTATATAAGTGCGTGTCGTTTAATTTATATTAACCCTATTCTCTAGTACCCTAACATTCTAACCTGACAATTAATTTACCTTATTAAAACTAATCCTTTATTAAAACTAATTAAATAACCCTTATTGAACATAAATCTGCTAGTACTGCTAAAACTAGCCTAATAAAACTAACCTAACCATTACATTTTCCCTTTATTAACCTAAAACTAATTCTGTTAACGACGTCCTAAATTTACTTAGACAATCTACAATTTACCTAAACAATCTAAGTTTAACTTAAACAATAACAACTTTACGCGCAAAACCAAAAAAAAAACTTAATGGCATCCTATACTACCTACCCTCTCAATTTTCTATCTCTTTTTTTTTTTTTTTCTACCTTTTCGATCTCTTATCCACCTGTCTACGCAACATCCTCCTTTCGTCTACCTTTAACCTACATCTCTGTCTAATTTCTTCTGCCTATTTATCTGATTCTATCCTGCTCCCCGCAAAATTGGTGCCGTGTCCCGAACTCTATTTAATACTTATTTTCTTTATCTCTATTATCTCCTTTATATCTTCTTTATCTTCATTATCTTCATTATCTTCATTATCTTCATTATCTTCATTATCTTCTTTATCTTCATTATCTTCTTGCGCGCCTGCACTTTGGGTCTGGGACATTGATTTCCGCCGCTCATTTACTACTTTTAAGCTTTATAGCAAATCAGGGGCGGTCCAATCTCCTGGATTTTGGGTGCTTGACAGTGGCATCCATCTAACCATGGGGCACCAAACGGTTAAATGGTCATGTAGCCATATTAATGTGTGCTAAGCCATTATAGCACCACATTAACGGTTTGCCCTTGGGACATGGGGCAGGTCTTCTATATTTATTCTATTTCTTCTTTATTTCTTTATTCTTCTTTCTCCTCAATTTTTTTTCTTCTTCACTTCTGTGCGTGCTAAGCCATTATAGCACGTTTCTTCCTTCTTCTTCTTGCTTCTTAACTTCTTCAATTGACTGATGGTCCTCTCCAACAATTTTGCGTACCAAGCAATGGTAGTGCGGAATTATTGACTATTTCTTCTCTCTTTTTTATTTCTCCATCCTTCCTAAATTCTTCTCTTGACAGGTTCACGTCTTCTTCGTTCACGTTCGCGTGCTACGTTTCTTCCTTCTTCTTCTTTCTTCTTCCTCTTTCTTCTTAGCGTCTTTGAAGGGTAGGTTGTTCTTCTTTCCGTTAGGCTGTTCGTCTTCCGTCTTTCATTTACTTTTAATAATTTAATTTAATTGACTTTACTTATTACTTTAAAAAGAAAAATTTGACTTTGCTAATTTATTACTTGACTTTACTAATTTATTTATTGACTTTACTAATTTAATATAACTAACTACAGCTCCTCTTCTTGCTGCTTTTGCTTCTTCCATGCAACGTCGTCATGTGGGGTCCATAATCTATTTATCAACAAAGGTTATCTACACGTATTTTATTTATTACATTTATAATGCTTTTCCATATGCTATCTCCATATTCTTCTGATTGTGTGTGGCTGTTTTGTGTCCCTATGTCCTACTTACTATTTACCTAAAATATTAATTGCCTAATTAATTCTTATCCTACTTTTACCGGTCATCCTAGTCTTCTATTTCCTCAAGTTCACGTCCTTCGCCGTAATTCCAGTCCTCCTGTTTCTCTTGGATTAGCAAAAGATCGTCGTACCTAACTTCGCGTGATTCCCCTTTCCTGCTTGCGCCTAATCTAGCGATTTGCGACTCTTCTAATGGGTATTCGTCGTCTTCGTCTCCCGCTACCATTCTGAAATCGCCTTCTGTCCAGTCGGGGTTTGTTATTTGGGCACTGCGTGCTGTTTTCGCTCTTTTGCCATTTCCGGCTTCGTCACTTGAAGTCCTTTTTCGACCTCCGGGACTGCAGGGTCGCGACCATGACATCTTTTCGATGGCGTCTTTTATGCTTCTCATTTCGGCCACTTCTTTTTGTCCCACCCTTTCTTCTCCTTGTGGCCTTGTGGCTGCTCGCCTCGACTCCTTCTTCTTTTCCTCTTCTTGTTTCTTCTTCATTCTGTCTAGGGTCAACTTGTTCGGCATTTCTTTGCGAAGGTTATACCTAAATTTTATTGGGCCTTTCCTAAATGTTCCGGAAGTAATTTTATTAAGCCTAATTCCCGCGAGGGGTAATTGTGTTAAATAAAACAAACTTAATTAGATGTGTGCTTGACCTTTGCACATAATTGTGTCGACATCGAGACACATTATATTTTAAAATCAAAAATATAATTAAATCCTTATTTAACTAAATTAGCTCGTCTTGTGGGTAGGTTTGGGCAATAAAACCATATTTTTTATTTATTTTTTATTATTATTTTTTATGTTAGAAGAGCAATTAATATTTTCCTTTGGTGGAAAAGTATGGATTATAACAATTACTATTATTTTCCGTGGTGGAGAGCAACCCGGAATAAAAGTATAATGTCAGTGCGGCAAATATTTAAATGTACATTTGTTTTAAATTTACTTTGACTGAAATCGAACATTAAATAGTCGTAATGTTTCAATGTTTGAATCAAATCATTTTGACATTTTGTGAAAAATTAGGCAATTCTAGATTTAATTGTTGTATTTGATTATTGAAACAATTCATAACGTTACCGCGAAGTTGACGTATATTAGAAGTTGGGGAATGCAATACTAATTATCTTGGTTCATCTGATGGTCTATGTAACAGTATCCAAGTGGAGTTGTCGCAATTATTTGAACAGATTCAAGTCAATATTGATCAGCAATTAGTTTAGAACATCACAGTGTTCCAGCCAATTTTTTAAATATGTTGAACATGTTTTGTATAATTTAGAAGTTAATTTAGCATTAAAAAAAATATTCCTTAATAGTAATTATTTTGTATTTGCACATTTACACATTGATGTTGATTGCTCTGACCAATAGTTTGTTGTTGACATTACTGCAAGTTCAATATCATTGTCATATTTGAGATTTTAGCAATTGTGTCTGCCAATATGAAGAGTAACACGTTTGTCAATATTTAATGGAAAAAGCTATTTCTGACACCAGTTAAAAATAACATTTCTGTCAATCAATCGTCATACTGCAGTATCAAGGAGGACAATTAAATTTGCCATTAGGCGTCAGAGTGGGTGCCAGCCTCAACAACCCCAGTGAAGTTGGCTTTGATACTCTGATTTTTTTTTTTTTTTTGATCAGGGTGGACGTCAGCCTTAACGTCCGTGCAAGTTGGCTTTGAGCCCTGATTAATATTTTTCCGCTAAGTTGAATGCCAGCCTCAACATTCTACAAGTTGGCTTTGAGACTTAGCGGTTTTCACAAAAGGTCAGAAAAACAAAAAAAAAACAAAAACAAAACAAAAACACAATTAAAAATTGAACATGAAATTAATGCCTTTCCTGCAGGTTGCGGAGAACCTGCCAGAGATTTTAGGCGCCTCCACCATATGTCACGATTTACGCGACTGGGGAACGTAGCGGGTTTGAATTCCAATAAATTAGTCGAGGGGCCAGTGTTAAAATTATATTTATTAACTCACGTATTGATCCCCGCACATTAGGGTATTAATTTACTTACATCATTATGGGTCCCAGCGGCAACGAGCGGAGGGCAATGGTCATCTTGGCACTTGGTCTTCTATGATATTTCTCTGACACCAGTTCGCGACGCGTTTATTATATTTGGATCGACCTATATGGTTCGATCCTCAAAACCGACTAACTCTCTTTTGCATTACAATAATTATTGTTACTTTGCAATTTGTGTCAGCTCAGCGTTCGATCGGTCATCCCGTTCGATCACCTTGCTGGCACCGCGGCTCGTGTTGCTTTTCCGGTGTCTTCGACAACGTGAGATTCATGTAATCGCTGATAAGGCGGATCATATGTTATTTGCATAATGCCAAATAATTCCACAATAGTTTGAGTCTTGACAATATAGTTGACGAAACTTTTGTTTTAACACTCCGAAGCAGTGTTCAATTATGTACCGGCTTCTTGCTAGTCGAATGTTGTAATTTATTTGCGAATCTGTAAGTTGCCCTCTGTCCTTATACGGAGTCAACAATTTTTTTCTTAAAAGATAGCCACTGTCTCCAAGAAGATAGTACGGTTTACACTTTTGATCTAAAGATTGATTCAATGAGGAATTTCGAAACACTCGACTATCATGAACCGAGCCCGGGTGACCCACAAGAACATCTCTTATTTTTCGCTTGTTGTCACATACAACTTGAATCTATAAAAGCATTGTTCATACAAAACATTTAACAAACTAACAGAAACCTACGTGTACAGAATAATACCCTTTTCTATTTATATAGGAATCGGCATCAGTTTCGAGTTTATCAATTTTGATATGGCTACCATCAATAGCCCCTATCACATTGGGAAAGCCTTCAGTCGCAAAATGCTATTCAATTTGAATTTTTTCAGCTTCATTAGGCCAAGTAATCACTTGATGGGATAGATTGCTCAAAAATACTGATACTTTTCTAATAATTTTATGTAGGGAAGCGGTAGATATATCGAATCGGTCCAAAACGTCATTAAAATTGGATGACTGGTGGCCAATAAACCATAAAAAAATGACAATCTTATAAAACAAGAACCAATAAATTATAGCATAATTGACTGTTAATGAAAACATCATTTCTTATAAACAACTTTACCTGATTTTTAGCGGAAATGTTTCCATACCTTCCTGAGTGTTCAGTATAGTACTGACTTGTTTGATATTTCTCAGCTATTTCAAAATATAGTTGTCTTGAAATTCTAAAATGTCCAAAGAAAGTTTTCTCATCATAAGAAGGAACTATTTCTACAAATTTATCAATTATCAGGTTATAGTTTACTATACAATTTGATTAACTTACCCAAATAATTCTCATTACAAACTTTTTGAAAACCAAGTTGTGCTGCGATCTCTAAATCATCATCATCACTAGAAACATCATCCAGAAAACAAACATTACTGTCACTATAATCACTCATTTTTCCCAATCTACATTTATTAATTTGTTTTCAATAAGTGTGAGGTTAAAATAATGATAAACTTCACAAGACTTGATTGCAAATGGTCATGCGCGAAAATTAGTAGTTGAAAGGGTTTGTGGCGATGTTTTTCTTTCTAATTAAATAATAATTTAATTTATATAAGTTTAGTTTTAGTTTAGTTCTAGTTTTTTAATCTTCATAATGTTTGTAACACTACTTAAAAAATATATATATAGTTGGTAACACTGGTAACTGGCGGGGTGGACGAGAGTTCACCAATTCGAGCCACGACTCATCACCGAACGCACGGTGGTACAGTAACATAATTACCAAGTGTCTTTTTTTGTAACGAATAAAAACGAAATTCATACTTCATCGAGCGTTTAATATATCCTGTAAGGAAGATAACATTAGTCGATCCAAATCAGACGATTAACAATTGGTAGGTTACGCACGTTGAATGAAACCAACCCCACGTGCATAACCAAGAACCTACAATTGGTGACGCCGACGTGATCTGTAAAAGAAAAAGCTAGTCTCGTGTGAATAGTGAGACAACAAAATCTTAGTGCTAGTGCAGTGCCATTGAATTGAGTCATCCAGAACACGACGAGCCGTGTAGAAAATCCATTTCCGGCAGCCATTACCACATGTTGCAATCCACACCGTTCAACACAGCAGATTCGCAGTTAGATAACCAGCAAATCAAACTAACGGATTTTGTGAAAACAACATCTCAGGCGAAGCCCAAAGGAGAAATCCCGGACATCAACATCGAATTAGTATCAGTTTAAATTTAACTAATTTTTCTTTGAAATATTAACTTGATTTAATTTGCGATTTAATAATTTAAGCTACAATCAGTTCATTAACTTCAGTATTAACATAATTTTAAAAAAATATTTAACTAATTTTTGATATGTATTTTTAAGAGTTTGGAAACGATCAACGACAATTTTACTTAAATTCAGTAAAAACCAAAGCTAATCAAAATTATAATTTCTGACATCATATTACGCTTTTGTTCGGGAACATATCGGAGGAAAACATGAGTGCGGAAGACCAAAATAACATAAATCCGGAGGACGGAAACAGCGTAGGCACATCTAACTTTCCACAAATAAATACAAACAATGATGCCAATTTAGGTCAATTACAAAGTAGTTTGTCGTACCTTTTAAATAAATGCGCACAATTACAAGCGCAAATTGATCAAAACAACGCAATTTCAAATAGAACCGCTAGTGAACCGGCCGAAGTTTTTAAAGTTTCCACGAAAATACCACCGTTTTTTTCCGAAAAACCCGATCTTTGGTTTCATCAAGTCGAGGCGCAATTCCGTAACAATAAAATCATTCGCGATCAAACACAATACGATATCGTGGTCTCAAGTCTTGATCCTAAATACCTAGACGTAGTTGCTCATATCATTCGTAATCCACCAAATGAAAATAAATACGATACATTCAAATCAACTCTAATCGCAGAGTATCAGCATTCTGACGAAAAACGGTTGACACAATTACTTCAAGGTATCGATTTAGGAGACAGGAAACCATCCGCGTTGTTACGCCAAATGCGCGAAATATCTAAAGGTATTGTAACCGATAAAATTTTAGAAACATTGTGGTCGTCGAAATTACCCGAAACACTCCGAGCTATTATTGCTTCAATAAACATAAGTTTAGAAGAAAAGGCGCAAACAGCTGACAAAATCTTAGATAGAACTAAATTCGAAACTTCAGCCACAACAAGCGCTACACTAAATCCAAACATTACTAGTAATAACTCATTGCATGAAACCGAATTCACAGCACAAATTGCAGCATTAACGAAACAAATTGCGGAGTTTTCAAAACAATTAAACAACCACCCGCGTTCGCGATCGCGCTCACATTCTCGTTCACGTACTCAAAATAAGAATTGCGATCCTAAAGTCAACTCAAACAACAACGAACGGACAAAATACGAACAATGTTGGTATCATTTTAAATTCAAAGAAAACGCACGCAATTGTACTACATGGTGCAAATTTAACGACAAATTTCAAAACCAAAAAAACTAGAAACGCCGTGTAGTAGAGCGGACGAAACGGCGATACTAAACACAAGCCGCTTATTTATTTTTGATAAAATATCCAATTTTCATTTCTTAATTGATACAGGGTCGGATTTGTCAATAGTTCCACCGACTGATAAAGAAAAAAATACAAACCATTACAACTCAATTAGTCTATACGCCGCAAACGGGTCTCAAATTAGAACTTACGGACAAAAAGTACTTAACGTCTCATTAGGGTTACGCCGAAGTTTTAGATGGCCATTTATTATCGCCGACGTTACTAAACCAATCATCGGAGCCGATTTTCTGTTAGCCTTTAATCTACTAGTTGATCTAAAAAGTCGAAAATTAATCGATTCAATTACAAAAATAAAAGCAAATTGTTCAGTTCAATCGATTTTATGCGACGAAGTTAATATCACTACTACAAGTAATGACAGATCAAATTTTCACGATTCAAATTACGAAGATTTAGTCAAGGAATTCCACGATTTAACTATGCCAACTAACTATAACGGCACCCAAGACAAAAATTTAACTGGCGTGTATCATCATATCGAAACAAAAGGTCCGCCGGTTTACGCAAAAGCACGACGATTACCTCCAGACAAATATGAATCCGTAAAAAAAGAATTCGAGCATATGGTTAATATAGGTATTTGCAGACCATCTAAATCGCCGTGGTCAAGTGCACTACATGTAGTAAGCAAAGCCAATGGGCCTGACAGAGCATGCGGTGACTATAGACGTCTAAATTTCGTCACAAAACCCGATCGCTACCCAGTACCTAACATCCAAGATTTTACAATAAATTTGCGCAATTGCGAAGTATTCTCAAAAATTGATTTGACACGCGCATATCATCAAATACCCGTGTATGAACCAGATATCCCAAAAACCGCAATAATAACGCCTTTTGATTTATTTGAATACACAAGAATGCCTTTCGGGTTAAGAAACGCGGGTCAAACCTTTCAACGTTTTATCGATCAAGTCTTAAAGGGTTTACCATTTGTATTTAAATACATCGACGATATTCAAGTAGCATCCAAAAACCACGAAGAACATTTAATTCACAATTTAATTCACAATCTAAATCATCCCGGCATCAAGTCTACGACAAAATTAATGACAGATAGATTTGTTTGGCCAAATATAAAAAAAGATTGTAAATTAATGTCGAAACAATGCATTCCATGCCAGAAAACGAAAGTTAATCGTCATAACAAGCGACCACTAGCTGAATTTCTAGTTCCCGATGAACGCTTTAGTCACATTAATATTGATTTAATCGGACCTTTACCATCGTCGCGTGGTTTTAATTATTGTCTTACATGCATAGATCGATTTACGAGATGGCCCGAAATCATCCCAATAAACGACATATCTGCTGAATCCGTCGCAAAAGCGCTTATAGACGTTTGGATTTCGCGATTCGGGATACCAAGAAATATAACGACCGACCGCGGTAGACAATTCGAATCAATGTTATTTAATGAATTGACAAAACTATTAGGCATTAAACATTATCGAACCACGTCATACCATCCCCAAAGTAATGGCATGATAGAACGCTTACACAGAACGATTAAATCAGCTCTCAAGTGTAATAGCGCAAACGACTGGGTAGACTGTTTACCTTAAACTGTTTCATCATCTTAATAAAAATGAACCGTTTTAATTCAGTCCCTCACAGAGGCATACGCATTAAATCAATTCTGAACCAGTTGATTTTAGTTCCAGAACGGTTCAGAACTGGCTGATGAAACAAACCTGTTATGTACATAATTTTTTAATTATAGAAATTATTTATGATTTATCTACTTTTATTAAGGCCGATCGTTTCCCCATAATGGTTTTGATTTTTACCACTTCCAAATACATTTGTTCACTGAAATTGGTGTTGCAACCGTCTATAGCCTCTTTGGTAAAAACGCAATTGAATCGCTTCGGCAACCATACACAATATTCTCCAAGATCCGCCATCACTGTCCTTCCAAAGGACGTCTCCACTGCCTCCAATCCATGTATAATGTATCGGTGATTTACCTCCAGCTCAACCAACTTTTTGGTGTCTTTCCCAGCAAGTTCAACGTTGGCTAAAGCTTGAAAATTCATTTTTTGTAACAACAATTAAAAACGCAAATAATTAAAACAAAAAAAATAAATTGGAAAAACATAAATTGCCAGATATGTATTTACATGATGATTTGGTGATGAAGAAATTAATAAAACATTTTTATATTATAAAAAAATCACTTTTATACGAAGACTGCAGTTTGCGAGTATATAAAATACTAATAATGTCATTTTAACAATTATTGCATGTATTTATACATTTATTAATTATGATTAAATCAAATATCGAACATAAAAATGCAGTGCATGCTTGTTAAAATAAGAGGTGCAAACAGAGGCGAAATAAAACACGACTCGACAGGTTGACGAACAAAGAGCAAGTACAACTTTGCTTTATTCACATGAACTATAATGTGAATAAAGCAAAGTTGTACTTGCTCTTTGTTCGTCAACCTGTCGAGTCGTGTTTTATTTCGCCTCTGTTCGCACCTGTAATTTTAACAGGGGGTCTATTTACGTGACACAGGCGGATGCCTGTGACACGTAAAACTATTACGTGTTACCGCCTCATCAAAATTCCGCCTGAAATGAGTGAAACACCTATTTCTGTATCTCATTTGAGAGTCCGCCCCGATTTATCAGACGTGTGTCCGTCCCGCCTCAGTGTTGCCAACATTACCTACATTTTGCATAAGTTTGCCGGTCTTTTGTTGGCAACATTAGTAAGAAAGTAGGTAAAATGTATATAAATATACAGTGATATACAGTTTGAACGTGACAGTCTCTAGCCAATCTAGTAAATTGAATAAATACTTCAACGTTCAAATAGTGTTTTATTGCAAATTTTATTACTTTGTTTCTTCTTCGTTCAATTGTAAGTAGCAAATATTTGAGTATTTAATATTTTTAATATTTTTTTTGTATTTATTATTATTTCAAGTATTTTTACTTCAATTTTTAGTATAATGGCAGATTTTGATATATTGGCAATTCAACTGATTGAAAATTTAAAAAAGGCTGAACAAGATGTTGAACATTTTAGAAGACGTTTCGATGACAACGTTGGTCACAACTCTTTCGATTTACCTGAATGTTTGTTTATTAGCTACTTTCGCCTCACTAAGGAACTTACTCGGTATTTGATCGAATTAATAACTCCATTTATGCCTGCTGATAAACCAAGAAGTCGGATAACAATTGAAAAGAAGGTGAATAGAAAAATAACCTATGTGAATTACGTCAACTTTACGGTTTTAGGCAACGGGCTCATACCAAGGCTCAGTGGGCAATGATATTTATTTAGGTATGAGTCAGGCAAGTGTATCGCAATGCTTACACGAAGTAAAGCTTACGGAATGCACTTAACCGTCCTGAAATTCAAAATGGGTGGATTTGTTTTCCAGCAAATTTAAGAGAAATACAAGAAATTAAAAACAGGTAATGCACTATTCCATTCTCATGTTAAATAATTTATTTATAATCTGTTTATTTTTAGATTTTTTAATAAATTTGGATTTCCGGGTATCGTGGGATGTATAGATTGTACACATGTCGCAATAATTGCACCAAGTGATGGAGATCCCGCTTATCCAGAAAACATTTATGTGAACAGAAAACAATATCACTCTATAAATGTTCAATTGGTACGTTTTATAATTTTGATGAATGATACAAGTATTAATTTGTTACTTATTAAGGTTTGTGATGAAAATTTACGCATTTTAAACGTAAATGCAAGATTTCCCGGAAGTGTCCATGATGCCAGAATTTGGAGACAATCTGATATTTCTCAAATTATGGAGAACCTTTATAGGCGCAATCCAGATAGCCCTTGTTTTTTTTGCGAGATTCAGGTGACTTCTTACTTTTTTATTATTGAATAATATGTGTATGATTGACATGTATGCTTTTCTAGGATATCCTCTGCGTCCTTGGTTGCTTACTCCGTTAAAAGATGCTCAAGGCGAAGCAGAAATACGGTTTGACAACCAATTGAAGAAAATCAGAAGTATAATTGAACGATGCAATGGTGTTTTGAAAAGCCGGTTTAGGTGTTTATTGAAACACAGAGTACTGAATTATCATCCAACGTTTGCCACTAAAATTGTGAATGCTTGTGTGGTACTTCATAATATGTGCGTCCAACATAATGTTGAAAATTTTCCAGCAGAAGTGATAGCTGATGTTGAGGATCTTGGCATTTGGCATGAAAATGCTGATAATGTAGCAAGATTAGTAAATCCGGATTTAGTAGCTGGGAGGTCATTGCAGAGGCAAATCATCGAAAACTATTTCACTTAACTATGATTTAAAATTGTTGTATGTTTGATATTAAATAATATTAAACAGTTTGATGAATTTTATATTTGTTTAAATTTATAGACTTTTATATGAGTATTGCACCACTAAAAAATACAAATAAATTATTAAACTCCGAAAATAATAAGTTTTAAACACCCCAAATAACATATGCATTTATCTCGTCTATTTGTCAAAGATAATTTGTTGAAAAATAATTTTTACTTGTAAATTTGGGAAAAAATTGCTGTCTGTAAAAAAAAATTAATACATTTTTCCGAAACGTCAGCAAATTTACAGGCAAAAGTTATTTTTCTAAGAATAACCTTTAACCGAGGTTATTTCGGGGGTTTAAAACCTCTTTTTTCGGATTTTATTCATTCCTTTGTGTTTTTTTTAGTGATGTAATATGCATATAAAAGTGTTCATAATCATGAACCCACCTATAGACAATAGTTTAAATTTGCTACAAACTTCCTGCGGTGTGCCCAATAAGTTTAATATACTAAGTATTAATATTTTATTAATCATAATAAAAATATTAATAGTTTAATATTCGTATTGTATTTTAATTTGCTTTGCATCTTATTGAGGGATTGAGTCCTTCTCAAGATTTTGAAAAGTAGTATTTCTGTCAATTACTTAGTAATTACATATCATTTACGTACTTAAGTTTTGTTAGCTACAAGCTTTATATTAATGGGTTTTTCCAGATCATTATTTCTTAGAAGATCCAGAAATACCCCTATTTTAAACAAACCAATAATATTCGATAAAACTAGGATGGACGCCCGGACGGGGACAAGAAGGGGCAGTTGCACCCCCCAATTTTTGTGTAAAATCACTTACATATTTAAAAAATTTCATTATTGTCTCTCAAACAAACCAAGTAGGATGTCAAGCGAAAACACAAGACGTATTGTTGTGGAAAAACAAAAAGCACTTTTGGTGGAAATTCTTGGTTCTGATAGGCAATTAGTCAGTGGCAAATTTTCGGCTAGTTTCACAAAAAAATACTGCAAAATAAAATGGGAGCAAATTGCAGAAAAATTAAAATCAGTTGAAAACGGAGCGGTTAAATCTTGGGACAACTGGCGGAAGGTATGTTACATTTTCTGAACAATATTTATATAATTAACTTATTTTTTAATCACCCCAATTAAATAAATTATTTATATTAAATTATACTCATTACTATTTCAGACATGGCATGATATGAAACAATATTCTATTAAGAAAAAAAGCACTTTTGTGAGGCACTGCAACGCTACCGGGGGTGGCGAGCCACCAATAGACGATATGAAGGAGATAGACTTAACAGTCATCGATATCATTAGTCTAACAATAATAGATGGGCACCCCGAAGAATATGAAAATAAAGTAATTTTCGAATTTGAAGAGGTATGTACCAAATTAATTTAAAAAAATATATATTTTTAAATATTTTTGTTATTTAGGATGAGATTGAGACGGGTGTACCAGCTCTTCCAGATGAGGAACCAGCTGAAGCTGAGGAACCAGCAACTCCATCAACATCGGCCACTAATCAACATCGTCTATCAACATCGGACAAAAAAAGAACAAGAACTCCGAAAAAAAGTCAGAGATTGGTAACATCCCAGAAAGCGGCTTCAGAATTGTTGTAGATCAAACAATCCGAAATGCAGTTCAAATCTAGGAAGCTAAAACTTTTAGAAAAGCAATTCGAATTGCAGAAAGAAAGTGTTCGCATCCAAAAAGAAAGTTTGGACCTGCAGAAGCAACATTTAATGGTACAAAAGGATATTTTAGAGGCCCTTAATAATATTAGAGAGGATTTTCTATAATGTTATAAAAAATATAAATATTGTATTATAGTATAAATAATATATAAGTAATATGTATAAATGTAGCTATAAAATATCGATTAAAATACATATAAATATAATTACAATAAATATATAATCAATAAATAATATAATTGCTGTCGTAATTCATTTCTTCGGTTTTTTTTTGTAGTCCCTAACCACTAATTTTGAGTTTCGCGTGAGAACGACAATATCCGAGGCGGATCGGACTTCATCGAAGTAGCGCCACAAAAATAGCCCATTTATTTCGGGCGGAGTGAAACTCCGCCTAGTTCACAGGCGGCCTTCCGCCGGACACGTAAATTGACCCCCTGGTTATGGGCCCAGTCTCGCCCAGGGGCAGAATAATAGTTTCATAATTAGTTTATGATCAGTTCGGTATTGTATTAGTTACAAATCGCGAAGTTTGCATTAGTTGTTTTATTGTCGTCACAAAATGGCGGTTTCTGGTGAGGCATAGTCATCGTTCGAAAAACTCAAAGGCAGTGAAAACTACCATACTTGGGCTTTTGCAATGGAAGGTATACTAGAGTTAAATGGTTTGGCAGGATGTATTAGGGATGCCGATGAAGCTGTAGCCGATGCAGAAAAGTGCAGAAAAGCCAAAGCTAGATTAGTTCTGAGCATCGACTCTTCTATATTAGTGCACATCCAAAATGCTGCCAATGCTCTGGACATTTGGAAAACGCTTAAAGCAATGTACGAAGAAAAAGGTTTGACGCGTAAAATTGGTTTATTACGGAAATTGATTACCACTCAATTAGAAGGATGCGATTCAATGTCAGACTATGTGAATGAAATCATCGGAACTTCCAACAAACTTATCGTTATAGGTTTTCAAATCAGCGATGAATGGATTGGAACTATTCTTTTGGCTGGCCTCACGGATGAATTTAAAACTATGATTATGGGACTCAAAACTAGTGGCACTAAAATTACTGGTGACGTTGTGAAATCAAAGTTGATCGATTCGGCTTACACCAAAAGTGCGGGAAATGCGTTTTTCGGTAAATCGTTCGCTAAATCTAATGATAAACAAAAGAAATTTTTGTCAAACAGAAAATGTTACAACTGTGGCGGTAAAGGACATATTTCAAACAAGTATCGCAAACCATCAAAGTTTAAGAAAGCTGAACCTAAATCCGCGCTATGTGCAGTTGAGTCAAAAGAAATTGAACGTGATGTTAATGGTTGGTATATAGACAGTGGTGCGTCGCGACATATGACTCCATCGATAGAGTGTTTACGTGAATACAAAAAGGCCACAATTTCTGACATCGACCGCGAATAATTCTAAAATGAGTTTTCTTTCGGTTCGGGAAATGCAACGATAACAACAAACAATGGTGAGTGCGACATTAACAACGTGTTACATGTACCTGACTTATCCGCGAATTTATTATCCGTATCACAATCGGTTAATTTGGGTAATACGTTAATTTTCAATAATACTGGATGTACTGTTTTAAACAAGCAACTAGAGTGCGTCGCGAAAACTAAATCCGATAATGGTTTATACAAGCTACAACCGGAAAATAAAGCTATGTGCATGTTATCTCAAGCTATAACTTGTAGTGCTTTGACCTGGCATCGTCGCCTTGGTCACATAAATTTTTCTGATTTAACTAAAATGAAAAATGGAACTGTCAATGGTCTGAATTTCGATGAAAATCATATCGAAGCCAATCGATGTGAAGTGTGCATTGAGGGGAAGCAGCATAGACTACCATTTAAGAATACTGGTGTGCGAGCTAAATGTGTTTTGGAGCGAATTCATTCTGATCTATGTGGACCCATGGAGAAAACGTCGTTTGGTGGTAATCGATATTTTATTACATTTGTTGATGATTACAGTCGAAAAGTCTTTGTGTAATTTTAAAAATCCAAATCGGAAGCACTCTCGAAATTCAAGGAATTCAAATTGTTAGTCGAAAATCAAATGGATAGGAAGATCAAATCACTTCGGACCGACAATGGAACCGAGTATTCCCATACAACACATAATGTCCACTGGACATCCAATTAAAGTCTAACTAACGGATAGATATCCATGGATTTTTTGTGGATATCCAATAAATATTAATAGTAATAGCTATTTGTGTATTAAGAGCGCAAAGTGATACTTTGTCGCGCGAGCCAGAATGTTGTCGTGCGACGCGATAGCGGAGCACGACAATCTGGCGAGAGCGACAAAGACACTTTGCGCTCGAAATACACACAAGATTTTTCCTACAATCGATTTTAAATTGAATTTTTGTTGCAAAAATGTAAAATTAATATTTTGACAACAAATAAAAATGTGATTATATCATCGGTAACCAAGAAACGCTAATTTATAAAAACAAAAACTATTGTTTTACTGCATTGTTTTGATTTAGCGAGCGGGAAAATCAGCAAAAAGATCTAGAGCGGGAAAGTGACAACTCCTCGGAAAACGCCAACTTTTCGTTGTCAAATGAAAGCATAAAGGCCTACTTTTATATGCGATTGTAGGAAAAATATTTTGTGGACATATTTTGAAAGACGTACTGTGGACGTCTATAGAATAGATTGACGTTTAATGTCCATAGTATATATCCACAAGATGTATAAATTTAAATATCCAGTGGATATATTTGGAACATATAATGTGGACGTCCACAAAATAGATTGATGTTTAAATTTTAAGTTTTATTAAGTTTTTTTTAATTTTATTTTATCTTAATTTACATTAAGCCTGGCACGTGATAAATTTTATTTACAAATTTAGATTTTATTTTTAAACCAATCAAATTTAATTATTTTGAAACCAAAATAATTGATGCAATTTGATTGGTGTAAATTTTAATTTACTCAATCAAATTGAATAAAATATTTTACGTTGGAAAAAAAATGGCTTAAAAAATGGTTATGTTTCCAATCGCCATTTGCGATTAGTTAATATATTGAACTAAGTGCAGGTGGCGGTTTTTGATTAAATCAAGTATGCTTTGGTAGAAATTATTCGCGAAAATTAGTTACTGTCGGTGAAATATAATTTGTTCAGAAATCGTTTATTACAAGAAATATTCTGATAATATATATTTCTTTGTGTATTATTCATGAAGGTTTTGGTGCTTATGGTTTGAGTTATTGTTATTTGGTGTTTTATTCAAGTTCAAGTTTTGGTGTTCTAGTTTATGAGCTTTGGCTGTTACACATAATTTTAAGGTGAGTTTTTATATTATACTTTGCTTATTTTTGAAAAAAGTACCTATTCGTGTAAAGGGGCCTATTCGTATTACCTATTCGTAAAGCGGCCTATTCGGATCCTAAAAAGGGGCCTATTCGTAACCCATAGTGATCATTGTTTTTTTTCCAAAGCCACCTCCAAAATCTTCCAAAATCACACCCAAAATAAATAATAATTTCACAGCCACTCTGATTCTTATGCTTATTGTACCGTTGCTGCCATCTCTTCATGGACGATTTTTAATTATAGTCGCCATGTAATAATTTAAATCGTATTATTAATACTTTTTTTTAAAGCGACTTAATTACAAATCGGTCACATTGTGATGGCCGCAGCTGTACAACACTCAACACCATTCAAAAATCGAATCAAACATTTTTACAATTTTTGAATTCCTACTGAAGAATTTTAATAAAATAGGCCTTTTAACAAAATAAATTTTATTATTTATGTTATTTTTGGTTTTAGATTTTTTTTAGCAATTTTTTAATTAAGTTTTAATTTTTTTATTAATTTTTTAATTTGTTAGCAATTTTTTAGCAATTTTTTTAGAAATCTAATGAAAGGGGCATACTAACAAAAATAATGGCAGTTATAAATGAAATTAAAAAAAAATCAAACAGCTTCAATCCAAAACAATGCCGTTTTAGATGAAAATATTTTTGAGAAATTAGCTCTTCCAATTTCGGAGCTAGAAATGCTGCCAAATTTGGAAAATTACTTCACAATGAACGAACATTTACAAAAAGCTGTAAGATATAAAAAAAAACAATTTTTATCTAAATTCAAATCTATCATTTTTTACAATTTCACAGACAATTGATGGTTCAAAAATAGGCGGTAACGACTGTGGTGATTTCATCAGAAGAGTGATTCCGAGAATCCTTGGTGATGAAGTTTGTAAGTTGTTCAGTTGGGCAAGAAAAAAAGCCAAACAACCTTTAAAAAACCTTAAAGTTGCTAAACTTATTTTGAGTATGTTGCGAAAAATATATTGCATTAAATATGTTTAATAGAGTGTTTTGCTTGTAGATGCACTTGCTTTATCGCAAAACCTTCAGGGCGAACGTTAAGCATCTGGTTATATATATAACCTTGATATCAAGGCTTTCATCAAAAACGCAGGAGAACGAATAAAACATAAATCAAAAAAATCTAATTGATTTTTTTGTTAATTGTTGAATGTAATTTGTTTAATATATTTTAGAAACCTATTTGAAAATTAGTCTTTTTATTGTCTTTTAATTAATTTAGAATTTCTATTGGATATACAAATTGCACATCTAGAGGATGTACAAATTCGACATCTTCTGGATTGTGGAATTGGACATCCAGTAGATTATGCAAAGTGAATATCTAGTAAATATACAAATTAAATATTTTCTGGATTTTTTAATTTGACATATACTGGATATGGAAATTGCATATCCAATAGATATACCGAGTGATCAAAAATGATTGTCCGCAAAAAAACAAAAATTTCCGAAATTTGCTCGAAATTACTTTCTTTTGTTCCAAATATCCTCAAAACTTTTTTCTACGTGCTTGTAAAATTGTCAAATACGAAAAATGTCACCATATACGACTCGTCACGTTTGAATTTTAATTTTGAAGTTGTCAATTGATGAAATGGTTTTTACACGAGAACAAGATACTTTTCTAATTGAATCATATTTTAAGAATGCCCACCGCGAACCAGATAACACATGGACGCATAATTTAGCAGATTGCATAACTGATTTTTATGAAAAATTTCCCAATGAAGTGGTGGATCGGCAAACCCTTACAAAACACATCCATCGAGTTGTTAATCGCTTCCAAAGAAATGGGACTGTTTTAAAAGGCAAAACTACCGGTAGGCCTACGAAATTAACACCTGTTGTTTTGCAAGATCTTCAAAACCGCATTGACGAAAACAATAATGTATCCATTAGAAGAATTGCTCGACAAACCGGCTTGTCTTTTGGAACCTGCCAAAAAGGTTTAAAGAAGCGTCTGCATCTGTATCCTTACAAAGTTTCTGTTGTCCAAGAACTTTTGCCCCATGATCATCAGGGAAGAATAAATTATTGCAATTGGTTCAATAATACGTTGCGAGGCAATATAGACTTACAGAACAAAACCTTTTTTACTGATGAAGCATGGGTCCATCTTTCAGGATATGTTAATTCGCAAAATTATCGAACTTGGTCAGCTGAAAACCCAAATTCATATATGCAGACAGCATTACATCCTGTCAAAATTGAAATTTGGGTAGCAATGTCTCGTAGGCGTATTATTGGACCGATCTTTTTTGAAGGCACTATTAATGGTCAAAGATATAGAGACAATATTTTGCAGGTTTATTGAAATGAGTTTCATGAAATGAGTTACAGTGATAAACACAATAATTTACAGGTGTTTCGGAATGAACTTAGAGATGATGAACGCAATGAAGGTTTTTTTCAGCAGGATGGTGCAACAGCGCACACCGCTAGAGCGACTCTAGACTACCTTAACGAAGTGTATAATAATCGTTTAATAAGTAGAGGGCTTTATCCTGCTCGTTCGCCCGATCTTACCCCACTTGACTATTTTCTTTTTGGGTTCTTAAAAAAACACCATTTTTGAGCGGCCAATAGAAAATCTGGAACAATTACGAAATTCTATTGTAGAGGTTATTGCCAGTATTACTCCCCAAACTCTACAAAATGTTTTTCAAAACATGGAAAGAAGAATTAATGCTTGTTTAGAGAATAATGGTGGTCATTTTCAACATTTATTGTGATTTTATTAGTGTAGTTTTTTACTCAATAATTTTAGTGCAGCAGTAATTTCAGTACGGTAGTTTTAGTTGTTTTCGAAAATTTCCATTAATTAGGTTGAGCAATAGTTTGATTGCGTGTTTTTTGAACATTGATTAAATTCTCGATTTCTATTTTTAATTCATTTATTGATAGGAAAAAACCAGAAACTTAATCTCATGTAATCGATGATCAAAAAAAGCCGTTATAATCTAATGAAAAAAAATACGTTTTTAAAATTATTTAAAAATAAAAATTCGTTTTAAATAAAATTTTATTTCTTAATTAATTAAATTTAGTTTCAATTATTATTAATAAATTTGATTTTAATTTGAATTGAATTAAAAATTTGTGCTTCAATTTTGGAAACCAATGCTACACACATCTGTATGCATAGTTACATATTTTTATTTACAAAATTCTATACGTACGCCACTGGTAGTCGACAAACAAAAGACGGTCATAGTTTGGATCAGAAATACGACTAAGTGGCACAACCACTATTTGTATGAAGCGGGCAGGACAATCATTTTCGATCACGCGGTACAAGTTGGACATCCATTGAATATTTCATGTTGTGACATTTTACGATCTACTGGATATCTATTATGTATCACAATCCTTTAACTGGATATCTACTGGACATTTGTATATCCAGAAAATATTTCCTCTAGACATCCACTGGATATATTTGTGTTGTATGGGTTGTGGAGGTTATTTTGAGGAGTTTCTTCGTGAATCTGGAATTGTTCATCAAAAATCGGCGCCTTACACTCCTGAGCAAAATGGTACATCGAAGAGGATGAACCGCACCCTGATAGAGAGAGCCAAATGCATGATGTTTGGTGCTAACTTGAGCAAGGATTTTTGGACCGAAGCAGTTCACACGGCTGCCTATGTGGTGAACCGATCCATCAACTCTAGTTTATCTGGAATAACGCCTGAAGAACTTTGGACAGGTAAGAAAACAGATATCAGTAATTTAAGAATTTTTGGGTCTTCAGTGATGGTTCATGTACCAAAGCAAAGGCGATGCAAATGGGGCAAGAAGTCAGAGAAGTTGCTATTTGTTGGATATAGCGAAAATTCAAAGAATTATAGATGTATAGATCCTAAGACAAAGAAAATCAAAATCAGTCGTGACGTCATACTTCTAGAAAATGAATGCATCCAACCTGATGAGAAAAATGATGAGAAAAATTCGGATTCAGTGAGGATTGATCTATTAGTTCCAATGCATTTGAACTGTACGAATGATAAAAATGAAGAAGAAGATGCTATTCTAGAACACGAAATCAAGACGATAATGTGACATTAGACAGATGTACTTATTACATTAGTTAGTAGGTGGCTCTTTTCAGAGCCACAAATTTGTTCACATAAATATTCATTTTCCTACAATCGCATATAAAAGTAAGCGTTTGTGCTTCCATTTGACAACGAAAAGTTGGCGTTTTCCGAGGAGTTGTCACTTTCCCGCTCTAGATCTTTTTGCTGATTTTCCCGCTCGCTAAATCAAAACAATGCAGTAAAACAATAGTTTTTGTTTTTAGAAATGAGCGTTTCTTGGTTACCGATGATATAATCACATTTTTATTTGTTGTCAAAATATTAATTTTACATTTTTGCAACAAAAATTTAATTTAAAATCGATTGTAGGAAAAATCTTGTGTGTATTTCAAGCGCAAAGTGTTTTTGTCGCTCTCGCCAGATTGTCGTGCTCCGCTATCGCGTCGCACCACAACATTCTGGCTCGCGCGACAAAGTATCACTTTGCGCTCTTAATACACAAATAGCTATTTTCTGCTCATATTAAATAATTCGAGCATTATCAAGTTGTTTTTAGTATAGAAAACTATCAATTATTCTATTAATCAAAAACAAATGAAATATTTTTTCATTATTCAATGGTTGTCAACCAATCGTATGCCGAGATTTTCATTATTCCATTATGCTCAACCAATCATAGGCCGAGTTTACATTATACTATCGAAAAATATCTTGTGAAATATCATAGTATGCCATGATAATAAATTCAAACGTCAAACGTTAGTCTAATTGAGAAAATTGTGAGCAGTGCATCAGCAGTTTGTAAGAATGGACAGTGATGCGACGTAATTTTAACTCCACCAGATGTTGAAGAAACGGCGAAGCTAATGACTCTTAATTTGTTACCTGAAAAATCACGCAAAAAGTATGAAATGGTGTACAGAGCATTTATGGATTGGCGTAACAGAAAGTCGATAAATTCTTTACCATTTGACAATTATTGATGCAATTATTTAATAAAAGCAGAAAAAGTATAGTATTTAACTCGTGAGAAAGTTGACAATTATTCACTCGTTGAATAATATACTATTATTCGTCTGATACTGGTGGTAATTGATCAATGTAGAAAAAAAAACGAAAAAATAAACAACTATACATCATATAATAATTATGTTAAAAACATATATTAAAACAGCAAATATTGCTTGAATTATTACAAAGACTACTGTAACGTAGCGTTTTCGTTACGCCGGTCTTTGCGCTGTTTTCCCTGAAACAAACACTTAAATTAGGTTTTGCCACGGTACCACTACTTTACATACTCACCGTAACTGGTAGAGCTGCCTGTCTTAGCCCATATTTATGACAAATCCGTACGAAGGCCCGAGGAATTGCTTCGAGGTGGATTCCCGCAAACACCTAAAATGTTTGAGGTTAGGTGCGAATCACTGCTACAAACGACTATGTTTCGATACTTACCCCATTAGAGGGTGTTTCCTGCAGGAGTTGGGCGGCGTCCACATCGTTTTGTTGCACTTTCCTTGCACTTACCACTACACTTAACTGCCGACCTAACTGCCTCGTTTTGTTTACGTTTGAACTGTCAACTGTATGCACCGGTCGGTTGACGAGTCAGCTGTTGCGTTTAAACTACGCGTTAATCGACCGAATCCGAATCGCTTTTAATTAGCTGTAGTAATTAAACCGACTTGCAAATATTGCATCGATTTATCCGTTTGTTTTGTCTGAAGCAAGTTCTGGTCGAGACAATTGGAATTTCTTCGTTTCGTAATGAGGTTTGGAACAACATCCTGACGTATGTGCACCGCAGAGGTTAATGGGATTGTTTACAACGTGTGCTACCGCGGAAGTGCAGTTAAATAGTTCATCATGGGTAATTTTGTGTTTAAATGCGCGCTAGTGTCTGTTGTGTTTGTTCGCGCGGAAATTCGAATTGTCTTCGAATTTGGGGTAGCAGATTCGGCACCAGAAGTTTGGGATCGGTTTCTCCTTCTCATCCACCGAAGAACAATGAGTTTTTGCATGTATTTTATTCAATAAATAGGTCAGGAGCTCATTATTTCAGTCTCTTTTCCTGTGCCACTGAAGCAATCCAGTAGTATCGCGTATTACTAGTTCGAACCGTCTTTTTTTTTTACCAACAACTTCAATAAATTATGCAGTAAGTCTTTGTAAATTTTATTTTGGTGCAAGTCTCTTGTGTTTTTGTCATTCCGGTACCGCAGTTTTCTGCACAAAGGTCTTCTGGGGATTGGGTCGAGTGCAAACCGGCAATTTTCCGTCGACCTCGTTTAGGCTTAGCGTGTCACGTAATTGGTGGCTGGGTTCTACGAGACAGTTTCTGATCTTTTGGCTCGAGTGCAAACCGCCAAATTTTCTAGCGAACACGTTTCTAACGAATCCCAGCTATTCCTGGTGCACGCCGCCGTTTGATTTAAATAACGACAATAGTCCGAATTAGAGACCACACTTTCACCAAAGTAAAATAGCCGTTCTGTTCTGTAAACCGTTTTTCCGCTCGTTGTCGTGAGCATTATTATTAACTGTAACCCGTTCATTTCTATGTAATAAAGTTTATTTAACCGAGTTTTCTGTGTGCGTTTCCAAATTTTACCTGTTACTCCGACTGAATCCGCTACCCAATCGAGAGCAAACTCGTTAAAAACTGGCGCCCGAGCTATTTTCAGAAATTCCGGAAAACAGCGTCACATTACATTTATTTTTTGATAGCAATTGTCCATCATATTGTTCCACATTTTCCGGTTCGTCACAATGTTCAACACAGGGCAGACATTGTCGTAATATTTTATCATTTAGACATTCTTTAGGCAAATAATCTCAAACTTTTTCCAATTCTAATGACTAGGCATATTTTCGCAAATACGCTAATGGAAAATATATCAAATCCAATGGCTCAAACTGATCGAAACTTTTCTTCAACTCCAGGTGATTAACAATTACTTCGCCAACATCCTCATTGGATGACACTTTCCAATAAACTAATTACTAATTTAATTTTGATATGTGTTTTGTAACAAATTTAATTGCATTAATAAGATCAATATCCATTTCTTTTACAAAATATTTTAAACATTATTTAACATACAATGTGACTGGATGGAATTTGACACCTTACATAAAGTTCGCAACAGGTCATTGCAATTTTCAAGGTTCTTATTATATTCAAACTGAATATTTACAGCTGTTAAAATAAGATTATTGTAATAATTTGAAAAATCATTGTTTTTTAACAACGACAATTTT